>JAWQUT010000018.1:1844482-1903449 GCA_033807755.1 Ellobium chinense | reverse complement strand
TTTACCCTTAAGCAAAATCTTCAGCTACGCCGCTACCTTCAAGCTTTAAGACTTCTTCTACTTAGTCTGCACAATACATGATTGTATAATCCATCTCGCCCTTCATGGTAGACCCTCATAAGTCACTGCTTTTCTGCTCTGGAGGTCGTTGTGGGTGGACGCTGGTCTGCTGGAGTGGCAGGATAAAAGGTAGGCCAAAGTGTTCTTATAAGATTCTCTTTCTTGGGGGTGGGAGGAAAGGGATTTGATGGAATGGGTGGGGAGGGGGGGGGCCTCTCTTGCAAAAAAAAATATATATAGGCCTATGTGCTCTGCGTTAAAAGAGTTCTATGCAGTTTTAAACCAAAGTGCAAAATGATATCCTTGAAATGAATAGTGCAGACTCAAGAGTTTCGTTACAAAGGGTTTGTATTGTAATCATGCGTAATTCTAAGTTTCTCGCGGACTACTTCTGGTGTGATATTCGTGGAAAATGCTAGGGTGACAAGCTTGTCATGTCATAGTGCAGCTTGGGTTTCTGCCTTTGTTCTTTCTATCTAAGGAACTGTTTGACTTCAGCACATCTTTCCTTTCCTCTTACCGTTTCTTAAGTGTCTTTTTTCTAAGACCAATACTACTATGGCCGTATCTCCTTATTCTCCGATGCAAATATACATTAGCGTAGGCTGGGCCTAATAATTGACTGCAGGCAGACAGATATTGTATTTGCATCAGCTAAACATTGAAAAAGAAACCACTGGATTTGCTTCTTGGGGTCACCGTGTTCAATTCGTTTCACCTTTCAGCAAGACTTCAAGATTAATTTGACTTGGTACTACATTAATGAGGAAATGCAAGGTTGACTAATTCACTGGTTTAACCCTTGCAGTTCTGTGTTTGTTTTTTTTTTTAATTTCGATGGTGTCCGGGCATTTCGCCTGCGAATCTTTCATGGACCTTCCTTTTCAGTTTGCCGAACGAAGACTTGGTTGACATATAAAAAGTTCGGTGGCGAAACGCGAAGGCACCTCTTTCTACAATATGATTAATATCAAACTAATAGATAATCTGATCCCACTGAGGATAATGGTTAAAATGCCAAAATTGGAAATAATTCTCCTTATGACCCGAGCAAAGAACAAATAAATGAATCTACGTCTATGCTGCGTTAATCCTTGACAACAGACTAGTTTTACGAGGGCAATTCTGATCTCTTTGCTCTGTTGTGCACTGTCAGACATACAATTTTATGACTGCCTTGTTACTTATATGCAACTTCAGTAACTCGTGTGTAGACCACAAGAGTTCTTGGTTAGTTGCTTGGCAAGGTGGATGAACTGGGAGTGAACATTTATCAACCTTGGGCAGTATTAAACATCCTTTTTTTCGGTGGGGGGNNTGGGGTGGGGGGTGGAGTGTAGGGGGATGGGGCATCGAATGCAATAACAAGACAACTTGACCTATGCGGTAAGGGTACTCAAGGGCGTCAAAACGAGCAGAGAGGTCGCTCTGGGACGGAGAGGTCGCTCTGGGGCGGAGAGGTCGCTCTGGCGAGCTGAACAACAAGATGTGGCGTGGAAAAGGTATGAAAAAGAAGAGGTAAATTACCCAGCTTAATCCTGAAATTTCCTGAACCGCCAAGCGTTCTTGCGATCAATACTTAAAGCATCCACCAGCGGTCGCCATGGCAAGACAGAGTAGGCGTAAATCAACTCTAGTCTTCAGTGAGTCTTCACTCTTCAGTGGTCCTTGACAAGATGAATGGCTACAACTGCGACTATAAATAAAATATCCCGTTCAAAAGAAATATGAATCCGGATGTCGTGCGATTTGTATTTTCTTTTGTCGTCTCAATAGGCTTACAGTGTCCACTTGGACGTTTAAGGTCTGATTTCACAAATAAGACCAAATGAAACTTTTGACATAATTTTTTTCAGAATTTTGGGCCAGTTCTGATGAAAGAGTCCAAATCATGTGCGAGTTTATTTTACGAGGAATTGAACTTATCAAGAGCATCTAAAAAATGCTGCACTTATCGTTCATATGACACAGAATGTTCTATGTCAGCATGTCCGTAGGCAATAAAATTAAAGTCAGACATGAGGGAGGCACAAAGCATAAACGATTTATGCATTTTCAGTGCACTAGATCGGTTAGTCCGTAGATTTGGTCATTCGGTTACTCAAAGTTTATCCTGCCCTGAACTGTACATTCCGTAACAGAACTGGCCTTTTGGAGAGGTCTAGATGAGCTATAGAGGTACGTGTACTGCTGTTTGAGAACCACTGCTCCTGCGTAAATTTACGGGTAACTCAGTGTAAAGTTGTGCCTAGCCCTCCTATGACCCGTGACCGAATATTCGACGGAGATATTTCCCTGTCATTGTCTACCTCTGGTATCGGCTTTAAGGAACTCGTATGTCAACAAGACTAACTTCAATAAACAACGCCATTGATTATTCTGAAGACCTGTTTTTTTTTCTTTCTTTCGTTCTTTCGAGTCGATTGAGCTCGATTGATTAAATGACTGAGTGATTTGATTAAACTTGATCCTTGTAGCGTTGTTTACCAGGGTTAAGGTACGCATCCACTCCCTTTATTATAAATAGGTTTGGCAAGGACTGGTGTTGCAGTTTGGATATTTGTGAGGCACTCCACCTTAAGCGTCTTATCACAAGGATTAGTTACTGCATGCCTTTATAATATATGTGCACCTACACTAACGTGCAAATAAATTAGTGGCACTTTGTAAAGCCATACAGACTTTGATTTAAGAAACGGAATTAGTCATATGTTTCTTCAAACTGATAAGACAGAGAGGAATAGCCATTAATGATTTTTCTTCTACACTAGTTTCCAGAGCTTAGTTTTTTTTCATACATCGGTCGTGCGTTGTTATCTAATTGCTAACGACTTGAAATTACGTGTGCTGTCATGATCAGTGATATTCTGCCATAATTCCTGAGTGAGTAACACACAAGCTCTTATATTTATGTCCTTGCTCTCTCGCTGTCTATCTGTCAAGATACAGTATATATATTTACACTATATATAAATATGGTAGTGTGGCAAAACAGAAACTCGTAAAAACTGACATATTATTATTGTTCATTAATACGACGATGCCTTGAATAGTCTCGTCAGACAAACTCTTATATCGGGTGCCCCACTACCTCGAGGACCCCCTCCCCCCGCGTGAAATTTGGCAAACCTTAGCAGATGGATATTGTCTACTATTGATGCAAATTTCAAAAATACGTCTAACACATTGACTCCCGTATGTCTTTTCTGACATGAGTTTTTAAGTTTGTGCTGTGGCGAAAGTATAGCATCGTTATCAAAGAAATTTGCAACAACTATAGATTACATATGTGTTCATTAACGTGCTTACAATAATTTTATCTCCTTTTCTTGTTAGCTCGCTAGTTACTGGACTTTAAAATCAAGTAAGTTTTTATTTTGCGCGACTGGTATGATTGGCGTATAAGGTTCTATAATCCTCTCAAACTCATGTGAAATTATGCAATAGTCTATAGCCTACGTCAGCACGAACGACAAGATACAGTGGAACCTTGAGTTTAAGTACTCATTGACTGAGTATACCTTGTTATTAAATATGAATTTCACATGCATATATTCATTATTACTCTATCATTTCAATACTCATGTGGACTGTATAATAAGTATTGAATACGTTTTCCGTGCCCAAGACATACTGTACTTTATATCAAGATTTTATTGTACACTCTATTATAATACTGAATGATCCTGCATCACCATTAATTCTATTCTTCAACTTTTATTTTTTGATTTGGCCCCATTTGCTCTCCGCAAACCTCTTGTTGTGCTTGCTGCTCTATCAAGGATTAAGTCTTTCTAATATTGGAATGGAGGGCGCCTAATCCAAGACGATTCAACAGTAGGAGGCTGTCAAATCGGGCAATAGCTCCCAGCATGCCCTTCGCGGTCTTTTCTATGAATAATCAGGGCTTAGCTACCATTTTCTCAGACTGGAAGTTGGGCAGTTGAAGAGTTGTCTTGATGTCTCATTTTTTTTTGTTTTTTTGTTTTTTAGGCATCAACTAATTCTCCTATGAAAATGATTAGATCTAATTCTCCTGTGAAAATGATTAGATATAATTCTCGTGCGTGTCTTTATCTTTATATATTCCGTATAATACGCAAGGGTGCCGATTCGATACACATCTACCGAGGTGCCCCACCCCCACCCCCCTCCCGTCCCCAGAAAGAAAAAAAAGTCATTCGCAGATTTGGAAAGCATGGCTTCATCGCGCTATTCATTGAGATAGGCATGGCAACAAATTTTATTTCAGAGAGTACCTGGATGCGTTTCATTTTCTTGAACAACACTTGCATTTAGTCAAGCATAATTAATGCTAGTCTATATACATATACACACGAATAAACAGGATGCAGTCTATCGCTTTGGAATAAATTTCACACTCACGAAATTATACAAGATTCGTTATTGTGAGTGGATTTATTCTCTGAGACCCATCACACTAGTTATAATCGTCTTTTCTTCTGTCTGTTTCTCAGCAGGAAGAGGGCGCCACAGGGGGCTGCGAACCGAGCAGCAAATCTCTAGAAGAGCCAGTTCATTCGCCCGCTCCCAACTTCATAGTGCAAGCAGCCGCTGGATCGGTGGACACATCCTCAAGCGAGGAGGTCGAGGAGGTGAACACTTCAAGGCGTTGTTCTGGAGTAGGGCATTTAGAAAGAAGCCAGTCTTGTGATTTCGAGCAAGAGGAAAGACCGAACTCATCCGGCCAGTCTCACAGCGATAATACAAGTAGCGGCAGCAGAACCCAATCTGCATCTTCAGACTCAGCTATGGAGAAGAAAACGATATGGAAATCGGTCAATGGTGCTTCCACAGAGGTGAGTATAGTTTTACAGGTCTCGTATCCCGTCAATGCCCATTTGTAAACTTATGACTTCACATCATCATTGCGTTAGCAGGTCAGAACACTCAGCAATTTTCTCAGCTTCCTGAAGAACATTCGTCTCTCATTGAATTTTGGGAACGCTAGCTCTAGCATGCAGACAGTAGCCTCTCACTGCCTACAGTCTTGTGCCAATTTGCGGAAGATGATTATAAAGAAATGTCTTAAAAAAATGCTTTACACTTTGACTACACTTGTCAATTATTGCATATATATACACACTACATTATATTTTGTTCATGAAAGGAGATGGCTTCAACAAGGTTACTATGCCCTCACTGCCTATGTGATCCTTTCTGTAATTTTGCGTGCAAGTTACCCGTTATTGGAGTGGTCAGTATATGAGTGCAATGAAAAAAATGTGTTGGCTAAATTTAATGACGAGGACCTGGTGAACTTACAATGAAAACGTGAGCAGAGGATGGCAAAATATGCTTATCTAGGAGCTTATTGTTATTTGCTGCAAAGCATTATGTTGCTATAGTTTTTCCTACCTTACTCACACACAAATATATAGCTTAGAGTAGCACAGAAAAGCCATAGCACATACTAACTTGGAAAGCCATATTCCAAAGAAAAACCTGCTCAGGCAAGCTCAGTTTTTATATTTGTATTGATGGAAAACCTTACCGATTCACTACAGACATGTTTTATTGTCTTTTCTACAGATCAGCAGGGGAACCATGCGCGTCGTGGGCTTCTTCAAGCGGAAGTTGCGCAGCAAGCGCGGGAAAAGAGAAACAGCGGTCAAGGAGATTCACATTTCCCCAGAGGAGGACGAGGAACGATGGGCGTGTCGGTCTGCCAGTGGTAACAGCAGCGGCAACAACTCTCGCGCCAGCAGTAGCACGGCCTTCAACTCCAGGGAGAGCACTAACCTCGAGGTCGTGCACGATATGGACGATGAATATAATCCGGAATATAGATAGGTAGACGAGTGTTTCTAGTCTTAGTAATTTCATTATGTGTGGGTAAAGAAAGAGATCTGAACTATTGATGAACGTACCTTTCAAACGTGTGTTGACTGTTGAAAATGTCGATGATTGACGCTGGTTCTTCCATTGTGCTGCACACAGTGTTCATTGTTTCGGGCTGTCACCTTCAAGAGTAAACAGCGTAACGACCCCGCCACATGGGAGCAGGACTACAAAACTGAAAGTACATTTCACGTTGGCTAACCATGAGCAAGAGCGTGCACATACTGTACTATGGCAGGGAGTAAGTTACCTCCATATCTTACGATGTGGTTGTTTAGATCTGAAAACAAAACAAAACAAAACAAAACAAAAACAAAAAACAGACGTATGATTCTTGTGTGAATCTTGTTTCTTTTATCAAGTTCGCACTAGGATGGCCAAAGGTGGTTTTGAAGAGGAAGGTGATGACTGTGTTAGTCTTAAGAAGACATCACCCAGTTGTGTGAAATCTGCGTCTTGGGGCAAGATGACGGTGAACAACCTTGAAGTCAATGAGAAAAGCATCTTCTCGTCTGATATTCATTGTGTCCTCCTTAAACAGACGTCCGGAATAGACGCACCTTTGGAATCATCTCCTTATTCAGGAGAAAGATCTTGTGTGCCTGATCAGTCTGTAGAAGACTGCAACCGGTAGACAAGGCTGAACTGATGGTCTGAGTAACGGTGCAGATGTAGAAGAAGAGTAGTGCGTAGAGTGGCTTTGAAAGCGTGGCAGCGCCTGCAGTATTTTGTATTTGAAAGAACTTGTAGAAGATAGTCCTTATCGTCTGTTAGGCCATTCCACAAGGTTGTTGTATTGGCCATGTATAAAACTGCTTACCCTTCTCTTTGCGTGGTTTGGTCACCACTGTAATAATCCTGATTATCTTGGAGTAATGAGTACATTACACTGTTGGTGAGATGTACCGTAATTATTTCTAGAAGAGCGTATTCCTGTAAGAATAACAAATAAAGAGCCTAATGATCTGGTACGTCAACAAAGCATTTCAGTGTATGGGAGGACGGTTTTAAAAACGAAGTGGGAATCAGTAGAACTCTGTCTAAGCACAATCGTCGCTAAATATGCCCGCAGATAGTTCGGTAGACAAGGTCTTGTTCACAAGATTCTCTCACATTACATTAGAGCAACCTCGAATCTGATGTTACGGTCACCTATCTACATAGACCTCCCAGACTGTGACATCCACAGAACAAGATGCATGGAGTTGAAAAAAATGACAGATATCGTCCAGATGACGGTCACCTATAATCTAATGGTCACGAAATGCACGGACCCTTCTTTAGCCATCATAGACCCGATTGTGATCTCTTTCATTGGCCTACTTACTATGTATTCGATCACACAGTAATCATCAGCTGGGTTTGCCTGTCATTGTAAGCTTACATGTAGTACAGTACTAGACGAGCACTGTTGTATTGGTGCTTCTTTCTTCATTCTTTGACTGTACAACAATACGCCAGGTGTCGGTAGCGGAGATACATGTAGGTAGGAGATAATGCTCATGAACAGCTAGGACATTTTTTGGTCTTTGCAAAACTACGACGAATGCAGGACTGTAATTTCCAGAAATCTTTTTTTTTTTTTCGATTTCACTATTAAACACGCAGTGGACTTGAAGCAAGTATAATGCATAAATCATTTTTGGCACTTTTGACCAAAAAAAACCCAAAAAAACAGCAGAAGTGTGCCTTCTTTAGACATTACATATTAAAAATTGTTTTCATATGCATCACCGGGGGTATCCAGGTATATGCATCTAAGGCTTCTTAACTTAGGATGTGGATGTTTTGTTTTTTTTTGGTTGTTGTTCTTGGAAAAAAAAAACAACAATGCAGTCTATATTAAAAACTGGAGTTATACACAATTCTTCCTCCAAGCTCGCGAAAAGTGTACAGTAGAATATGTATTAATTCTAACGATGTTTGTCACAATACAGAAGCAACCCCGTTTTGCATATGATTATGGTCATATTGGCCTTACTTGTATGAGAAAGAACGTACGGCTGTAATATCCTGATAATATAACCCCTGGTTAAGCAGAACACCTGCATAACTCGGTCGATTTGATTGCTCTGGTCTCAGTCTTGCTCTTCCTTCAAGAATATGCCCGGCCTGAAAGGTGGCAATGTTCGCAAGGTTTTATTATGCCTTTGTTATCATGGAAATTACATGTACCGGTATATTATTATTATTATTATTATTATCATGTGTGTTTGTGTGTATATGTGTGTGTGTGTGTGTGTGCGCGCGCGCGCGTGCGTGTGCGTGCCTACGTGCATGCGTGCGCGCCTACGTGCATGCGTGCGCGCGCGCATCACGTGCCGTAGTAGCCGAATAGCACATAATAAGTACATGTATTCATGTAAGTCCACAGTTTATATTTGGTAACTGTTCAAGCTGTTCGCTGTGGTCACACTACTTGACCTCTCTGAATCAGCCAGCGAGGAAAAACAATCCCGTATTTGTCAAAGCCTGACAATGAGGAACGAAAGTGTGAATGAGATAGGTACTAGTACTAGAAAACGAGTGTTGTGATAGGAAAACGAGAGCTGCGAATGGCCTATTCTAGCCATGTGGAGACCTCGTCTGGCCTACTTTAGCCAAATGGAAAGCCTTTTTTTTTTCTCCAGCTCTCTCGGAAAGATGAATTGTTGGTTTAGCGTTAAGCTACATTATAAGTGGCGCATGGGAGTAAGGACAGCAAAGGCTTTAAGCCAGGAGCAGGCAANGGAGGGAGAAGTGGTTCGGGGTGGGGGCGAGGGGGAATCTGTAAGAAACTGGGATATTTATTTATCTTGTGTTTGGAATGGTGGCTTGAGGTCATTGAAATTGCCCACAACTCATCTCTGTACCTGATGTTTTACAGTACTAATGGCAGTGATGATCTTAACTAGTAACAAATTCTTTGTGAATGCATTATTGTCTTTTGTGAATACAGCAGACTCCGTTTGGTTGAATTTCACTTGTAAGCAGTTTTCGCCTACTCGCAATATTTGCCACAATTTGCGTCCAAAAAAAAAATCGACAAAAAGTAGGTTCACTTTATGGCGTCCTCGACTTTATTCGCAACGTTTTTCGTTTTCCCGGGAAGTTGTGAGTGATCTGTGTCGATTGCGACGCCATGAGGGATTTGTCATATGGAGTTTATCAAAGTTTTGCTCTTCGCTTTTCCTGTATCGCGTTTAGATTTCAGTCTCCATCTCCATCTGTTTCCAGGCTTTTCTTAGTCTTTCTAAGAATTGTTGTTGGATGGAGAGGAACAAGTAAGGCTCCACTGATCCCTTGACGCACCTTCCCTTCCCCCTCCCCCACCCCTTCCCACATCCCAATCCCACCCTTCATTTTGGCCAATCGCCTTCGCTGACATCAATTCTAGTTCTAGTATTGCTTGCGATAGGGTGTACGAAGTTCCCTTTAATCACACGAACTTGTAGAAGGACCAGATGACATAAATATGCTTCTATTACTAGGAGAAAGTTAGACTATGCATTAAAAAAAGAAAACAAAACATTCATAGTATAATATGACAATGTAGTAACTGTCACAAAGTAAAGTTGATGTGATGTACTGAAGGTACGCTGGCATTCCAAAGTTGGCCTCAGAGCAGCTTGTGCAACTCAACCAATTTTGCACAATTTCAAAATACATAATCTCCTTTAAAGTGAAGATGGCGCCATAAACTTGGCACTGAGATCATGTTCAGAACAATTACAGTACTGTATTTCGTGTGGCTGTTAAAAAAAAAATAGATTCAAGAAATATTTGCAAATTTAATTTGGATGTACTACTAGCTTCCTTAAAAATGTTAAGCTTAGACTGAGAAATTCTTTGGTTTCTTCCACAAGGAGGGGTTGGTTGCGTTATTTGATATCGCAATATGACACTTCCTGTCCTATCTTTCATAAGGACCCTCATGTGTCACTTCAGAAGCTCCAAGACCGATAATTTGGCCAAGATTTTATCCTACTATCAACTCTGCATAAAAACAACTCTGTATTTTCAAACTTTCATATATGAAGACTAGAACAGCTCTTTGAATGGGAATGAGAGTGATTCAAATGCTAACTCAAAAACTAATTCATTGTATTTTGGAGTAACTGGGGTTACAAACTAAAATCCAGAAAAACCCACAAATAAAACTTGCATGGGTAAAATCTGGTGCCAAATAATGTGTACTTCTGCGAAAAAAAAATGAGTTTCCTGAGATCATCACTCTTCAGGGAGAAAACTTTGGTGCGCAGTTTTGCAGGAATACTCCAAGACACTTGTTTAGTGATATCTGCAATCTGGCAAAGGGTTGCAGTAGTTGCACTCTCCCTTGAGAGTAGGATCAGCGTTTTGTAACAGTATGTTTCACGAACATAACCAACTGTTCTCTAGAATAGATGTAGTGTATCTAAAGTATTATTCCTACAGATTTAGCTATCATTACAGTAGGAATAAGTGAATAAGTTCTATACCTGTGGCTGTTGGGAAGCCTCACTTTGCCAATATGAGGTTATGTCCTCCAGCCATGTTGCCCACCAAGGCAGTTTCACTGTGATTGTACAGCTGGTTTTGAAAGCCTGGAGTAACTTCCCCTGGAATAACTTCCCCTAGTCTTACTTATCATTTCCGTCCACTGTATACTAGTGAGGTGTGATGTGTAGTGCTGTGTTTAAATTTCAAAGAGGTGAAATTCTTATTTTATGATAATTATTATTATGACTTTGTTGGCATGGATAAATCAAAAATTAACAGACCAATCAATTTGAAATTTTGCACTGAGGAAGCCACTTACACAGTAATCATGTACTTTGGAAAAGCTATGATACTTACTACATCTGAAAATACTCATCTTAATGTAAAACCCGTCTCTAGTTTTTGTCACAAAATTTGGCTCCAACAATGTAAATAATTCACTCTGTCACTAAAATACAAAAATAGTGCTAAACTAAAATAAAAGGTTGTTCACCACAACAGTAAAGTGTGCCAAATTTAAGAGGAAATGAACAAACAGTTTTTTATTTATCACTGGCAAGAGAACATTCAGTTTCTCTCTAAATCTACATTATGTGACCCCTTTCACTACAAAAAAAAAAAAGGTGTTTTTTTTCCAGATCTTTATTTGCTCATCATCTATAATATTAGGTTTTAGCATTATACAGAAAATAGGGTTGATGAAAATTACTAAAAATATAACATCAGTTTCACCTTCCCATAAGACAATTAGATGACAACTGCGGCTGATACATCATTGTAAGCCTTAACTTACTCCTTAGAGCACAGTAGCCTATTACATGTATGTGACGAAGAAGCTAAAGATTACCATGTAAAGGGAGACTATGCCTAACCGCATGTTGTGGTTTCCATTATGTTGATGTTAAAGATATGTTCAAAAATGCAGATAAAGGACTACACATTCTGTACTTTTTGGTACAGTTTTGATGCAGCAAGTGATTCAGTCATCTGTTTTGATACCAAAGACTTACAAAAGTATAAGTCACCTCAAATAATCTTCTTTTTTTCAGTATCAAGAACCGCCAAGAACTTTAAAATTTCCGTGAAAGGCCAAAAGCTTGACAGTAAACACATTTACCTCTATAAATTACACTCAAACACTTTAAATGTGAAATTCTTGGAAGCTGCCTATGCATTTTGTATTACGCATATTTTGTATTATTTACAGTATTATAAGGAAATATTAGCCCCATCCCCCATAGTTTAGTTTCTAGCACAGAAACCATAATCGTGTTGTGAAGGATCATATTGCTGTTGGTTAATACTGAATAACATGTTTTGTTTTGAGTTGAAAACAAATCAGGAGTGGGGGTCACTTGTGAAAGAGATTGATATTTGGTGTAATTGCTGACCTCATTTCAGAAAATGTTGGGACGTGAAACATTTTATCATGTAAGTTTCATTTGATGCATTTTCATAATAACAATAGTAGGGTTTGAATGTACTATAGCAGTGTACAGGCTAGTCACAAAATAGATGCGATTACCAATGCAAATATCTTGACACTTACAGAAAAAACACCCTGATAGATAGCAACTGTATTATCTCATGATGGTATATTTAGAGGATATTTTACCAAACTCTGTAATTTTTTATTTTATGGCCACAGAGAATACTGCTACTTATCGTGTTGTAGTATTTTACCCTGTAATATGGCATTCATAATAATATTTAATAATATAATAATTATAATAATAATAATAATTCTAGGCAACATTAAATACAGCCAAAACACCAACTGGTAATGTTGGATGACAAAATGAAGCTTAATAATAAACAGTTATAATGGGCAGTGTTTTCTTTCCTGTCTTATATCTACTAATGACATGCCATATTTTATTTGACAACATGGTAGATATTGATGAGGTGTGAGTCTGCATAATAAGGTATGATACTATTCTGTACTAAAGTGTTGTGTATACATGTATATATTACAGTCTTTGCCAAGTTGATGATTGCAAAATGAGAATAATAAGACTTGAAAGAGAGACTGAATGAAAATATGGAGTGAGGAATTATACTGCGCAAGCAGAGAAGTAAAAGAGACAGTGAGTTTGTGTGTGTGTAAGAGAGAAAGAAAACAAGAGAACAAGAGTGTGTATAGATGAGAGAAAAACAACTGAGGAATACTGATAGTTGAAGAAGACTGTGAATTAAATTATGAATGATATACAGTGGAACTTTGTTAATTCAATTATTGTCTAACACAAGTCCTTGCCTAGCACACTCCTATTCAACAGACCAAACTGCACTATTGCAAGCAAAAAGCACTTGAGATAACACAAAACTTGATATGACACACCCTCAATGGCTTGGTCTACTGAGTGGGAGTTTTATCAGAGTTCCATTGTATATAAATATTCGTACCACTTTGTGAAGTTGGTAGAGAGAGAATTGCTTTTAGTTTTTGACAATGAAATTACAATTATTTCACTGTATAAAATGTATCTTTTTGTACATGTTTTGCAGTGTGAAGCTCTCTTGATACCATTGCAGTATGTAGTCACTGATATTAAGGGAATAAAAACATTCATTATCTGAACGAGTTGTAAGTTATTCTTGCTGAATGTAAGTCTTGATCAGTGATATGCATACTAATGCATTTGAGTTTGTAGAGAAATGACTGATCACTAAGCTATCAAATAATGATAGGATTTCAACTTAGCGAGTCCAGCTTAAGGGGACGTGCGGCAGAACTAGGTGATTTTCATTAATAAAGGGAACTTTGTCATTTTGGGGTGAAAAATGGGTCACATAGGGCCAGGAAGGAAGATAAACTGGGGTTTTTCGCAACTTCCTCCCTCCGTTGCTATGGAAATGCCAATTGTTTGGCCGCCATATTGGAAAATATGGATGGCTTTGCATAACTTTGAACCCTTCGATCTGGAGAACAATACATGGTAGGATGCTGGTTTTTTTTTCCATTTGAAAGATCACTTTATTTAAAATAGAATGTCACGGGCTTTTTTTGATTTCTTGGATAGTTTTTTTTTAATAATTTTTTTTAAAATGTCATTAAAAAACATTGAAAATTTTGAACATTTTCAACTTTAACAATTAAAAAAAACACCCAAAACACAAGATATCGAAAAAAGCTCATGACATTCTCAAAACAGGGGCTTGGAGAGTTGCTATGCAAAATTTTATGTAAATTGGACCAGAAAAAAGTCAGATCGAAGGGATAGAGTGACGAAAACTGTGATTTTGAGATAATTGACGTTGATAAAGGATAATCATTTCCTTTTGCATCAAAATACACTTTTTGAGACAGGTATCATGANATCAGAGTTCCATTGTATATAAATATTCGTACCACTTTGTGAAGTTGGTAGAGGGAGAATTGCTTTTAGTTTTTGACAATGAAATTACAATTATTTCACTGTATAAAATGTATCTTTTTGTACATGTTTTGCAGTGTGAAGCTCTCTTGATACCATTGCAGTATGTAGTCACTGATATTAAGGGAATAAAAACATTAATTATCTGAACGAGTTGGAAGTTATTCTTGCTGAATGTAAGTCTTGGTCAGTGTTATGCATACTAATGCTTTTGAGTTTGTAGAGAAATCACTGATCACTAAGCTATCAAATAATGATAGGATTTCAACTTAGCGAGTCCAGCTTAAACTAGTACTTTATAGACATCCATGAAAAACTGACTGCAGGCAAACTGAACAGAAATCATGCATATACAGCCCATATCCTTTATTAAGGTAAATACAAGATGTATAACACAGCTGCCGTCAAGAGAAATGTGAATCAGTATTGTCTGAGGCCTCATCATGACTGATTCTAGTGTTCACTATATGGCCTGACTCTCCAAAGTTACTTGTTGTGATCTTATCTAACTGTGGAGAAGTGCCACTGTCTGTGTCGTGGATTTTCATATCTTGAAAACTGTGGCTTCCAGTGCACAAGTCTTGATCTTGAGATGGTGACTCATCAGATGGTGGATATCGAGGTTCTGCTGAAAAGTCACTTGACTCTGCATCATATGACTTCTTACCCATAAGTCTGCCTTGGGATTGAACTTCCTGTACAGCTGATTGACTAGTTTGTTCTGTATCCTTCCCATGGCAAATATTCTGCTTTTCAGATTCAATCACACTGCCACTAGTATCAACTTTTGAGTATTTTCCCTGCACAAATATCCGACACACATCAAGTCCCTCTTTCTTGTTCACTGTTGATCTCTGTATATAGCTGCTCTGAACTGTTCTTAAACCAGCTTCCTCCATGATGGAGTTCAACTTTTCTGTGAAGGAAGTGACAAAACTCATGACTAATCTTGAGCGTAGTGTAGATACTCCCTAATAATACTAAACCGCCATAACATGTTTAAAATCTAAAATATCAAATCAGATGTCAAACACTGGCAATCCCAACCTGCCACAGACCATGCATGATATCAAAAAGTGGAGCACCAAGGAGAAATATTTCTTTAACCTCATCAATGTTCATTATAGACCAACTCTGGAGGCCTTTGTAAGGCTTTAAGTTACCCACAAGCCTCTATTTACTTTATAAAATGCAGAGGTGACAAATGCCTTGGAGGATGTTTTGATAAACTGCTTGATCACATGTCGATAAGAAGTACCAGTTTTTTTCTTACCTATTAATGCCTTCCACTCATCTTAACAAGGAAGACATTCGGTAACTTAGGTATCATAAATGCCTCCGAAAGTAGTACCAAAATGGTGCCTATTTATTTGTGTGTTTATTTATGTGAAGCAAAGCAATGGTCTGGTATCAACGTTGTACCATGAAGAAACTTGGAGAAAACATAAAGTATTAATGCTCTGGAACTCCATTTTCTGAAAATATTTTAACATCAAAAACAAAAATGCATTAAAGTCCCCATACATGCCTAGAAAGACTTAAGACTCAACATATCTATCACCCTACATTTCAAAGACAGAGGGATTAAACAAAGTGACTTATTGAGTTTGAGTGATGGTGAGAATTAGAAACAAACAGAAAAGCAAATAACTTATACAGCAAGGTTCTGACAGACATGGAGAGAGGAGTGGCAGAATGGACAAAACAAGACGAGCATCTGCACAACCAACCAAGTGAAAAGTAGTAAGCTCTTGTCCCGTCCTGCCTCACGTAGAAGCTGTCAGACAACTTGTGACCCTTGGAGAATCGAAGCATTGCATGATCATACAACCCATAATCCCTGATAAGCAGGACTCCTCCTGGCTTTAGCGCCTGTAGAAGAGACAGAGATGAGAAAACATGCAGCACACATCTTAAAATGCACAATTGTTGTATTAGGTGACATGAGCCCAGTTATTCTACCATGGGCCAAAATATGTCATGCTATGGGTGTAAAACATGATCCATGAAGTCACAATTTATAGACAACAGAATATTTTATTTTGTTTAAAGTCTGGAATTATAATAAAACAAGCACTGACACGATGGATCTGGACTGAATGAGATGACCGTAACACTGGAGTGATCCCCCTGCTGAAAAGTTTGGGCCTTTCTATTTCCACAAGTCCTTCTGACATATTTACTTATACCTGTTTTACCAAGCAAGCTTTGAGATGCCAAACAAATAATATTTTATATTAAACGGCTCCCTTGCAAATATCTTTAAACAGAAAATAAAATTATGCCACAGAATTCTGTGCTTTCTAAATTTGCATTCCTTCCAGAATAAGTTAATTGTTGTTAGAAAGACCAAATAAAATGATTGGCCTTTCATAGAAAAGGTTTAATACAATAAATTTATATTGATTTGCAGAAATGCCTTTACACTGCCAACCTTGTTATAGTGCCAACTTTGGTAGGATTCCAGTAAGACTGGGTAGCTCAATTCAAAAGACTGAGCCAAATCAATCTTTATCTGAGGCTCGATTAATCCACCTGAATGTAAAGGATCAAGCCATAAGATCAAATTTACTCCTAATCTTAGTGAGTTGCTTAAATCTGGCTTCATCAACAACTGATCCTACCAGGCGTTTCAAGGTATCAATGACAGTTCACAGTTGCTGCCTTTCTAAACAGGTAGCATCAGTGAAGCTATGCTTGTTTGACTGGATATGCTGAAAGGACTGTGAGTTGAATGTCTACTTTGACAGCAGTGATGAAAAATCTGCTGTTTATAAATAGGCTCTTGAAGGCTGAAAGAAAAACGATGCCCACAATGCATACTTGTCTCTCACATGAATTGTTGTTTTGTTGTGGCAGAGGGGAGGGTGGAGAGATGACAAGAGTGGTGTAAATGCAGTATGATCATGGCTTGAACCCCGATTTTTAGTGTTAATGTACTAGCCTATTTTATGGCAATCGAGAGAGACTGAGCTGGAATGAGGTGGAAAATGCTTGATGCTATGACAGATCTTTGCAATCCACCTTGTGAAAAGATTGAGCCAATTGGACTTTTTAAAGTGAAGAATCTGCCAAACATAAAGCCCTTGTATTGGCAGTATAAGGAGGTTTGACTGTATGACTGGCCTTTGGCGCCTCACATCATCTACACATAGCACTGCTTCACAAATGACCTTGATCATTCCTGACACTTCTGAGAGAATGCATGGGAAACATTTTATGGCACTGCAAACAAAAGTCAGTATTAACTTTGCAACTGCAATTTTGGTGGTAAAATATTGGTACATGTTAATTTTTTTAACATATCAACTTGGGTCTTCATCTCATAAACAGCATGATACCACAATCAAAAATGGTTTAGGTCTGACTTGGATCATTTTCAAAGCACACTGAAGATATTTACCTCGACAAGGTTTCTGACAGCATCAACCATCTTGTCAGGATGGATTGCAGACAAGACAAAAATCAGAGTAGCAACATCTACCGAGTCCTTTGGAACAGTGTCTGTAATGGAGTCTTTGGTGATATCACATTGGAATGCAGTACAGCGTTCAGCATCGTAATCTGGATGGGACTGGAAGATGATAAGTTAGATATATATACCATAACAAGTGTGCATGCATCACAGCACAAGCAGAGTAAAAAGTGCCAGGACGCCAGTGCTTACAAATATCACTTGTCTGAAATAGCACTGCGGCACCTCAATGTCATTATTAGCAGATTCATGACAATGGAATGTCCATATAGTAATCACTGTTCCACACGTAGCATTGGCTTTGCACCAAGCTATGATTACATCCATTGAATTATTAGTGACCCATATACAGTACAGTTTACTTAACACAGCAGTGCTTTACCCAAAATATCAATTAACCTGAAGCAAAAGAAAATCCCAATCCAAAGGCCCTCTTTATTCGTGATAAAATGCTTTCAGTAATGGGGTAACAAGTTTATGAGACTCTTCGATAACAGAACAACTGTTGCACTGCTGATTAAGGAAAAAGTGACGAACAAAGGAATAAACGAGCCACTGCTATTGCAATTTTCCTTTCCCTGGTCCACTGTTGGTTGGGCACATGAGAAAATGTTAAATCCTGCATCAGTCAAAGATGAAGACAACGTACAGCAATCCACAACAACACACAACTCAAAAGCATAACCACTGAACTTGACACTTACAACTATCAAAAGACTATAGTTTCCCCTTAAAAAATTGTTAATGGGTGGCACAAAATTCTCTTAACCCGTTAAGATTTGGTCGGTCTCATCAATTTTGTGTCACAAGGATTGTACTGTGTCCATCTCATCCTTCCAAATGGACCATCTGGTATTAAAACTAAGAAAGGCACTAATTTCAGTGATGGAGACCTAAAAGTTTTATAAAGTTTTATTTCATTTCCAGCTTAAATCTTGTCTGTGAAATGGGAAAGAGTTATAATACAAGTATGAGAAGTATCTTGCTACTGATTTTTTGGACTTATCTCAAGCACAAGGACAAAATCATAATCTCTTTTTGTGTACAATTGACACCACTTACCTTCACAAAATCAATCGCTCTGGGTGAAAAATCGCAAGCATAAAAGATAACATCTGGGTCATCTGCTAGCAATGGGAACATAAAGTTGCCCACACCACATCCAATTTCAAATATTACTTGCCTGTCAGATGTGATCTGAAATATTAAAAACATGGATGATCTTTTACTGCTTTGATTCAGGAATGATCTTCAAAAAAAAAAAGGTAACATTTATCTTAAGAAGGGTATGAGGCTAAAGCTGTGTGTTCCTGGTGTGGATAACCTTTTAATTGTTTATAACCTTTTTGATCCATTTACCCAAGTGTTCCACAATTTCTCAGACTTGAAACAACTTTTTCAGTAAAGATGCAATAGACTGTCATTCACTCCTAAAGAAATTGACCAAGTGCCAAGTAAGAAATGCTATTAAATAGTTTTGTTCAGTGTTGTTAAGAGTGGGAAATGCCAGTGTTAGTATCATATCCTTTTTCAGAATTTTAAGCCAGTTTAATTTTGTAGATACTGGATTTGGTATGGCCTTGAAACCTAATAATCCTAATATTTAATGTGGACTTTATTCTATGCAAACAAAATTATGCAATCATATTTCTCTCTACACCAAAGTTTAGTGAAAATGTGGATGATACATTAGTCTTGCATGACCAGTCAAACATTTTATGGTCTGCAACATTAACCCCTTTGCTACATATGATATATATACAGATACATCTGCATCCTTATCCTTTGCTACAAACAACTTGTCATATGGTCATCTCAGTATGTCCTGTAAGTGGCACTTCCATATTATAATATTGTATCCAACATACCCAACCGTTATATTTTCTTTCCTATATAGATCTAATGAGCTATTCCTAAGTACAGACTAATGAAGTCACAGAAAACTGATGACATCAGCGCTTGAAAAGTATGATTAGGGCAAGGGTTTAACTTATCAGCTAGCCTAGATATGAATCATCAACAGGCTGGCCCTATAGAGAGTCAGACTCACATTTAAGTCGGTCTTTAGGGAGACAATGACTCTCTATAAAGTCAGGTTTTATGGAGAGTCCTAGCTGTGAACTTGGTCCAGACTGTAAAATTAATAGTCAGTGACGGCTCTCTGTTTGATATCACAACACATGAGCAGTCTAATCCCCTCACTTTATTAAGTCTATGTCCTTTAGGTGGGTTTAAGAATAACCTACATGGAGAAGCATGTTTATGTGTGTACAGGTCACGGTCTGATGACCATGCATGACCCAGTGTATTCAGGGCTAGGAGCAGGTATGTATGTAGCTTATCACCTGATTTGTGGTTGTTGTTTTTGTGTCACGTTGCTATGAATGCATGCCTCTGTGTGCAAGATTGTCCAAATCAAAACACTGAGAAACAATCACTGTCGGACCATGGACACACAGGCCTACATCATCCACCTCCCAATAAGTATTAGAAAAGGGACCAATATTTGTTTCAATTTTCTGTTACGGCCTTTTGTAATTTCCCCTTTATCATCTTGATGTTTCTTCAGAATACCCTTCAACACTGCTGGACAGTTTCAGCCATGGGATTTGACAGAGAGCATTAGAATTGCAGTCGAGTCCGTTTAACTCCAATGCGGTGGAACCACCCCATTAAGTTTGAGCAATCAGAATTTTACTCATTATTTCCAAGACTAGTCAACACCCTGGGAAGGTCACGAGGGCAATTCAATAGGGGAGGTAACTAAAGAAGTATATTGGGGAAGTATTTTAAATGGGATTATTTCCCCTTTATAAGAAATGCTTTGAGTAGGATTTCCCTTAAATGGCTTTCTAAACCGTCTTCAGCTTTGCTGAGTCGAATCCTCTTCCTTTTTAGATAAATCGATGAGGAGGCGACTGCTTTTTCCATGTGTTCCCGGTTTTTCTAGATCGTAGAAAGCCTACTAGCGGGAATGCCATCCTTCTCAGCTATGGCCTTCTTCGATATCACGCCTGTCGATTTCCTGAGCATGTCAACTCAATGGAAAGAGTCTTGAGGTTTCTCTTCACGGGAGTAGAGGAGACCATCATTTAGAGGATAAATAAAGGTGAGTCAACCGTACGCGAGCGAGCACACTGGGGAAGTCACGAGGGCAGCCTCTTGTTTATACCAGTATACCCTCATGGTCATTGGGCCAGATACGTTAATGTACACGCTGCTGCCAAAATTCTTCATTATCGATTGATTNCTCTTGTGATTTCCCCTTTATCATCTTGATGTTTCTTCAACATTGCTGGACAGTTTCAGCCATGGGATGTGACAGAGATCATTTGAATTGCAGTCGAGCCCGTTTAACTCCAATTCGGTGGAACCACCCCAATAAGTTTGAGCAATCAGAATTTTACTCACTATTTCCAAGACGGGTCAACCTTATGCGAGTGAGCGAGCACCCTGGGGAGGTCATGAGGGCAATTCAATAGGGGAGGTAACTAAAGAATGCATATTGGGGAAGTATTTTAAATGGGATTATTTCCCTTTATAAGAAATGCTTTGAGTAGGATTTCCCTTAAGTGGCTTTCTAAACCAGATGAGAAGGCCTTCATAAACGTCTTCAGCTTTGCTGAGTCGAATCCTCTTCCTTTTTAGATAAATCGATGAGGAGGCGATTGCTTTTTCCACGTGTTCCTGGTTTTTCTAGATCGTAGAAAGCGTACTAGCGGGAATGCTATACTTCTCAGTTATGGCCTTCTTCGACATCGCGCTTCTGTCGATTTCCTGAGCATGTTAATCTTCAACTCAATGGAAAGAGTCTTGAGGTTTCTCTTCCCGGGAGTAGAGGAGACCATCATTTAGAGGATAAATAAAGGTGAGTCAACCGTACGCGAGCGAGCACACTGGGGAAGTCACGAGGGCAGCCTCTTGTTTATACCAGTATACCCTCAAGGTCATTGGGCCAGATACGTTAATGTACACGCTGCTGCCAAAATTCTTCATTATCGATTGATTTTTCGAGCCCTGACTCATTCTCTTCCCCACACTGTCTTATCAGCGGTGGTATAATACACACGTCCGTGCTGCGACTAGTAGCACTCCCAGTTGCAGTGTCCAGTTTTATTGCCTCGCTCTATCTGCAGTACTGTCTCGATTGTTTTTCAAGCCGGCGGCGTTGTTTGGCACCATGCGGGGAGGATGCCAGGAGGTGATTTTGCCTCTGTGACAGTGCTGGGCAGTTGGAGGAATCAGAAATAGGCGTTAATTACTTCTTGTTATGCAAAAGCAATTAATAGATGAAAAGAAGGAAAAAATCTTTTATTTCTTTTTCTTTCGACTAATAAGAAATTGGAGGTATCCGATTTTGACATACATGGACACGACTGTAGACAGACATACAGACAGACAGACACACACAGAAAGAAAGAGAGAGAGAGCGAGAGGGGCACTCAGACTTCAGAGAGAAAGAGGTTTTGACGTAAAAAAAGGAAACGGGCAGGACTGACTTTATACTTATAATTTATAATACTTTTTGCTATCTGAAGCGATAGGATACAATCCAAGAGAAGATTAGACGATCATTCGAGGACTAATCCTATGAACCTATCTGGCTGGGTAGAATCATGAAGAGTCACGATCGGATGCATTGTGTTCTAGGTGTTTGCAGTGGTAAGCACAGCAATCAAATCAAATGTGGCATGGGAAGGGAATGTGCACCTTTTATATCCCTTCCAGCTCCATGTACAACCTCCATGTACAACCGAGCTCTTTGATTGGTCAGTCAGAACTAGGCCTACCTCTCAACTTAAATGAGTTACTTCGTGGCTCTCCGTAAAGTTTGGAAGGATTTCCATATGTGGTAACTCCTACAACTAGGGTCAGTACCTTAATTCCGAATAACGTACTAATACAACCCTAACCTTACCCCCTTAACTCATTCTGACCGGGATATTTTCACTGCAAATGCTGGGGACTTCGGTTTCAGAATTTTTTTTTACATCTATGTAAATTTAAGAGGCAGTAACTCGGCTAATTTTGGGGCAATACCAACATATTATATATCATATCTATCAAATGTAGGAAATTGAATGGAGAATGGCAATAATTAAAAAGAAAAGAGCTAAAAAATAAGTCAAATGAGAAATGAGGGTTAGAAACAGCAACAAAACGCAGCACTTCCTGGTTCGATACGGTGACAAAAAAACCTCGATAAAATTCACTGAGTGTCCGCAGTTCCCAAACAAACGCTATGAATGAACCGCCTGAACCTTCAACATCCGCTTCCTTGACCTTTCAGGCGGTGTAGGGGAGAATTTTTATACCAGAACACAAGAATACAAAACGACGCAGGCTGCGTTGTTTCGGCAGCAGTGCATGGAAAAAGCGACACAGTTCAGAATGAGTTAACCTAATCCTACCCTTAACCTGTTAACCCTAACACTAATGCCCATCGAGACGGGAGCATCAGTCAAAGCGAGCGTAACTCCTTATCGCCAGTTACCACATATGGAAATCCTCCCTAAAGTTCGACTTTACTGTGAGTCAAAGTCTCTACAAAGTTGAACTGTACTGAAACTCTAGACTATCAGAAAAAATGACCAGATACTTCATTATCAAAATATTGACCCATAGGCAGTTAGCAACACAGATAAAAAGACATAGAGTATAGATCTACCTTAAAACTGTTAGTAAGTTCTTCAAATTCTCGCTTTGTCCAATGTCTGTCTTTGAAAAATTTTGTTGTATTTCTCTTGTAGAAAAGATCCCAATTTTTCTGAGCCTCCACCTCTAGTTTGTTCTGTTTAAAGTCTGAAACCAAGCCCGTGTCCGACTTCAGCTTCAATAGTTCCTGATCATTAAGTTTCCTGGCCTCATGTCCTGATAACTGAAATGCTTCCCCATCCGATGAGGCCATAATGCACGCACACTTAATGATCTCACTAATATTTATTAGCCTTCACAGAAGACATTGTTTACGTATCAACCATGCTTTGTCGGGTTTATCACATTAGTGTACTTTTTGCCAGGTAATTTAACAATGCAGCCATGAAATCAGTTAGCTGTTTTAGTTTTCGAATAAAAAGAATGCATTCTAAAGCTTCAAATTTATACACAATCTATATATATAATGACCATGATCTTTATATGCTTTGGCACGATATTAATCTGATTCATTATCCACCATATATTTCCAGGGCTTTCATTCTTCTCTTTTTGAAAGTAACAATTATATTCAATCATTATCGTTTTCATGAATCATCGGATCTGAAGATAGATATATATATCTATCTATCTATCTATCTATCTATCTATANTTTCATGAATAATCGGATCTGAAGATATATGTATATATATATATATCACTTTCCATTCAGTGATAACATGATAGGTGATCAAATGTTGTACATGTATAACGATGTGAACGTGTATGGAACACTAAATTTTTGTAATCTTCCGGAAGCCAATTAGGCCTATTGCAAGATCCTGTTTCTTTTCGGTTCGCGTTTCTGTTGGTGAAACTTTTCTAAGCACTGCCGTTTTGAAATCAGCTCATTCGTAGGCAACTATAAACGAGCCAACGCCATTCATTTCTTGGAATGAACGGAAACAGTAAGAGACGCGATCTGAAACACTGAGTTTAGATCAACTCACAGCCCTGTGGAAGTCCGCTGTAACCAAAAGTTAGTAACTGGTATCATGTATCATACTCAGAAATAATAAAGTTATGGCTAAGGTCTTTGTTTGAGATAAAATGTTAAATATGGGATCTAGTCTCTAGTCTATCTTTTGATCACTCTCTCATAGATCTTGTTATTTTTGAGATAACCTGATAACTCAAACTGAGACAACAGAATGCACTTCACTAATTAATGGGCATTCATCTGTGATCTCCAGCCCCACCCCCATGTCAGCTTTTGTAACACAAACATTGCTAGATAGCAGTGTTCATTTTATACTGAGTGCTTGAAACCACTATTGGTATTGATCCTGGAGTTGTGCAATCACATTAATTTTGACTAGTTTTGTTCCATGGCAAATCTGAAGATAAGCCTACTAAGTCTTTATTACCTGTCATAAATGAAGAATTATTGGACACTGTAAATTATCTTAAAATTAAAATTATTTTGTCTGGCTCTATGCTCTGATCATAGTGGGACAAGATCATAAAGTTTGCTTTACTATTACCATTGAGTGATTTATGATAGGTTAATGTGGCGATAACTTGGGAAATTGACAGAATGAGTGCTCAAACATCTGCTATACAAACAGCACAGGGATACAATATACAGAACACCTGCCACTGTTTGTCATTTCTATGTTTTCACTAATACAATTTATAACAGATGTTGAAATAAAAAGTGAATGTTTCGGTGGGTATTTTTAATTTTTCAAAATTTTTGTGTCAAGTTCTTTCAAGTTCACATCAATCAAGGTCATGTTAATAGAACAATACAGCAATCCTATGTCATTAAGTTTGACCTGTCTGTAGAGCTAACCTAGAGGATAACTCTCTGCATAGCTGATGAAATGCACACTAATATAATGGCTGAAATCTGAACTCTTCACCCAGTAAACTGAAAGGCAAAATCATGAAAATGCTAGACAATCGTCCTCATGTGGCTAGAATTATCAAAATCAAAGGGGCAACTATGGAAGCAAGAGCAAACAGAAGAATAGAAATAACTGACTACTGCTTTTTATAAGACTAGCAAAGATTTCATCATACAACAGTTGGATGAGGAAGAATACCCATTAGTAATATAAGGCACAATGTAAATGGTTTTCATGTCTCCTCTAAAGTTGTAATTTTGATGTACATATGTGGCCTTTTAAAAGGCAGATGTGCACAATGAAAAGTTTGAATAGGCTTCCAGATATCTATTCTTCTTATACACTACAAGCCAGCACTTAATATTGACAGAGGATAAAAGAATAGTTTGTGAACACTAATGGCCAGACAGAACAGATTCAGGGTCATTTTTTTTTGTTTTGATTTTACCAACAGTTCCAGCAAGAATGTATCCTGCCCAAAATTTCTTTGGGTTTGGCAGTCCTTTTCCAGTGGGTGGACTAGGTTATCAGCTACCTATTGCTCAGTCTCCCGGAGGCGCATATGCCAACAGACAAATACCAAGATTTAACAATGGACCTGCACAAGAAGGGTTAATCCCAATGAGGGGCATGTCACAATATAGCCCAAGGGTGGCAGGGATGTTAAACGCACCATACCAAGACCCCAACAGCAGGGGATATGGCAGCTACAGAGGAGGGCAGAAGTAAATGACCCTTTCAATATATATTAATTAATACCTTGCATCGGCTTGTGTTACTTCATCATATCATATTGTATCATATCACATCACACCACACCACACCACACCACACCACACCCACCACACCACACCACATATCATATCATACCATACATTATCAGATCATATCACATCATACTATACTATACTGTATTAGACAGTGTGATGCTACTGTGCTTTAAAGTGTGCGGTCAGGTTTCTTTATTGAGTTTGGTTTCAGAAACCATTTGTAAGAGAAGCACAGATTCGATAATTTCAAGTTTATTGCTATTTTCACTGTAAATGTGGGGAAATGTTCAACACTCCTACAAGTTAGGCATTTTGAATTGTACCCATATTGTGTGAATATTCACTTTGGGAGGATAAAACTTTAAGAGACTTATTTTTACATGGTGTTCATGCTTCGTAGAGATTACTTGTAAATGGGTGAGTTCTTCCAGGAGTGACAGTTTTATTATGTCTCAGTAAGAATCTGCTCTCATTTTTTATTGGAATATTCTTATAGGCGTCAAAGAAATGACAGAGAGTCTCCCCCAGGCAAGAGAGCAAAACCAAACTCTAGCTCTGCTGCTGCTTCAACTTCAACTTCTTCACCTCCACCCTCGTCACTTTCATCAACATCAGTGACACCAGGCAGTTTCCTTGTTCCAGTTTGTCGAGGAACGGAAAAGGTAAATAATAAAGTTGACTAAATATTGAACATTTTAGAGATCAGTGAAGTTTTGATGGTGTTCTCCATAATTGAACCACTGGTTGAACAAATACATATATTGATATTTAATTAAAATATTAAGATAAAAAAATTGACTGAAATCTCTGTTGAGTTGCATAAGTGAATAAGGAAACTCTTAGGATGCCACATTTCATCCATAGGGTAAATTTTATGAAAGAGTAAATTTCAATGATAACTTGTTGCCCCGTCTTACCTTAATGTCTAACTTCTCTGATCAGCAGCAATCATTATCATGCTCATTATCAAGGGAGCAGTTACACTCACTGATTCATGTTAATCCTCACTGGAAACTATTCATTGCAAATTAAGCTTATGTAAATGTAAAGTTAGTTAGCATTTGTGTGCATGATATTTTGCAGATCACAATGGCAGTTTGGGACTACTTTTTGTCAAACCAAATGACAGATGATGACTTGAAACGTAAACTCAATCTTCGTAGAAGTCTTCATTCAGTAATGACTGGTGCTTTCCCAAGTAAGCTGCATTTGGATATTGATTTCATATCACCTGGGGAGTGCCACTCGGTTGATCATTCACTCAGTGGAATATGGCGATTTACCTGCCTGGACATACAATATGATAACTAGTGTTTGAGGTGATGAAAACAGAAGTTGATTTATTGGACAGTAAGGAAAAAGTGCTGTCTTGAAATCTTTGGATGCAAGTTTGAATGTTCTCATAGTTACCTTGACTGATCATTTCAGTCCTTCTTTCAAGTAAAAGAATAACTAATATAATTTTTGTGGTCGTATGAAATACTTCCGCAAACTATCATGAACACAGAATAAGAGTTACTAAAATGAAACAATATTAGTGTTTATATAAATAATAATTTGAATTCCTTCCGGCATTCTTAGGATCCTGCACTTTTCTGTGATTTTCATTTTGATAATTTCCTTTTACATTTGCTTACTTTTATGGATGTGCAGTTCACAGGACTCTTACTAGAGTATTTCCATGTTAAGAGTTTGAAATGATTAACCGACCTCTAAATATTACTATCAACTGTACCATCCTGCACGGAACCCCACTGTAAAGCTAATCCCAAAGCAAGGTTGGTCACGGGATGTAGTGTTAGCAGCTCCCTTACCAGGCATCCCATGTAGGGGAACTGGAATGCTTAACATTTCCAGGGTCGTGAATTGATTGGTCATCGGGTTATTTTTTTCAGCGGGGTTTTGTGTATGAAATAAGCAACTGACTTTTGGTGGCGTCTCTGTGGTCTGAGTTAACCTGTGTATTATTTATATATGAAAGGAGCTTAATTATTTAAGTCACTTACCTGGCTCATCCTACTTGGAAGCATCAGCAGATTGCTGTATAAATAAGTTGTATAAATTGATTTCACAGTCATGTAATTATTAATGATACTGGTACAGTGAGGTAGAATCAGCACATGTTGTTGTGATTGTTGACAGACTGCAGACTCTTTATCGTCGGCTCGTCCATGACAGGCTTTGCTACAAGAACAAGTGATGTTGACATGTGCCTCATGATTACAGAGAATCAGGTTGGATAGGGTTTTTTTTTTTTTCCTCCTTCTGTTTGGATTTGTGCCAAAAGAAATAATTTTTCTACCTCTTGAACACCTCTCTTGAAAAGTAGTTTTACACATTTAAGCAGTGATTTGTTTATAGTTATACTGTGGAAAGTGATAAGTTTCTTCTTTTTGTTCTGTGTTCTTCATGTTAATCATTTTCCAAATCAGGAGACTAATGAGCTGTGTGAACGATGCTGTGCGTTTCAAGTCCTCAGACATCCGGTACAGTTTTGATTGCAGTGCCAAGCCTTGGGGCCAATGATTTTCTCTCTCCTGGTTATACATTGAGCAGGCTTGAAGGCCAAGGTGTTCAGTTTTAATTGTTGAAATCAAACTGAGGCGAAAATGCAGAGGGTTTTGACACTAAAGAGGCAGATAATAGAACACCATCTTAACCTCATCACATCACATATGATTTATAGCAGTTTTTATGTCACAGATGTGACAAGATGTTACGCTGGAAATCATTGTATGTCATGCCTCTTGACCTGCCCATGACCTTCAGCATATGATATGTTTCATTTACTCCATAACTGGTGTAAAGTAGCTAGAGAACTGGCACTTATTGATCAAAAGTATGTAACATCACAAAAGAGGTGTTACTTTTGGTTTTTTTTCCTTTTGTTTGTCGTTATCGGTAGCCTACATTAAATTTTTACACTGACTTACACTTAGATTGTAAGCTTATACTTTATTCTCCTGTTCCAGATCGACCAGAAGAGAGATGCCAGTCTTGTGTTAAGCTCAATAGCAAGAGCACTCAGAAAGTGTTGTAAGTAGTCCCTATAAATTGATGGTTTGCTTTAGTAGTGAAGATGAAATTACATTGAAGCTAGTGATGGACAGTATTGCAGCTTATTAATGATATTTTTGATACTTACCCATTTTAATGCCAATATCAAAACTCAAGCTTTGGAGTTTTGATACATTTTGATATTTTTGATGTATACTCCGTGATGACATTATGTCTGACAGAAAGTCTGTCCTTGCAACAGTATTAAAAGTATTGAATGCATCAAAGGAGATTGAAAAGATCAGTATGTCATCTCTCTCTGTTCCAAGTATCGGAATCAAAATAGAATAGATGTAACATGAAGGGTGAATATTGTGAAACCTAAAAACACAGGCATTAACCACAATTAATTGAAGCACGTAGTGTGAAACTTAGTTGTGGTAAAAAATACTGTAACATCTAAAATTTTGTTTGAAACATTTAGCCTACAGGTCCTATGGTGCATAGAGTGATGAAATGAGTGAGCATTAGAAATCCCAAGGGAAAAGAAAGATGCTGGTGTTGTTATATGCTGGGGAGTGTGAAGGTCAATGAAAGACCAGAAGTGAAGACACATTAGAACTGAAATGTTTGGCTAGTGGATGGCATAAATAAAAGGTCAAGGTGTTTAATACTTGGGTTAATACCTCACATTTAAAAAAAATTTTTTTTTTGTCAACAGCATTTGTGCGATCACCACAAGTCATCAGAGCCAAAGTGCCAATATTGAAATTCTTTGACCAAGTTGCGTAAGTCAGCTATGGAATAAAATATTTTAATCATAATTTATACTTTCATACAGAGCAATGACATCATCTACCAATAAGCATACTACACTTTTCCTTCACATGTTGCCACACAGCAGCAGCAATTTACCATTCTTTTTCTCTATACATCACATATCAGCATCGATGTCATGTATCAACGCAGTGATATTCTTTATTTTGTTTCTTAAGAATGTGGATGAAAATTTTTTTATTCTTTCATGTGCGGTATGTTGGATCAGTCGAGAAAGAACTGATACTTTCCCAGTACAACACAAGACATTCTTGTTTTACGAGATTACCATTGCTTGTATGACACAAGGATGTGTTGTGCTACATAACTTCCCCATTGACTATAAAGCACAAAACCCTTTTGTGTTGAAACTAATGAAGTTTCGTTCATCAATGCAAACCTTTGACTGCTATAAAATGACGTCTTTTCATTACTTTATAACTATTCTTTATTCATTTATGAAATCTGGAGCAATTATAGTTTGAAACTATACACACAGAAGAAATAGATTAAAGGAAACAGTATTTATGGAAGTATTGAACGTGAAATGTGTTATGTTTAGTGTGTAACTCCTGAGTTTGAATTTTTTACATTTACACAGGTTCATTTAGCAGTGGTGTAAATACATGCTGGATTATGATGTGAAGAATATGTTGAGTTGTATTTGTCATACTGACAATTATAATTGCATGGGTGGTGTCAGAGCTCATGATGCAAGAAAGAAACTATTGCGTTATATATTCAGACCACAAGGAAATTCTAATGTGCATATGCAGCTGCTTTATTTTCATCTTTTTCAGAGGAGTGGAGTGTGACCTTAACATCAACAATATTGTGGGTGTGAGAAACACACATTTGCTACGATATTATGCCTACAGTATGTATATTATATCATATATTACTCTTTAAGATTCACCATTTTGTGGTAGACCAGGGCATTTAAAACGTAATTCCGAAACCTTTGGCTCATATTTTTCTTTTTCCTGTGATCACTTGCAACCTCTGAGCTATGGGAGAGAATCCAACTCCCAAATCATGCGAAATGTAGATTAGTATATTTTTTCTTTCCCCAGCATTTTTCTTTCTCAACAGTGAAAGTTCATTTGGTGCTTGTGTAAGTATTTAATAAATTATAATCTGTTTTTAGCATTTCAGCAAAAGAAAATAAACTAAATTGTGCAGTTACGAAAAAAAAACATGTTTGGCACAGTATAGCAGTAATCATGTAATATTGTAAAACCCTTACTCAAATAAGCAAACAAACACTGTAAAAATTTTCAGCAATATATTTATATACATGTGTAGGCTTATATGCACCCATGTATTCGTTAATCTTTACTTGGATATGAATTATATATTTCTTACCAGTGGACTGGCGTGTTCGACCACTGATGCTCTTCATAAAGAAGTGGGCAAGGTTTCACGACATCAACGACGCCAGCAAGAAGACCATTTCCAGCTACTCACTGACTCTGATGCTTATCCACTACCTTCAAGGTTGGTGTGGTAGCTAAAGATTTGAAACTGTCCGTTCTTTTATTAACAGCCTTTGTGTGATATCATAATAAGATGGTTAGGGCTTGGTAACGATGGATGTCCACACAGTTGTTGGGTGGCTGAATTTTGCAAATTTTGAGTCACATGTGCCATGTGAATAAGGTTCAGTAGAGGGTCAAACTTTTTTTGCAATACCTGCAAATACTGAACAGTATCACTAATCCATATGTTCCTCTTTTTTGAAATACATGCAAATACATTTATTGTATATAAATCCTTTATATGAAACTCATACTACTCACATTTTACAAATCCCAGTGTGAAAATGAAAATAGATCAGTTTATAGTTATAAGGAAATGATTTTGATATGAAAAAGTTTCAAATGTCCTAGATATTTCTTATGTGTTTTTACTGTAGACCCCTTAAATATTCTGTTTGAAATTTGTGGACATGAATTTTTTTTCTCCTCTTTGTTTATTTTTCAGTGGGAGTCAGCCCACCTGTCTTGCCATGTCTGCAGAAAGAAAGGCCTGTAAGTGGAAGTATATTGAGAATAATAGGGAGGGACTACTGAGAGAAGTGGCGGAGGTACAGGTTTTTAGTTCAGATAATGGTTAAATTCGTTTCTGCACAAGTCATTGTGAATGAAATACAGTCATTTTCAGTGGCAACTTTCACCTGTGAAATCTGATTACAGATTTTAAAGACTGCATCATCATTTCAAGTAGCAGATCAGTATGTGAATGATATAATGTCACCCAAATAATGTCACTATCATACTATAGTTAGTTGGCCGTGCCAAAAGTTTTATTTGCAATATTCATCTTCTCAGGATCTGTTTAACCTGGGGACAGACGTGCGGAAGTTGTCGCTGAACTTCGACCAGACTGTGAACTTTTCATCAAAGAACGAGGCGACTCTAGGGGAACTGTTTTTGGGATTTTTGAACTACTATTCTTATGTATTCTCGTAAGTGATTCAGTTTCATTATGTTGAGAAAATAACTGGTGTGCATTTCACATTTCGTTTTCAATTTTCATGCAAAGTGGTATTAAGTTATGGAGGAGTCCCATCATGGCTCTGTTTAGTACTCCTTTAGCCAAAGTTTGAGGAGGTCTGATAGGCCTTTAGACCTTGGGGTCCAGAGGGCATCTGAGCCCAAGGACATTAAATAGTTAACATTTGCCAACAGGTGATTGTGACTTGGGAAAAGGGGAAGATAGATAAATCTCACTGGACAGTTTTCCTGAAAGGGAGGGATGCAGCAACATAGTCCTTAGCTACAGGAACAATAGTCATCTTGCTCAATGCCATGTCAACTGGGTGCTTGCTTGAATCAAGTCTGCTGTTTTATATTAACCTCTCTTTATGGGTTTCATGTTTCATTTTGAATCATGGATACTTAACTTTTGGGGCCAAACTTACTTTATGAAGGCATATTCATTTTATAGCATGGGTCTGGAACTTTACATTTTAATAGAATATTTCTGAGATGGTCCTCACTTCCATGTCAAATTGATGCTTATTTCTTTACCATTTTTATTTTTATAACTGGTGCATAACTGGAGCACAATTCTGACATGGTTTATATGACTTGAAAGCATTTCTGTTATTCATATAGGAATACAGATTGTTTGTGTAACCTCAGAGCATCTTTATGTTTTTACACATAGCTGGAAAGTTAACTTTTGAGATTCCTCACAATAATAAAGCTGAATAAGCTGCAAAAATGGTATGATCCAGAACAGTGTATGAGACTTTAACAACAAATTTCTTGTATTTTCATCTCATTTTACAGATTCAACAATCAGGTCATCAGTGTTAGACTCGGCAAGGCCCTGTCTAACGATGAAGTCCTTCATGACCGTGGAAGTGATATGCAACTTAAACATCTAAATATTGAAGGTTTGTTGTCAACATGATTTACGATAGGGGCTATCAAACTTCATCATCATAGACTTTTCTTATGGAATATTCATTAGCAGGCTGGATGGTTCATTTACTTCCAGAGACTAGTAAACATAGATAGAAAATGTTGTGATCCAGGATGCAAGGCTAGATCCGATTGAGTAAAAGCCTTGCGTTACACAGTGTTACTTAAGGGCAAGTGCGGCAGAACTAGGTCGTTTTCATTAATAAAGGGAACTTTGTCATTTTGGGGTGAAAAATGGGTCAGATAGGGCCAGGAAGGAAGATAAATGGGGATGTTTTGCAATCTCCTCCCTCCGTTGCTATGGAAACGCCAATTGTTTGGCCACCATATTGGAAAATATGAATAACTTTGAACCCTTCGATCTGAAGAACAACAGATGGTAGGATGCTGGTTTTTTTTTTTTCATTTGAAAGATCACTTTATTTAAAATAGAATGTCACGGGTTTTTTTGTTTTGTTTCTTGGATAGATTTTTTTGTATACGTTTTTTTCAAATGTTAGAAAAAAACAATGAAAATTTTGAGAATTTTCAACTTTAAAAATTCATAAAGGATAAAAAACACAAGGTATAGAAAAAACCCAGTGATAATCTCAAAACAGAGGCATGAAGAGTTGTTATGCAAAATTTTATATAAATTGGACCAGAAAAAAGTTAGATCGCAGGGATAGAGTGACGAAAACTGATTTTGAGATAATTGATGATAAAGATTACCAACAGAAATTCACATACTTTTACTTACTTAGGCAATCCCAGTGCCATATGATGGATCTCCCTCTGTCTCCTCAAGATCCTCCAAAGCCAAATTTTTCCACTGGTATGGGTCATGCCTATTAATCCAGAGGGGTGGCAGGTTAGACAAGCCTTTGAGGAGTTTGTTTTTTCATGGAATTTTGTCATTTTTCGATGCATTTGAGACAGGGTGACCATTTCCTTTTGCATCAAAATAAGCTTTTTGAGACAGGTATCATGAAAATAACTTCAGAAATCAATAAAGGACATGTCGCCGTTCAAGAAACTGCCCTGAACTCATTTTACACAATTTGATCCAATTTTACCCCTACAGGGTGCTGCATTTCCCCTTAAGACAAACCTTCAAGGTGTCAGTGAATCGCCAATATGCGTAGGGCTCCCAGAAAACTGTTTCAGATGAGTTAGTAAAAAATAGGGCAATGTGGCAACATGGAAAGTGCCACATGGTTAAAATTATTTCTTGTCAGGTAGTCTGTATAGAGTGGAACTAAAACAAATAGTAACCAGTTTACGGGTGTTTCAGTGCTTGAGGCAAGGTGATAGAGCGATTCTTTGGTAAGTGTTTTCTTCCTCGAACTTGTGCTGCTTGATTGCCCCAAATATATTTATGTCCAAAAATGCCTGCTTCAGCAGCAGATGCAGATTTCTCCCTTCCATTATGTTGAAATATGGTAAACTTGAAGATAAGGCCTTGTCCTGATTCATAATGAACTTGAAAATCACCTGATTACCCTAGCGCATTGAGAAAGGTCTAAGTAAAAGTGAAACCACCCGAGGATATCATTTGTTTCTTTCAACTGAGTTTCTTTGTTTTTTACTTCCATTCATTATTCTTTGTTTGCTGAGTATCACTGTCACTAATATGATCGAATTTACCACACTCATTTCATTAAACAGGATCACGCTTCGCTCAGTCTCCCATTTCGTGAAAATTTGATAACCAGCAGGTTTCTCTGTAATAAAATACTGATGAAACCAAATGACTGACAGTTTGTTTTTAATGATCATCACTATTGTATATAAGAATCTGTATATTTCATAATAACACTAATTAAGTTTTTATATCTCATATATATCCGGCTAATGCTGACTCACATGACTTTACATCATTATTATCCCAACAGACCATATCACTCAAAGAGTGTCTCAGTTTCCCTAGTTACATGCAGTGCTTTTGCCATGTCCAGGCACTGCTCACCAGCATTCTGATTGTATCTTTCATTGCCTGCAGCCAGGTACTGTTTTACAGATAGCTGGACTGAAAGGAAATATGATATCCTTTACCAGGGCATTATAGACCATTTATTAACAGCAGAGATATTAATTTAGCAATTTCTTACACAGCATGTGAAAGAAGGGACCTACACAGAGTGAATAGCCCTTGAGTAAGATCCTTTTCTTCATTTGCTGGATAATTAAAATCTTAAACGTATCTTTCAGAGCCCTTTGAGAGGAGCAACACAGCAAGATCAGTTTATGACTTGTATGTCTTCATGAGGATCGTCAGAGTATTCCGGGTCAGCTTTGATACCCTGGAGAAAAGCAGAGATGTGAATCAGATTCTCAGCAGACCCTTTTGATACTGGACCAAACTGTAGCTCTCATCTTCCAGTCAGTTGATCCTTTGTCATCAAAGATACTACCTCACAAACAGGGACAGTTTTCAACATGATGATACTGTGGAGGAAAATAAAGTTTTCTCTCAGTTCTTGAATCAACGTGATTGGAGTCCAGCTGGATGGAAACTGCAATGCATGGGGTGGGCAGGATCGGAGAGAGGCGGTGATACTGTAGCTTACCTGGTTCAACTTGTGGCAGAAACAGAACTCAAAATGTTGTGATTGTTTTCGTCCTTGCATGAGTTTCAGTTTAGTTATATTTCTTATATAAGCAGTTTTTCTGACTTCCTGTGCAATGGGCAAAGAAATAGAATTCACTGGATGGAAATACATGCCAAAAGCACTAATGTATTTGTTAGGTAGTAGGCTGATTACTGCAAGTTATTTGGTGTTCTGATCTCTAAAGGAACAGTCAAAATTGCGTGACACTACACAAATTTTTTTTCTCTTCTATGCTAATGTTTCTGACAAGTTCACCCTTTTCTCTTTTAAATATAGCCTATCCCAACTGAGCACACATTCAGATGGGAAGTTTCCCATTTTATGTTTTTTTTTTCCTTTTGTTGCTGAAAGACATGATCTCATGTTCAGTTGGAAGCACAGATGGGTTTTCTTTTCTTTTTGTGGTATGGTCCTTTTCGTGAACAATTGAGCCATTCTGAGCTTGTTCAAAAGTATTGCCATATCACAAAAGGGTGCCATAAGAGAATTCAGCAGCTGATTTCACTGCAGTATTTGCAATGCAATTAAACTAACATTTGAATATTATTTAATATGGTTTCTTATCCTGTAATGTATGAGACTATGGTTGTGAGCAACTGAGTTTTGGAGTTGGTAGTATTCTTATTAACTTTTGCAAATTCAACTGTGCCTTGCAGCACAGTGATGAAATATTACATTTAGAAATGAGGCCACCATTACTTTTATTGTTCAGCATTATGGGCTCAATTTTACCAGTGCCAGAGACTAATTTTATCTCTTACCATTGGTGTTTTGAGTTTGGATTGACTGTCCTGCACATGGCAAAAACACTTCCAAATAATACACTGGCTGATGCCTGTGGGAGGTAGGTCTACAGTTGCTTGATTGATTTCAATAATTTGATTACCAGTCCTAAGTTTTGAAGTGTGAGAGCATAATTTCCTGGAGGCTCAGCTCTGATAAACTACAGTATAATCCAGCCATTTTGACATCAACAAGACCATCAAAATTGTGTCAAATAGAGAAAAAGCTGAAAGAACTGTATATGAAAGATACAAATAAATTGACAGGGTTAGTTGCCAGTTCTTAAGTCGTCTCTTTTTTGTCCATCTACCCCCTCATCCATCCCTGCTTGTACTGCCCGTGACCCATGGCACCAAGGAAGTGAAGAAGAATAAAGAGACTAGTATGCAGGAATTTAGAAAGAGGTGTCAATTGCAACAGAATACAAGAGCTGCTTGCCGGTCATGCAGTGGGATGTCGGATATAGAAGGAGAACAATTAGTAATCTTTCTATATAGGAGGAATTATTCCATAGTACCAAAGTAGGAAAAGATTGCGACCGACAGTTTAACCCTAGTAGTGGCAGGAGTTTTTTCCTAAGTGGCAAGGTATATTTTGCTCAAAATGATGGGTGGTAGTAAAAAATTCATTAAAAATTCATATGGTACAAAACTATATATCATTGGAAAGGTAATTGGATAGACAACTTGAAAAAACAATTTATGAAAGCATCTTTGAAAAATGAAAATGGCCGCTGGTGACGCAAAAAATTATTTTCAGGAGGTGCACAGAAATCCATAGAGTATTTGCAGTTTGAACACAACTATCTTGTGCACAAATCTATTATCTTCCCAAAAATGTATAGTTTTGCTTATATATTTTGACGTATATTTTTTCTGCGGTCATTTCTTTGACCAACAGTATGGTTTATGATGTAACAAAAAAAAAAACGAAATCAACTGAAATGTCACAAAAATGTTGCTGCAGCGAAGAAAACAAGCTTAGACAAGCTCTCCTATGTAAGAACATCACTTCTAGTCCAAATAAAGGTCAAGGGACTGGGGGAAATAACTCAAAAAATGGGATGGCGATATAGCCAATCTAATCGGCGTTGCCACTTGCTCACATGGTTTATCGCCGATTTAATCGGCGATTGCCACTATTAGGGTTAAGCAGAATGTCAAAACACTTGATGTGGAGATCAGTGGGCTAGACTGTGAATAAAGTCTGATAGAAACCTTGGGTAATAGTGACTGCCATGCTGAATGTCTGTGGGAGAAAAAGAAAATACATGGGTGTGAATGTGAAAATTGATGTGTGCCAGTCTGTCCGACGCAAATACAGTGAATTACACGTAATCACAACTCCTTGGGAGCATGGGGGAGATGACAGTAAAAAGGAGATGTGATTATCCAGATACTTGTATGAAGAAATTACTGTATGATATACTTTGAAAAATGATATTAGTACCCTAAAATTGGAGTTTAGCAGATTGAGATTAAGTGAAGTCCACAGTGTAATACTGTATTTGTTTAGGTTGCTGCAGTTTTTGGACCATGCAAGTTTCCTCATGGACTTGGAATCTGACTTAACTTACAGCATGTTCAAAAACTGCAAACAGTTTGTGTTTTATGAATATTTACATATGTAAAATAATTCTGAAAACTTTAAAATGGAAGAATAAAGTGCATTGCTTTAAATAAAACTAAAACTTGTGTTGGTGATGTGTAAACTATGGTCGCAGAATGAAAACCTGTGAAGCTAATGGCAACTGTAACAGGTTGTAGGCCTCTGAAGATACTTTTGGTTCATGATATTTGATAATTAGCTTTAGCGCTATATAAGTTTGTATTCCACAACCTAGATCAGATGCAAATTTTCATATTAGTTTGTTTGAAATGTTTACGTTGCTTCTGCTGACAGCATCCGAATTCGTGTTAGAATTTAAAAACTTCCAAAATGCAAGAATTTTATGATGCACCTTTAAATTGATTAAGGGGAGAAGCTTCTCCCAGAGGCTGCATTGCAGAAAATATGGTGTGCAACTCACCACCATAAGGGTGCTGGAGTTTCCATGCAAAATTGAGCATCAAAGTGTTGAAAGGTAAATTTTTCTCCATTAGGAGTAATGGTCATAAAACAACTGTTATTTGCAATAATTTGTCTACTTCATTTTACACTATTGTTTTCCCAGTTCTTCCTAATTTTGTGCCCAGACAGAAAATCCAGAAAAGCCCATAAATGTATGAATATGCAAAGAAGTATTGAAGAGAAATAATTGAAATGTGGTGTCTGACTATTGGTGCTGTTGCAAATAACAGTTGTTCTCAGATCAACACCCTTCATGGAGAAAAATACACCATTCAGCACTCTGACGTGCAGATTTGCATAGGAATTCCCATACACTTGTGAAGAGTTGAGCATCATGTTTTCTGCAATCTGGGAGAGGGAGCCAATACATAAATTCATAAAGGACTTACTGAGATGTCCCAGTGCTGAGCAGGAGGTGGGAAGGAGAAAGGACTAACAATAAACATAAAAGAGTAATACAGTATACCACTTCTCCCACCAACTTTCCATAGGTGGTATAAGTGGTTTAGGGCTTAGTAACTTTTTCTTACTATTGCTGGTCGTCCTGCTAAATTTAGTGACTAACATTAATCATTTGGGACTTGTGAATACAAACTGCCTACCCTGCTGTACAGCAAGCAATACAATAGACTTGAACAGAGTGGGCTAGAATATTGCCTGCACATGGCCATTGCATATCACAGAACACTGTTGGTTGCAGGGCGGGGCACTTTTCAAACAAAAACATGCATAGCTTGCACTCAATTCTGGTTGCATTTCACTCTGCATACATGTGCCATAGTGCACCTAATGACCTATTGCACTTACTGGACAGAGGAATTCAGGTGACAGTACTGTCAATGTGATTATTTTTTTTTTTGTATTTTATTTGGCAATGATTCAAATTATGAAAATTTTGTGATTTGATCATCTTGTGAAAATTATTCCTGTGAAAAAGGTTTAACAAATTTATGTGGGAGGCATTAATCCTCAAGGAAAATGCAAATGTTGTTACACGTATTTCTAATTACAACTTCTCATTATTTGGACATTATCAATCATAATATGTTTCTCTGTCGAAGAGAAGAAGGATTGCCAAAGACGTTTTATCGACAGTCCTGTAATGTCACTTTGTATTACTCTAGAATGATGCCCACATAAGAAAACTGCCATGTGAGGCTCCCAAAAGGCAGATTCTTAGACAAGCCATTTCCAGCTTTTCGCCAAAGTTACATCCTTGTGAAAAAAAAAACCAAGAAACACCTTTACATTACTTACCTGGGCTCATAACTACATATAATTTTTTTGAATCAAACACGGCCTCAGTGGCTGAAGTGAAACTAATAATCTAAATTACACTCTAAATTTCCATTCCTGGTAATCTTATAATATCTCGCAAAATTTGAGACTCGAACTCAAATCGATGTGGATTTTTATAAAGGACAAACATACAAACGAATACACTCAACCGACCAGCCACAGATTTTGCTCATTATTTATATCTTGCATTACAGCAAGTAGGGTTATATCAGATTAGGAAAGGGTAGGATGAGAGATGTAAGCTGTGCAACTTCATGCCTCTGTCCATCTGACAATTCCTTTTTAATGGCATTTCAGGGTTTAGCGATTTGCAAATTTTATTCCGTTTCAAGATAGCATAATATTACTTTTTTTGGGCTTCCATGTCACGTGATTTACAAAATGGCCGTGCCACTAAGTAAATGTGAGGGTTGTATAACGATCTGAAACTAATGCGCAAATCAAAAACAAAACAAAACGATGTTTCGTCCCTCACAGTGCACGATGTCGGTTTCCAACAGAGCAGTATCATTTTGTCTGAAAAGGTTTTCTGCGTGCAGTATTAGTCCCCATCGTATTACAACAACAACGGAACATCAAACTTCCGATAGTGAGGTTGAAGAATGCACTAGCGACGTTGTAAAACTAAATGACACCATGCCCCAGACACTTCAGAATCAGAGGCTGAAAAGCGGGTCATTGCCAATGCATCGGGGTGCATACAACCTTGAGAATTTAAGCAATCCTCGAATCTTCCATTATGAATTTCAGCAAAATGTTCAGCATGAGCTTTTATCATCAACATGGCAAAAAGCATTTCACACCAGTACAGTTGTAGATCATAGTCATGCACATCATAGGAATTGTTGGAATTGTGGCAGAGATACAAGTCCTGTTACTGAATTATTCTTCTGTGACTGTGGTGTTGTGCAGAAACCTGCATCAGAGTTGACGTATTTTGATTTGATGCAGTTTGAGCCATCCTTTGATATTGACACCAAACAACTGGGCGACATGTTCAGGGAAACACAGAAAAGGCTTCATCCTGATAAATTTTCAACAAAATCTGAGGTATGCCTCTGGATTTATAGGTATCCCAAAATGTGTATTTACCAGCAGAATCACAATTGGCGTCTCCTCTAGGATCCACTGTACAAACTGTACATTGATTCAGAATATCCTTGAATATCCTTGGCTACCGAGAAATTTGGCTCCAGCAGACAATGAGACATTAACATTAAATATAAAATATATCACCCAGCTACTTGACAGGAGGCTAAAAGACCAAGCACTCCAGTTTTGGAACAGCAGCATAGAAAAATCGGGGAAAGCTGCCATTTATAGATGCATCAAGTTGGAATTAACAATCGAAAAATATTTAGATGACCTACCTTTGCACTTAAGACACTCCCTTTGTAGATTCAAAACAGCTCATCACAAAATGCCAATAGAGACAGGAAGATGGAACAGTATACCTATATATGAGCGTAAATGCAGTCTTTGTAATAATAAATCTGCTGTTGGAGATGAATTTCACGCCATATTTGAATGTCCAAAATTTAATTTGGAAAGGAAGAAGTATGTCGACAAAAAATTTATCACAAGACCTAATATGTTCCAAGCTAAATTACTCTACAATAACCAATCAGTACAATGTTTTAAGTCACTGGCCATATATACTAAGAAAATACTAGATAAATATAAATCAGGATACTAAGTGGACATTATATGTTTTTGTCAGTCTACTTCTTATCTTAACTATTACTTTGTCATCTGTCCCATCATTTGTTAAAAACAGTTGTATGCCTATATACCAGAAATGCTCTGGGGTTATTTACAAATAAAACTTTTTAAACTGTTAAACTTGTTGATATGTATGTACTCCGCATTTCTGCAGCCTAGTGATTTTAAGGATTATTACACATCTTTGTACTTGGAGTACACACTGTGCCCTGGGTGAGAAGCTTGCATTTGCAAGGGATCACTGTTTCCATGGGGCTTCTGGTTTTTACAGGGTTTGCACAGGTCTTAAAGTTAAAGAACATTTGCCAATCATAGACACCCCATCCCATCACTGAAAATTCCTAAACATGCTTTTAGCAGATCCTCACTGAAGACTTCAGACACCTTTCTTATGTCCTTAGCTTGTTTTGATATTATCATAGCATTACTCTGATTTTTAAAAAAATGCTACCACAGTGTAGATAGCTGTTGGAGTGAAGGTTTTTGTCTTAGCTTGTAGCTTGTATAAGAGGGCTGTTATGGCATGCAGATACCTGAATTGCCTAAAACTTGGGCAAACATACTGTATTTTGCATGCTGTAAACCTTTAATATAATAATTCACAAGTAGATGAAATAAGCATTCTGTGGGAACATGTGTAACCGGGTGGCAAGGTATATTCTATACATTCTATTATTCTTCATTAAGGGGGAGGAATGTGAGCCCAGTCTGATAATGTTTTAGATGTTGTTACTTCTTATCTAGGGAAGTGTGTCACCAGTGATTTTACCAAATTACTGTGAATGATGACTCTTGAGGGGCAGGGCCGAAAAAAACTACACCAGAAAATTTCATGCCCCTACTGGGAATCAAACACAGGGTCTCTCAGCTTGCAAGTCTAAACGGGCTACCCCAACAGCACAGGAATGCTAACTTCACAGCAATTTAAGTCTTAAATACGTACTGTCTGAATCTGTTCCTAACTTTACATGGGAGCCTAGTGTTTACTCTCGACCCCAACACATTTCTTGACTGCTCACACTTGGATTTTGGACTCAGGAATAATGATCCCATTTAGCTTTCTCATTAGTTAATGAAAAAAAAATAAAATTCTACTTTCATAATGTGATAGGAATAGCATGAAGAACAACTCTTGAAAATACTTTTCTCATTCCTCATGCGTCTCTAAATGACTAGTTACAATCAGTAGTCTTCTGTCTGTACACACCGGTGTTTGCACACCTGGGCAGTTTCTGTTAATAATCCATTTTTAATAACATATGTTGCTGTTCTAGAAAAAAACAAAACACTGATCATTGCTTAGTAGATTGGTAAGCAGATGTATGAGTGAAACAGTGGCCATGTTTACCATTGATGTGTATTTTGTTTCCTTGCAGTTGACATATTACTTAACAGCAAATAATGACTAGTGGCAGGACAAGATTGAGAAAATATTATTATATAACCATGGCTCCGGTTTTTTGCCACCTGGATTGTCTCACTGCTGATTGGCTGAAGCTTACCAATGCAAAATTGCGCTGCCTATATTATATTCTGTATGCAAACTCAGTTGGCCAGACCAGCACCAGTTAGATGGCGTGCCTATGAGTATGAATATGAATACATGAGGAACAAGTCATGTATTATCTGACTTGTAGTCATAATCAATCTCACTTCACACAGCAAGAACAAGGCTTCAGTATATCAACCTCTCGAAGTTCTTGCTCAAGAAAGAATAGCTGATGGTTTTTAGAGGCAAGAAAAGAAAATGAGAGCACTTGTGTAAACTTTAGCATGAGGGAAACCAACCATAAGATCCTATGTTTGGCTTTTAGATCAAGTCCTTTGTCTCTGTCTCTTAATTCCAAAACAGTGAAGCTCTGTAATAAGGGGAACATGTCAGAAGTTCTAACTTACCTGTTCTTTCCCATTTCTAAGAGCAACTGTCGATCAGTGCTGCTGTTTACTGATGTAGGTGGATCGATGTAGTTTGTTGATCAGTTTCATAACTCCCATCCTTGACCTACTGTTTACTGATGTAGGTGGATTGATGTAGTACAAAGGATAAAAACAGTTGCATAAACCCCATCCTTGACCAATTATTTATTGATGTGGGGGCATTGACGTAGTAGATGGGATAAAATGCAAATGTTTAGCAAACAGTTTTAAACTTTCTTTGATTTTTGACTTGTAATCATCACAGAATGAAATAAATTTACAGTATGTTATCCATTTGTTTTTTTTATATTTCAGGAGGAGGTCAAGTTAGCACAAGAGCAGTCAGCATTGTTGAATAAAGCTTACAACACCCTTCAGAAGCCACTGAGCAGGGCAATCTATTTGTTAGAGTTACAAAATATTGAAATCTCAGAAAATGACAACTTCTCAGATCCTGAATTCTTGATGGAAATAATGGAAATAAATGAAGCGATCAGCAATGCCAAAAAATCAAGTGATGTTGAAAGTCTTGAGGTGAAGAATGATGCCCGCATTGCAGAATGTGTTAAGGAGATATCTGAACTTTTTAAGAAAAAGTTGTTGAGCGATATGAAGAATGCAACAATTAAGCTAAGATATTACACAACTATTCAAGAGCGCATTAATGAACTTAAGAGGAAGAGCTTGGGTGATATTGTCCATCAGTAATTGACTTCTTGAATATGATCTGAATCTTTATATTGAAGTGTATTAGCTCTTATGGTAATGTAGATTGGCTATAATCAAGACTTGAAGTGTGATTTTGTACAGCCAATGTTCAATGCATTCTGCTCAAGGAAGTATAGCCATTGTTGTTAGTCTGAATTTGAAATATAGTAATACAGCAAAATCCTGATGAAAATCCCCTGGTAAAGTTGGCTGCCTTTATAACACAGTTGTTCAATCTTGTCACAAATCTTGGCTTGATCAAGAGTATGATAAATGATGTTCATTCATTTAATGCAGAACAAAATACTCATCTGAAGGATGGTTGTTATATCTCTGGGTTTTACTGTATTTTAGCCCTGAACTAGATGCCTTTATTGTTTCTCCTGTGCAGAGAAAGCAAATTAAATTCTGCTTGAGTAATTAATTTGAGAAAGGAAATTCCATGTGGTATGGAGTTCTCATTCATAGCTTACCACAAGCTTGGGTGAGACAGTTTACTGTATGACAAGGGACCCATTGGAAGAAGTGAAACTTAGTAAAGCCAACGATTTAAAGTTTAATTTGGACTAATAATCACAGCACTTGTATATTGTTTGTTTTCAGCTGGTATTTTTACAATGCACCCCATAAAGTTTAAATTCTTAATGAAAAGTAACCAAAGACCATTGATTACATTACTCCAGATAGGCTAGAAATACTTTTCTTCCTGTCACCTTGCCTTACGATAATGTCTTTTTCCCATTGTTTTTGTAACAAACTGTTCAAATATGGAGCCAGAATACTTCTCAGGTTTAGACACAGCGGTTATGTGTCAGACACTAATTTTATTGATAGAGAATCTTTGGCATTTGTTTCATATCCTGACATGTTTTCACTGACCTATTTATGCAAGTGCCCACCAGAAAATGTGAAACAGAACTCTTGGGAAAGCATCTCAATCACATTTTCCCAAGGTCACCCATCTGTTAAATGAGTACCTGCTATTGGCAGGATGCTAGTGAGCAGTGCCTATAAATGACAGCAGCATTGTGTGCTCCTCAGGGCATTGAAATACTGTAGTCCTATTGTGATCAGGCCTGTCAGGGTAATAATAGTGTGAAGTCATGTGAGTGGCCATTAGCCTGGATACAAGATTTGTTAACTACATTATTAGTTTAGCCTGAGGCTACAGACAGAGTATATTATAGTCTTTAGTGTGGTTTTATCCATGTTCGTATCAGGGATAGTAGGATTTGTGCTGACATGACATAACAGGAATAGATCAGAGGAAAGCTTGCATGTAGCCAGTGGAGTTTATAAAGATCAATTTACATGTACATGTATACAAGAAGGGTATTTTTCAGTTTGTTAACCAGTTGTTTTTACTGCTAAACTGCCAGTGAAATGTGAAATACACACTATTGTGATCAGTCTGATATGGTTGTCTTCATTGTATACATTATGGATTGTAATTTTGTATTGTCTGTATTGTATTAAGTTGATGAGTAAGGTCTTCTTTCTTATGACTTAATTAGTGGCATATGACCTTCCAGAAAGCATGGATGGTTTGGACTTCGCCAGTGATACAAATCACTTGTTAACTTGAATGTTGTGTATGTCTTAAGTGCAAGTTTCAAAACATGGATGTCCAATCAGGCAAATTTTATCTGAGAGACTAAAAGTTTATTTCCCTGGTTAAGTGATGCATGATATTCAAAATTTCAACATGTTGTCAGGAATTACATGTAGTTAACCCAAGACTAGATGTTTGTAATATTTAATTGTGAAGTTACTTAATGCCTCAACAAGGATTTGCGTTTTTTGGCACAGCAATTTTTGAAACATTTAAACAAATGCCACACTTAGATGGAAAGGATGATAAACATGCTTGGACTTGAATGTTTTGAAGTTTGAATTCTTTTTTTAGTTCTGTTGGTATTGACAACTTTTTGTGTTTTGAATTTTCGTTTCTACTCAATAATGGCCGCAACTCATTTAGATCACATGACAATATCTTTTACTTCTATTTGTCTGATGGCCCCGATAATTTTAGAGGATTCATTAGACAAAACATTAAAAAAAAATAATTGGGATTTCTGCTTTTAGAAACGTACTTTATAATTGACCCTTATGCCGAAATTGTTTGTCTTGTTCGTTTGTTATTTTAACCCTTACAGTGGCAGTAAAACTGAGCTCCAATGATGTTAAAACCACCCAGAAAAATAAAAACTGGTAAATTTTATGTTTAAATTTGAAATGCACTGAGATAAGTCTGAACTGCACTTTCAGGTGACAAAACTACAGGACCAAGTGTCAGTATGCATCAAAATTTGGTCTCTCCTTCCATTCTTTGAAAATTTTTTCTGCATTTTTTGGGTCTACTTTTGTGGTGAACTTGATTCAGCTGCCAGCTAGACCATTCTTCTGGCACCAGAAATTGTTGCATGTACATTGTCAGTCATGGGAAAATATGGCAGACTATTTTAAGTGGCTGACCCCTGACAATGACACAACCTCTTCTCTCCTGATCAAAACTGCCCACAACTTACGTCATGACAACCACTGTAGAGGTTAAAGAGTTTATTGTGACCTAATGGTGATGTAAACTTTGATATTAGCAGGTTAATCACTGTCAGATACCATAATCACTGTCAGACACCATAACGAGACACCCATCAATACTTATTAAAAAAAAACAACAGTACCCTTGACCTTGTAGCATTACATAAAATGTTTTATTGTGTTCATTCACACTAACATTCACATATCCACACATAAAATTCATCAATTCACGCCAGGTGAAGCATTCACAAAGGCAACATCTGTGCAATCAATAAATTTACATCATTTATGAATAATTAATTGTGAGCTGGGTTCAAAGCAGTGACATGTTCAGACTTAAAAATATTCATTCTCAGGTCATGAGATGACATCCTGGAAAAATGAAGTATTTGCATAAGCGCACACATCCATCATCCTATCACATGCATTTACCATTCTGAATCACACGCCTTCATACCTCCTTGCCTCCAATTCTGCCTGCCTTCTTGTCACATAGTTCAGCAGAAGTTCCCAGGGACATGTCCCACCCCTTCCTGTGAGATTCCCAAGCATACATACAGTAAACACAACATGACATGTTGGAGAATTGGAGAAGAGGGGAAATATAAAAACAACAGTGCATTCTGAATTCTTGTGCATGGAGACCATAGAGACCACGACTGTAAAAGTTTGTTTTTTCCAAGAATCTTATTTTCACAAAAAGAAGGAATGACGTTTTGCCTAACAGGCAATTCTGCTCAACTTACTATAACTGAAAATGTCAGAACAATGAAGGGTAGTAACTAGTTTGAAATGCTCGTTTCCCTTGTGTTTTATTTACCAGAAACAAGTTCTGTAAAATATTTTGAGCTGAACCTTTTTTTGCAGGAAGTAATTTTTGCAAGCCAAGCTCTACTCATGAAATTCGCAAAGATAGGTCCGTGCGAAAAAAAAACCCCAACTTCCACAATAATTTGTAAGGAGGTTATAAAGCGTACGAAAAATTCTAAATTTTGTTTCAGTCCCATCCTACCTTTCCTGTGTTCAAAAAAATATTGTCGAATAAACACCACACCAACTAACCTACTTGTCTGTGCAGAATGAATAATATTCTAGAATCAGAAGTATGTGGCCTGTGTAATATCCATAACACATTACTAAGTACTTCCTAAAGGACACAAACTTCAGTGCTGCCCCACCTTTCATGCCAAGTGACTATTAGTTGAAGAGATATCTGTTGCCTACATCTCTTTAAAACCATTTCCTGGAGTGCTCAATTTCATCGTATCTTTTTCTTTCCCAAACCCCCTTTTCTCTACTAAAACACTGACAAACACTCACTCTCTTAGGGTGAAATCAAGTCCTAATTTCCCAATATACCTTCCAAAAACATGAAGTCATGATATGTTTTGTGGTTAAGTGTCACAAAAGGCATTTTGATGTTGGGAAAAAAATTCGCACTAAGTCTTGTCCCCATACCCTTCACATGTAAAAATTAAAAATCTATTCACAGTGATTCATCTTTCGCATCAGCTAAGTCCAAAAAAACAGAACTAAGCATTAATTAAGCATGGATGAGTCATGAAATATGTAGTCAAAGTCCATCAGCACACCTCAGCGAAAACATCAGTTAACATACACTGACAGTCTCACTCTAAACTGCCTGATAATAAGACTTAATCCAGCTGCCTGACATATCACTTTTGACCCATCCAGTAAGTCTGAATTCATACCTGCAGAAAATAGCTGTAATGATAGTATTTGGCTTGTGTGTATCGGAAAACAAAACACCGCGCTGAGCACAAAAGGCACCATCTCACACCACAGCGCAAATAGTCCTTTTATACTGCAATCCACGAGCAGTAATAACCCTTTCAGCCCAAAAGACCAATTTCTTGGTGTGGCCTTAAGAATCTGTACCTCAAGAGACAAAACTATGTCATCCCTTTAGTTCCCACATGGCTTAACATGGTGGCTGGGGTGTCATCAGGGATGAAAGGGTTAAAATCTCACCATAGTAAACTACTGTACATGACAACTACTGACTCTAAATGTTCACTGGTAAGAGAGAAGAGAGGCACTAGTTTTTACCTCATCAGTTCTGAAATGCAATGTGAATGGATTTGAAAACCAAAAAAAAAAGTTTACCCCTGTTGGTATCTGTTCATCTACAGTGTCCACAAAATTCTTTTCTTACAAAGTGTTTTTCCTTTTCAGTGTTTCATTCTGGTTTAAAGTTATTTTCTGTTTTGACAACTTTTCTCAGAATGCTGTCTGATCCTTAAAAGGATTTTTTTTTCAGTTTACATTCTCAGAACACTGTCCTATCCTTAAGCCGACTTTTTCTGTTTACATGTTTACAGAAAAAATCTGCCCATTCTCAAACCATGACTTTCCCGTAACAGTGTTTTCCTTCATCAGTATTTCGAGAACTATAAATAATTATTTACAGTTATGTCTGATAAAAAAAAAGAAGCCACATTATGACCTTATCTCTTGGTTTGACAAGATAGAACAGTGGAGCACTAAGTGCTAAACAAATGGGAATCCGCCAATTCATCCAACAATCATCAAGAATGAGAATATGTACAAGAATCTGGTAATATATGGTAGCTCAGTTCAACTCAGGATTACAAATGAAAACAAAAAGCTCTGATAGAAACATCAATGGACAGTTGTCTTAAATTGCAGCACTGAAGGACTGGTCACAGCACACACCAATAGCATCTAATTCTGCCTTTCGGATCTTAGTAAAAAGCACTAATGGGGTACTCCTGTTTACAATTGTGCTTGCATCAAGTTTTTTTTAAGCTTCTTATTATGCAACTTGTATTTTGCAGGTCATCTGATAGCAAACTAAACTTAAAATCTATGAATAGCATTAGTTTGTACAGCATAGAAATGAAGGCTGATCACATCTGCTACACAACATCATTATGATCTCCATCTGCTACACAACATCATTATGATCTCTTGGTAAAAATATCATTGGAAACATGGTATTCATTTTGACCTTTACTTATGCCAGTGTTAAAATCCATGTTATAGATTTTGTTGTATAAATGATATTTGTCCCAAACCATAAATTTCATTCTCACCCGCCTTCCACCCATTCTCCAATCAGGACCAATTTGCTTGTTTGTCACATGTAGTGTTTATGTCTTGCAGCCGGTCAAAATGAGGCTAATGCTGCTAGACTAGGTGTTGAGATATCAAGTTCTGAAGGTAACCGGGGCCATTCAATATCTGTTTGTTGCAGAAATCAAGAATAAAATCAATAATGTGAAAAAATAAAATATTGCTGTTATGAGTGAACTGATGGTACCTGTGAATAAATCAGCTTTTGTGAGGCAGACTTGATGACTTTTATAATGAAAACTTGTTCTCCAATCACAAGTTTCTTGGAAAGTTTTAATGCTAGGTCACAATTCACCTAAGGAAGAAGACATACAATTATTTTTCATATTATATGAATAACTTAATATAGCAATTTCAGCCTCAGTTTGACTGGTTGTAAGATGTATGTGGATGAAACTGATGAAGATCAAATAATATTTGTCCCAGAATAACAAAAATCTTTGATTGATCAACAAATAAGCAATCCTTCCTGAGTGTGGTAATATGGTCAGCATGGTTTTAGTGTCGATGCTGTTCACCTGGAAATGTCTTAAGTGAAGCCATGCTGCCACATGGTCTGGCCCATTCTAAGATGAAATTTGTGGAGCTAGCAACTCAAAACCAAAACAACAGAATAACTGGACCAGTCAAAATGGTTCCGAAACTACAGATGCAGAACTTTAAGGAAATTATACAAGACTATTCTTGATGACTGACAATCTAAATTCAACTCTGTCTTCAAGTCAACAAGCCTGAGGGAGATTTTTTTTTTTTTAATGGCCAACAGATGGAAAATAGTGCCCAAAAAATTTGCAGGGCAAATTCCACAAATGAAGATTGTTTTTGGCCTTTTCATAAAAGTAATGAGAGTAAGCAAAGCATGATATTCCTTCTTGCAAGAATAAATAGTTTAGTTCATGGTGTTGTCCTACAAACTGAGATGGACTATCTGAATCTGACTGTGAGTAATCGTCAATGACAAAACAAGGTTGCGTTTTGCACATGGCACTGCAATGATCTCTTGTTCAACCTACAAGTCCAGCAGATTTCACAGGCAATATTCCAGAAAACTCCCACTCAAGAGTTGAGAAAAAGCAAACTTGAGATAGACACTAGACATTATCATCGTCTAGAAACTCGCTCATGTGTGCTTTCTCCTATCTAATCCTGTCCTCACCCTAAACCAAGCCCTGGGCAGGAGTGTCCTAGAATATTGCCCATAAATGATGTCAGATGTATGTGGTGCCAATGTTGGACAGCCTAATATGCTTTATATTTAGGTTTATGCACGATTTTAGGGCAATATCATAAGACTCTCTCAAGGCCTATGTTGATGGTTTGGGGGGAGGGGAGGGTCAAACCCTGGAAATCCTGCAAATTTCGTAAGCAAAATTGAGAAGCTGACACACCCCCAAAATTTAAATACGCTGACTGGCAAAAGTGCCCTATGCAAATCTGACCCTTTACTGCTCCTCCGTCAGTTTATCAGCAGAGGTTTCAGTGGTTCCAGTGCTATGTAGAGAATATAAAAATTCCTCCCCTTCAGCTAGATCAACTGAGTGAGTGATTATTTTTACTAAGCAGAAACAAAGAGGAAGCAGGCATATAAAGACAACAGTTCTAGGACATAAAACTAATATTGAGCTTCACATGCTGTATGCTGGCATCCCCAAAAAGATTCCCTCACTTCATCTGCACTAGTTAACTGCCTTTGACAAACAAATGTGAAACCAGGCAAAGGGAGAACGCACTGTGGAGTCATTTAAATATATTCTCAAAAGACTGGCTGTAAAATGACTCGTTCTTTTAAACATTCTTAAACAAAACTCAGCTACTTAAATTTCTTTTCAAGGCATTAATTGCAAAATGCACTTGTGAGAGCGAATCAAATCTGCATGATTCAGAAAACAGATGGAACAGGCTCCAATTTGAGACACAGACTCCCACACATTGAAAGCACTGATTATCCATCCTTTTCAAAATTTATATTTCAAAATATCTAAAACATCCAATCATATGAAGAATATGGTATGAAATCCTTCTTACAACATTATCCAATAAGTACTGAAACAATCAAATTGGCCTGCAAATATAGTTCAAATGTGTATCCTTGCTCTGTCATAAGGATAATTTGTGGAAATTTTAGTTCTAATAACAGTGTCATGTGAAACCTTAATCCATACGTCTGAATGTACTCATATGCCATATGATAATTTACTGTAGTCCTTAAAATTTCTCTGAACTAAAACAATGCATGCATGGTTACACAAAATCACAGCTAAAATCAGTGTATAGTAAATAACTGTCAAGGCAGAACATCATTATTCCAATTTCTTAATTTCCCAAATGGGTATCACCAGAGAAGTCATTCTAGCTTCGTATGTCTAGCCTTGCTCATCCCGAGTATGGTGCAAGATGTATTGTTTATACCAACCAGGACCATGAATTTGCACTAAAGCATTACTACTGTAACCGATGCTGCACTATCAGGTTATCTCTGACCGTAACTTCTAAAATGCTTCTACAAATTTTCAATCAAATAGCTCCTTCCCATCACATACTCATTAAAGAAAAGGATTTTCACTGTCCTGGTGGCATCATTCCTTAAAAGCCAGGAAAAATCAATGAAAAGTATTATCCATGTACTCAGTGCTATACTATCACAGTATCCTCTGCTTTCTAAAAACTTTAATAATTCCCTGTCAACAAATTCTCTCCCCTCAGGTTCCTAATTAAAAATCAGCAACAAGAAATAATTCACAACTTAAGACAACAGAAACAAGAACTTTCTAAAAATTCTATTATAACACTAAATAGATCTACATCCATTACTTTGTAAAAGTATGCATTGTCTTTGTAAGAGAGAAGAAAAAGAATTTAAAAAACCAATACAAACAGCATCAAGATTGTTTTCACATAACAAATGTAAAATAAAAAGTGACATGAACAATACACAAGTCGCATGATCAAATCATCATCATTGATATAGAACTTTGATTTGGTTGATGTGTTCGACGACTTGGAAATAACAGCCATATGATGTGACAAAACTTCAATGTGCTAAGAAAACAGGCAGAATTGTGGTGTATAAACATGATAATGGTGCATTATATTCATGGTCAGAAAAATTGTCTTGGCTCCTCCACCTAGTGGGAATCCCTGGAAAATGAAGAGTTGTCTTCCAGTCTGGGAGCTACTTTCACTCAGGCCATATTCTCATGCTGTAGATGCATCTTGCTGTTAAAGAATGGGCTTACAACTGACTTGATATGACTGACAAACCCCAAGAAGATGAGAACAGATGCTGAAACAGCTATATGTCCAAGTCAACCATGCTATGGTGAAACTTAGCAATTTCAGGAAGACTAGTTTTTATTCCATGTTTATTCTCTCCCAAACTTCTTTTCTTTCAATGATATGGTAAATGTTGTCAAATAAAAAAACTGAAGACTGGAAGAGAGTAATTCATTGAAACACTTTCATTCGGCACTTATTTTCTGCTTTCAAATTTCCAACTTCCTAGGTTTTACCTCAGCATGGTAAATGGCATAATGTTTTGATCTTTTCCCTATTACATGCTGCGCAAAGTAACTCTCATCATTATCATCACTTTAGTGCAGATTAATTTTCTAATCCACTGTATTTATTAAATATCCGTGGCTGGAGGAAGGAAAAAAAAAAAAAACAACAGTAAATTCATACTTGAACTAGGCAAGAAATACTACTGTCAGTGAGCTATCAGTGGAAATCAACTGGGAATGCAAGTACCAAACCTCTACATTCTAGTGGCACTGCTATGAACCTCGTACTACAGTAGAGCTTTTGAACCGGCATGTTGGAAATGCAATATTTCAATAAGGTGGATTAAGCATCCATGTATGTCTATGATCCTGGATCTATCTTCGTACAAGGAACTGCACCGAAAGTTTTGGCTGCCACTTTTCAACACAAGATGCTGATGAAATTTCAACAGCTGTCAGCAATTTATGGTATCACTGAATGATAATATAGTCTCAGTGTTGAAACAGCCTGGGCACTTCTTCATCACACAAGACAACCATTCAAATAACATGATGCTACCACTTCAAAAACATCTGAACAAGGATCACAACATATTCAAAAAGTATAACAACAACATAACGATGCCATCGGCTTTCAAGAGTGGAGCTGAAGGAAAGAACCCCAGTTTTGTATGATATTTGAGGCCTTCACAATTTTCTTGGTAAGTTTGTACTTAATATCATTGACAACTTAAGGAATTGTTGATGAACAGAAGACAGGAAATAACATCAATGAAACATCATGTCATTGAATGAGAAAATGCTGATGAGCTTTGCACACAAAATGCGCTCTTTTCACAATGAAGGCATTGATGAATACAGAATTAATGTACAATATACAATAACAAAATGATGTAATTCCTGTGTTCTCATTCTCCTAGGTTCCTCCAAGCAATCATAGACATATTTTGCACATAAGAATCATATTAGCAGCAGCACTCAGTGCATTCTCACCCTCATCACTTTCACTCATGTGCATCAACACAGGCAAACAATCATCTTATGAATGAACTATTTCATCACATCAGTGCTCTTCCCCCTCCCCCCAACTTCCCAACCTACACCAATTATAGTATTCCCCTTTCCCCTCCCAATCCCAGCTAATCACTCTCCCCACATCCCACTCCAATAACACTAGAGTCCTGCTAGCAAGGCGCTGTCCGGTGCCTGACCGTGGAAATTGGTATGTGTCCGTTAGTTAATCCATTGATGAGTGAATGACTACCTGAGCTTTTACTGCTCTCCTTGCTACCATCACTAGAACTACTTATTGCACCGGGGGGAGGGGAGTAATGCCGGGCTGAAGAGGTTAGACTAGTTTCTTCTGACGGGCTCACGCCCTCCTCGATGTTGACCACATTGGAGTTGGTGGGTGAAGATACAGTTCGAAGATGGTATGGGTCATTAGAGCTAGGCTGACTATTTCTACTGCTGAAACTATTTTTGTCCCCTGAAGTGACCAGAGGCACCCGACGGAAACCTCCACTGGGAGGCTGGTTTAAAGTGGGTAGTCTAAGTATAGGCCTTGAAAGCAAAGGAGCTGGTTTGGCAGCATGTGGCCATGATGGGTGCCGAGAGGAGTTTGTGGCACCATCAGAGCAATCGCTAGGCTGGCCTAGCCTTAACGGATCGGCAACAGCCTGGTCTGTAGCACTGTGTTGCTGGGATGACTGGGGACCACCTGGGTTTTTACCGTCATTTGTGAGTATGGGTGGTTGGTAACCCACATACTCTGATGAATCAGGGTTTGAACCAAAGTAGTCTGATGAAGTGGGGTTTGAAGACTGTACATTGTTGAGTCTAGGTGATGGCGGGTTTAGACCCCGGTCTCTACTTATCAAGGGCTGAAGTTCTATAAGTCCTGAGTTGCGCAAAGCAGAATTATTCCCATTTGGCTCCTGAGACAACAGTGATGAAGGTTGCCGCGTCTTTACATGTGGGACTGCCTGAAAGTCTTCTGATATGAAGGGTCGGCTTGAATCATCCAAGTCCAACGTGAAATCACTGGGAGGATGGAAATGATCAGCATCTTCAAAATTGTCACTTATACACAGGTCTCTGCCTGAAGGGAAATAGTGGGGACTTTCACCATCAACGTCCAAGTAGGCCCCAGGATCCAAGCCATCGTCATAAAGAGAGGCTGAGCCTCCACTCTGGTGCGGGGAGCCTTGGTACTGGTAGTCCCCAGCATCTTTGCCTGTAAGTGATAGCCGTGGGGCAGCGGCCCCTTCACAGCTCAGGCTGTTAATACTGTTAACATCATCACTCCCCTCTTCTGGTTCATCAAGAGGACCTGCTCCCTCCGTATCTCCCACAGGTCCCCCACCACCGTTAAAGAAGTAAGACACTTTCTCAAAACGGGCATTGAGGTGAGGGAGGAGGTACTCAATGATCTCCTTGAAAGTTGGTCGGTTCTTTGGCTTCTTGGCCCAGCAGCGCTGCATAAGATATGCCCTGAGGAGAAAATGGTGTGTGAAAATTAAAATATCCTCAATTTGTATACATTTACAAGCCATGTGTGAACTTTAAAAGCACGCCATAATTATATCATAATGTCAAAGCACCGTGGACATTACATCAACTGTCAAAAATCACTATTATTTTACCACCACAGATGCTGAAATTTCATGGAGACATCACAGAATATAATTGTGAAATCTTTTGAAAATAAGAATCCATTGTAGTCTAACATTTATGAATACCTGTCAGGTTAGGTTTAAATGTCACGGAAAATTAGAATTTCAGATGGGCGTTGTGCGACAGCAAGCTTATGGACCGATGATGTCCAGCCCTCCGACTACCCTGTGGGTTGCGGGCACAAACCCTGTATGCATTCCATTTCCGTCCACTTATGACAGCAAACCCATCCATTTGAGGGAGTTTTTCTTTGCTTAGGACCAATCAAGCCATGAATGTCCCACCTATGCACCAATTCAAAGGCAACAAGACTTCCGGTGCTAAATTACGTCTTGGTTGCTTCGAGCTGCTTTGTGGCCCAAAACTTCAATTATGGAGGCAGACAGAGGATGATCTGCAGTGTCACTGATTTAGGATGGGTGCTCCTCATCCCATCTCCAGCATTGTCTGCCTCCTAATATAGCAAAGCAAGGCAATTTCATGGACATAGCAACAGGGTCCTGGAAAGAAGACCTCTGCACTTAACCTTTCTGTCAAAGCCTTAGCAGCATGAATAGGAAAGGACACATTGCCCGTACATTTTGTGGGGGGACAAACCACCTGTCTAAGCCCTCTTAAGTCTAGCTATGCCAGGTTACAACTATGGGATCACCATGCCAGTGCTCTTTCGGTAGGAAAGCTTGGAAAATTGATCAGCAAGGTGTGTACCACTATAAGCAATGAGACAAAACAAAACCAGAAAGGAAACCCTATACTTCAATTATGAAAATTCCCAGTAAGTTTCTTCAAAGCAGCATTTTTCCTCCAACGCATATTTTGCCCACACTAGACTAATGATCATGAGGAGAAATTGCAACAGTTTATTCATTCATTACAGTTCACAGTTATGAAAACCAGAAAACAATCAATGTAGTACAATGGCCATAAGAGGCGAGGTCTGAGGATATATCACATAAACTTAATACTTCAATATATGAGTCACTCAAACATTCCACTTTAAGTATACACAAAACCAACTCTTCCTTTCATCTCTGGGTTAAGAAGCACACTTAACTTACAAAAAAAATCCATAAAAATCTTGTACCAACATCAAAATTTCCTTGAACTGAAATGACAGATATCCTTAGTGTTTATGCAAAAAAAAAAACTTTCTTGAAAACTGGTACATTTGTATGGGTCTCTTGAAGAGAAAAACTGTCATCCTCACCACAGGAAAAAGTTAACATGGGAGAAGTATTACTCACATTTCTTCGGGACATCTGTCGGGCATGTCCATGGTATTACCCTCAGAAATGAAACTGACCACTTCCTCATTGGACAAGCCCTGGTATGGCTGAGCTGCAAGGGTAACCATCTCCCACATCACCACTCCATATGACCTGATTATGCAGCAATGAATGAATCAGTTACAGCATACAAATATGAGCATCATAAATTGCGAACTAATACATGGATGAAACTTTCAAAGGTTAAGTTTCCTGAAAACCAGGGCAGGGGTCAAGGGACTGTGTCACAGTGGAGGTCCAGGGGGGCAGAAGGAAAATTTACATTCATGCCCATTTTTTTGAAAAGTTAAATGGGGCCATTTTGAAAAGATGTATTGCCAAGTTCATTTGTATTCATCTGAAAGAAGCAACTATATTTTTTTCATGCACCAGTAATTACATGAATGACACTAAGCAGAAATTCCTTGACCTGTCATTCTCAATTCACCTATTTCAGCAAATTTACTGAAGTGTTTCACCCATACTTATAATTAAGTTACTGCAATGCACAGCACATGGATAAACTGCGGCAACTGCTCAAAACAAGACCCAGACATCCCCCCCCCCTCCCAAATGGTGGAATAGGTTTGATTTCAATCCTCAAATTCACTAAAACTAAAAAGAAAAAGACAAGATTCACATATCACAAGAGTTGATCCAACGGTACCATTTCCTCACTTCATCCAACTATTCCATTTCCCCCTTCTCCTACACTTTTCCAAACCAAATCTATGTCCATGTAAAATTATACTGGGAACTTACCAAACATCAGACATGCTGGTAAACACTCCATCTTTGAGGGATTCAGGGGCCATCCATCGCACAGGCAACATTCCTTTGCCCCCTTTTTTGTAATAATCTGTCTCATATATGTCACGAGTCATTCCAAAATCTGAAAGGAAAACAGGCTTTAGTTCAAAACTGCAGTTCTCAAAATCCACATCTTCCACAAAAAAATAAAAACCAACCACATGCATACACCATACCCAATTGTTTTCTGTTATTCTGCGGAAAGGGAGAGGAAGAATTAAAGAAAGAAAAGTGAAATATATACTGAAAAGAGGTTTCATTCAGTGGCTTTCAATGATTAACAAATAAAGTACAACAGCGGTACTGTGAAATATTTTGATTTCATACCGGAAGTCAGATGCTACTTCTGATGTTGAGGCACTGTACTGATATTCCTGACCATCAAAATGTAAATGCTTCCAATATGCTAGTGTCCTCATCCTGATCACCACCAAAATATTCTATTGCAACTGCTAAGTCTGTGGTGAACTGTGAAATGCCTCATTTCTGAAATAACACTGTATGAATCCATTACTGACCATGAGACACAAAACAGATATTTATCTCCACTGTCCACCTGATTCAGACAAACAATTACCAAGGACAACTTTACACCAAATAGATCCAGATCAGCATGCGTGAAGTCTCTAATGTAAGCAAACTAAGGCACAAACCTCCAATCTTAACAGTCCTGTCCTCTGCAACCATACAATTTCGAGCGGCCAAATCTCTGTGAACAAATTTCTTATCGGCAAGGTAAGCCATGCCATCTGCAATCTCTCCAGCCATCTGCAAGATGTCCAGCAGTTTGGGTGGGCTCACCCCTGGCCGTTCTTGCTGCTCAAGGAGGAGGAAAAACAAGATCATGACATCATATTTCAACATACTTTTTTTTAAAAAATCAATACAATCAAAATTATCTAAAAATTCAGTTCTCCTCTGCAACACATTTTCTATTGTCTTACTCCCATGTTATCTCATAGTTATCTGCCAACCACTAAAAACAAACCAGGTACAACTGAGAAAATATTCTTTGAATTTTCTATTTCTTGCTTCCAAAAGTGTAGTTACTTTATTTTGTCAAGCTGTACTTGGCAAGTTTCATAAGGACTCATCCTGACTGTTCTAAAATAACATCTTTCTTTTAAAACTTGAAGTTATCCAAAATTAATAAAACGTTCCCTCACTCCTCACC
>JAWQUT010000018.1:1824546-1837797 GCA_033807755.1 Ellobium chinense | reverse complement strand
GAGCGCGCCTCTAATGTGTAGTGTGGCCCCCTCTACAGGGTTGGGCACATTCACGAAAAATTGGGAATATGCGCTCTGTTCTCCATTCAGCAAAGACTATCAAATTCCATTCCATTCATCCCTTTCATGTCTGAGGAAATTAGTTCCGATCTCTGTTCCATTCCCTTAAAGCCAAAAATAGCACGTATCCAAGACAGCTAATTCCACAAGCAACAATGTCCGATTCTGCATTACTAAAATACAGTAAGCTTAAATTATGGTTGAAAATTGTTGCAATTACAATTGCAGCAATGCTTTTAATGGTAAAAAACAGCTTTGTAGACTCCATCAAAGGGAAGTTAATACAAGGCGTTGACATCATGTGTATGAAAACCAGTGCGCTGTCTACCTAACCCATTGCCACTCTCTGTTCTCTTCATGTGTATCATATCCCACTCCCAGTTCTCTAGTTCCTCTGTCCTTTTCACCTGCCCCTCTATGTTATTCAATGAACCTTCATCTTGCTTTTGATAATTATTAATGGCTTTCAAGTCGGTGTTCAGCTGTCAGTCACCATTCACGATACAGACCTCTCAATGGGCTTAAGTGTTTTTTCGTTAAAGATGGACTCCAGGTGGTCAAGCCTTGTGACACAGTCATGGATACCGGGTGTCATCATGTCTTTATCAGTGAGGGGATACGCTTCATTTGCGATTAAAAGTGATAAGCCAGTCTTTGTTGTGTAATGCGGACAGCAACAGCAGCTTCGCCTATATATGGCTTTATTTGACACCATAAAAGGACATTAGTGACAAACTGATCTTGCCAATTCAAAAAATGACCATTAAAACTGACGGGTCGAACGCGGCTGATGATTGCCGTGAGGTGAGTGCAGTAAATGCCCCCCCAAAAAAATGAAAGAAAAAAAAAAAAAACAAATCCTGCTCGCTGATGTGTGAACAGAATAAGGAAGTAAGTTCCCATCCGTTTGTGAAAAAATCACGCACTCCGTTCATGATGAAACAATGGAATTCCGTTCACTATGTTCAAGAGGCCCAAACTTGGTTCACATAAATGGGATTCCGCCCAACCCTGTTCCTCTACCCAACAAGAGATAAAAAAAAACCAACAATATTCATAGCTTTCGGACACATAATTAGATCTTGCAAAGCAGTGACAGTACAGGACTCCCAACGTACCGCGAGACTGCATATCCATGACACAATAACTGCTTCATCTGCATTGTGAGTTTCAATATCAATCGTCTGAGACAAGTGTGGTAAATGTTTTGCAATCTGTATTATCAATGGATGCCAACATATACTAGATATCAGTGGCATACCTCTGACAGTATACATGGCTGTGCAGGTAGTTTTCAAAGTACACTTCAATTTCTTGCTTCCGTGCCTCAGCCTCAAGCTCTTCCTTTGATTTTGGACATGCACAACAGTTTGCTGTGATATTCTGCCTTTTATCCTCTTCTTCCTCCTTGTCTTTTGTAGCCTCTCTAGGTGCAGAGATAGCTGGAAAAAAAAAATATCAAAGGAAATCCTATTGATAAATCTGGAATGAAATGTAATGCCTCCTTTTAGTATTCATGTAATAAGAACAATCTGTGTGTCAAACAAATACATTTACAAGATGTACATATGTGGCAATACCTTCCTACATCACAAAGCATCTCCTACCTTTTGTACACAGATGGGGCAAATAAAAAAAAAAAAGTCAACAAAGCCTTGCCAAAACTCTCTAATATAAGTGAACCATCAGTACATAGACAAGGAGCTATTACACTCTTACACAATGCTAAGAAGACACGAGGTGACATCAAGGCAATGAAATGAAAAGAATGCTTTTGGGAAGTAAAGAAGCTTTGATTCAAAATGTTTTTTTAACATCTCTACTGGAAAGTCCTAGGATGATGAGAAAATGTAATTTGGTAAATGGCATACCTTACTTTTGAAGAATGTAAAATAGCTGATGGACTCGCATGATTTTGCATAGGCTTCACCAGCAGTGTAAATAAAGAATTTGCCTGATTTATGTGATTTTGCTCACAAACTCAACTGGCCTGGAATCACTGAAATGCTACAGTCTTGAAAGATACTCACGATCACTGCAGTAATCCCTCTGTTCAAAAGACTTGATGTTAAGCTCCTGCTTCTGATACATGACCTTATAGTGTGTAACAATTCCATTAGGAGATTTTGGTGGACCCCATTTCACATGCAGCTCATGGGGATCATCAGAGCTCACTTCAACATCAGTCGGTTCAGTAGGATCTAGTTGATGAGGGGGATAAAGAGAAGAAAATATTGTTGAAATAATTTCACTACAACAGGCTGTCTGTAGCTGACATGAGGGGTCTTAACTACAGAATTTCAACCATCCTGCCTAAGATGAAAATATGTAGTTTCAAGAATGTTAGCTTCTAAGCAACTTCATGCTTTTTTTGTTTTGTATAAATTAAATGATTCATTAACAAAGCTGCCTGATTTAGCCTGGCTCTTGAAAAGACAACCTAATATTTTGCAAGATCTTGCTAAACTAAATGAGGGTCAGTCAGACTTAACTAGATGTCTCATCAACTGTCACAAAAAATTTCTGGCGTTCAATTCCTGCCAGATTTTCAAGCCACTTCAGGCAATAATCTGTCTGCTTTGTCTTTTTGCTTCTCGCTGAACTAGCATAAATCAAGCATCATGTTCTGACATCCCTGCTGCTGTGGGACACAGAGGATCAGGGGAGTTACTGAGTTCTTATAAAACATACGCATCATCCTCTGTTATGAGCTACCCAAGATCAATTACAACTGAGGCGATAGGTATACATTTATCTATACACAGACAAGTGTGACAATTGAGCAGTGACATGTAAGAAATAATCAGCACTATGCAAGTGCTTTGCAAGGTATATAATAATTGCCTGGTCATAAATAATCATTCCAAGAAATGTCTCCACAAAAGTATGGCTAATGTTGTGATCATTACAGAGGTGATCACCCAAAATGTTGTGATGTTTTTGTATTTTAATGTTACCAATGGTATGTTTTGGATGCATTCTTTTGATAATACAGTGTTTATGGCCACAACTACAAAAAATTTAGGCTGTCAATGACTGCTTTTATAATATGCTAGTCATGCTTTCACTTGGACCCCAACACTGATTATATGGGTATTTCAAAGAAACCTCAATTCTTTTGTAGCAGAATTCCGAGGTTTTTAAAGACAACTGTTCCTTCAGGGAAGGATATTACAGTAACATTCAGTATAGCCTTACACCAGAGATTTCAACACTAATACTCCTGGAGTATGGTATTCACAGAAATGAGTGTTGATAAATATTTCAGTTTTCCAGCACACCCTCCCTTCTCACTCCCAACGTGCACAGGCCAAGATACGTACAGTAAGGATTTGTGGTGAAGATCTCAACATTGGTCATGGCTGAATGTGTTGCTGTTGAAAGCGTATAAGCCTGGACATAGACCGCATAGGTAGTGTAGGCTCTCAAGTTGTAAATAACACCCATCTGAGTGTTAGCATCTTGAGGTGATACTTCTGTTGTAGACCATCTAAGTTAAGGGGGAAAAAAGCTGACATTAGAATCAACAGTGCAGCTGTAATGACATACACAAAGTCCTTCTTCAACCTTGTTCATATGACAGACAGACGATGAAAGCAAAAGATTCCAACAACATGTTATTCTAAAAACTGCTGCAATTATGGGGAATATTATGAATGACATAAGCTGATTTACATATTTTGATTGCTTTAATTAATTCAGGCCAAATTAACTTCACAAACATGACTAGACATGTTTGTTACACCTTTCAGAAATTGCAATTACGATTCTACTGTTTTAATAATACCATTAACCTTGAAACTTAATATATAAGAAACTGAGAAAACAAAATATATATTTCTATTCTGGCCAGAAATATTGTAAATCTCTCTCCCAATGCAGACAGAAAGCAGACAATGTAACTGTGAATTTCCAATCACGAAATCCTTTCCTTAAAGTAAAACCTATGCAGTCTTTACAGCTTCATAAAAACAGTAAACTTATTACTGATTGATCAAACTTTAAGAAACAATCAGCGTTGATGAAGCAACAGTAAAGTACTTATACTTACGCATCATCAGAGCAAGCATCTCGTCCTTGGTAGATATTTATATTATCATTCTTGCTTTTGCTAAGAAGAAGACAGAAAAGAAGAAATTAGTGAGTTTTCAGTGAAAACAAAACTAGCAGAAGTAGATCTGGTTTAGGCCATTTCCCCAGAATGTATTTAAATTATGGTGATACTGAAAACCGATTTATGTTATGAAGTGTTGAAGTATTTCAGAAGAGTTTCCTTTTCTTTTGCTTTCCTTCAGGTGACCAAGATCAGATGTTTATCCTTTCTACAAACCATACTAATGTGTCCACTGCAAATTGGAATCAAAGGAAAATGTTCATGAAGAATATGAAGACTATTAATCTATGTAAAAGCATTTTAAGAATACATTTGATTGGATATCCAAACAACCCTTCCATATCCCTAGAATCTAATATCTCTAATCTCATTTTCTTCTCCACCCTCGGCTTCATACTCAATTATGTGCCAACTGGCAGGAACAGAAAGTTTTTTACAAATGTCTCAGCTCCATCAGTTTGATATAACTCACATCTCCTTGTAGTTGACAATGTATGTCAGCAACTGTCTTGAATCCTGTGGGTCTTTCTCCCATTCAAGTATCACAGTGTCATGATGGATATGTGTGACATTCAGCTTCAGGGGGCGCTCATTGCCTTGAAAACAAACCAAAACATTTTTAGGTGAGCATAGAGCAAAGAGACAGCTCTGCACTCTTCACCTCCCATCCCTCCAGCCACCACAAACTAAACATACAGTTCATTAAAAAGAGCAAAGAAGCTGTTCCCAAAAGAAACTCGACATGAACACATTCAGTAAATACCTACTTATGTTCAACTCATTTCAGCATCCAAACCTTCACTTAATTGTGATATTTCAGCCTGTTTGATACACCATATCAAAATAATAATTCTAATCCTATGCCAAAGTTCACTGTGTCTTGGCAAGGGATTCTGTTGTAAAGACAAATATCAGTGAAAGAAAGTTTCAAAGTTTCATCAAAGCTAAACACAACTAGGGTACTGGAACCATCAACATGCTTAGAACAATTTTGATAATCAAGGTGCCAATAAGGCAAAACACACATACATGGTTTGAGATCTCCATTGGTGGCTGGACTGATGTCCTGATCAGTAGGAGGTTCGCTCAGATTGAGATATTTGACAAAGTTCATTATCTTGTAGTGGCACAGTTTGCGATTACTATGAAAAGACAGTTTTCCATTTTTGATGCGCATCTTTTTCATATTCTCCTCTGGAAACAATTCTTGCAAGTTGCTGTTATCCATCACAATCAAACTTTTCCTGAAAAGGAAAAAATGAAATACTACAGGTCAGTAATAGGGAAGCGAATAACAAAGTTAGGAAATCCAAATTAAATTCCACTGCTGTGAGATTCAAAATGAATCTTCTCTGTGACTAATATCACCTACACTGTACAACTCTCACAAAGCCACGTGGGCATTATGATCTTTTACATCCAACAAACATGAGATATATAGAGGAATTGTATATACTAATACAACCTCAAGTAGTATGCATGTTTTACTTCTCATACTTATCTCCAGAGAGTAATGAACAGATTCACATTTCTAGCCACATTTTCACTGAATAACAAATCTATGACTGGGAAGCTACGGTTGGGGCTTTTTTCAAGCATATGAAATTCAAATCAGAGCTGTAATCTGCATCTTCAGTTTTGTTTGACGAATTGAACTGTATGCTGTTAAATTTTTATTTATGCAAAATTATGCAATGTGCCGAGTCCACCCACATATCTCACATTCCAATTCTTGGCCCATTACCTGACTTACTCTGCAATGTCTGCCGTAAATAACTGAGAGACATAGGTTCGAATACAGATTTTCTTCTGTAGTAAACTATACGACATCAAGCATGAGAACTGGAAAACACTGGTTGTCATGAACATAAGTACGGAACTCAAGATGATTAGATCAAACAAAGGCATACCCCTGGTGTTGCGGTGAATCACCACCAATGATTTCCAGGCTCTTGAAGAAGTATAAGGTAAGCAAGGCATAAGACCGTCGTATGTTGATGTACCCTGTTACTTCTTTGATACCACCCAAATTCTTTTCCAACTCTTGAGCTACATTGCCTGAAAAGACGAACAACAATGCTGAACACTTATGGCAAAAAAAATGGACAAAATAATAAGTAAATTCTAGCTTTATAAATGAGAATAACAAATACTCCTATTGTAACAACTGAAAAGCTTTACTCAAACTTTTTTTTTTCTTTTTTTGCACCTTCCATTTATAAAGAAATAAATGTCACAAGCCCAGAATTTATCCTGCCAAATCTAAGGCATGCCTACACCATAATGCACAAAAACTGGTCCATATATCACTGTCATCGCCCACGGATACTTCTGATGAAGAAACACGGATTCCATCTTTTCAAAACTGTCTTGTCTCAAAATTCAGTAGCACAGCTGTGTTGCTGATGGACTAATCACATTATGTGATAGTAGAAATAATCACCAGCTGCACCTGCAGGGCTGGTCTATATTTATTTAAGGTTAAGAAGAACAATAGGGATATCTGCTATTGTCCCCACTGCCGAGCATCTACAATGAGGATATCAGAGTTAAACCTTCAAAGGCATTTAGGGATTTAGTCCCAGCCAGACAATGCTCAAGACTATTAGTCCTCACATAACACCCCCTGAAATAACCAAGCTGACTTCCTTCTTCAGCAGATAGCAAGAGAATAAAATACTGAAAATAAATTTCAGCTGCTTTGAAATGTGCCAAAAAAATATATCCCCAAATGCCCGATACTTACTGCCACCCATGATTTGGATAACCAATGGTCCTATGATTTTGCTGCAGTGCTCTAACTTCTGGGCATCTTCAATACTGCTGACATCAGTACCATTGCAGACTGCAAAATCAATTTACAATAAGCTCATAAAACATGATCTTATACATACAGGGAAACCACAGTATCAAGTAAATGTCAAATTTTCAACACTGGCAATAAATTTGAAGAATTTGTGTCGCACTGGTAGGGCTTCCCTCCAATATGGGAGAAAATAAGGCATCTCTGGAGTCCAGATTTAACCCTCACTGTGCTGCTCATAACCAAAGTATGAAAGAAATAAAGTTCACTTTGGCCACTTGTAACCACTGCTGTCTCACAATGTGTCAGTTGACATAAACTAAAAGTCTTGCAAAATGATGACTGTAAAATGGCAAAACGTTCTACGGTATATTTGTTTGACCAAGCATTTATCTGGGTACTGAAGGAAGTAAATCTGGCACATTAAAGGTCAAGATTCCTTCTGTTTGCAATATCACAATTTTCAATCTGTAGCGAGAGAGAGGGGAAGAAAGAGAATGGGAATGAAATATATGTTGCAAACACGGAAGCAGGGTGACTCTGACCCCCAAAAAATATAACAAATGGGACACAAACATACCTTTGGGGCAAAAACCTTCACATTTAACACACTCAGAGTTCTTCAGCTCTCCATCCTCTCGTAAGCTGTAGCCCTGAGGGCAAGTGAAGACACACATACTGGGCTTGCTGGGCTCTCCTTTTTCTCCCCGTAAAATTTTTGTGGCGCCACCTTTATATTCAGTCCGGTTTCGCAAACCAAGGCATTCCCTGTCAGTGAGACATCTCCTTTCGAAGAACTTGAAAAAGAAAAGAAAATTTTGATGAGGCTGATTTAATATTTATAGACTGATTTGATAGCACATGTGACACACAAGAAAACAAAGGCTGCAATCACAGTTGCTCACCACGGTCCAGACCAGTGGCATATTCAGTTTGACAATGACAAGTGGTAAATTTTCAGTAGGTCCAATTTGATAACTATACTTCAGTAAATAGGTTCTTCCCCACCATTACCGTGTCTGGTGGGAGAACACTGGTACATATGAGGGCAAAACAAAACCACTGTCTGCTTAAAAAAAAAGACCATGAATTTTCTGATTATTACTTCAGGCAGCAACACCTGATCATAAAAAATGGAGTCATTTCTGTGAATGTTGCTTGTAAGACTTATGACCAAATGTGGATTGGAATGCAGTAAAAAAGACAAGACAGACATTTCCTTGCATGCAGCACAACTAGCATGTTGGTTTTTTTTCCCTCAAAGAAAACTAAGAAAAGAATGAATATAAAAAAAAAACAACACCCTGATTTGTCCTCAGAATCCTGTTGACAAACACAGCCATTCACAGTTGCATCATTTGCAACATCAAGCCCAGAAGAAAAAGTGTATTTTTTTTTATCTCAACCCAACCTACCATCTACAAAAATGTTCAGTAATGGGCAGATATAATGTAGAAGGAAGATGTAAGCTTGCAGGATGCTCAAAAAGAATTCACATCCGACAACAGTAGGGACAATCATCAGGAAAACTTTTCACTGGGTCTTGAATCGGGACACTGAACACATCCGGACCTGTTCAGAATGCACTGAAGTTATTTCTGTCAACAAACATCCAAATGAGAGATTGCTTACCATGTAAGTGTGCGGTGGGCACTGTGGATGACATTTGTCCTGATAGACAACGCCTTTACAGCTGTAGCAGTCTGCAGCAGTGCTGCCAGTACATCCACCCAGACAGTATTCATGACAACAGGTCCCATCATCCATGCAGGTCTTGCATTTATTATTGCAATCTGGAATGATTAAAACAGTCCAGGTCAATTAAAATACTTTCCACTTAGTCCAAGGGGTTAGCACAGACTCTGAAAAATGAGATTCTATATTTTTTCAAGACATCTTTCTGATCTTGACAAGAATTTTCCAGCCATTGAGCCATTTGTACAAAAATCTGGTATACCTCTGATTTTCACTTTTCCGCTCATAAATCTTCCTGACACCCCTACAATGACTTTTCTCAAACACTTTCAAACTTAAATTGGTTTCAGACATTTTCGAGGCAAAACTCTGAAAACCAGTTTTTCCAGACTTTTTACAAGTCTGATATTCATGTGCCCTTTTTCTAGACTTTTTCCAGACTCTTTTTCTTCTTCCTTCTTTTTTATATTCTTTTTTTTTTTGTCCCACTCCTTTCTGATTGGCGCCGGCGTTGGTTAGTTGATTGTTACTTTCATTACTTTCATTCAGGGAGTTAACTTTCTGTTCTTATTCTAGAGTGTTACAGTGTTACTCCCTCCCACCGCCTATGCAACTGGGGGGGTGACCCTATATCCCAAACGAAAATAAATCCTGTATTAGTGTTAGACAAAATTCCTTCATCTATAACCCTGGCCCAGTTGGGTCCCAGGGGTGGGGTGTTGACCCCATGCCCTGCTCCCCTATCGGAAGCAACCATATCAAGTTGTCTTGTTTACAAGCTTTGGTCCATCTGGTCACTATGCTCTAATAACAAAACTAGGAATTCAAGCAACAATATTTTTTAAACATAAATTTTGTATGGAAATTTTAAAAAAAACATTTGCATAATCTGCACACAATGTACATTGTTAAAGCAGTTGAAGATAAATAATTTTACAATTTGCCCAGCAGCTTGTCTTAAACCTGCTTTCACTTCAGTTCACCCCAAAAAAATGCCACTTTTATTTTAGTCACCCAATGAAATGGGACTTGCCTGACCTTTCACCCGCCACCTTTGGGCTTCATGAAATGAAAAATGACATACTCAGAAAGGAAGCTGTGAAATAAATCATTTTCAAAAAAATACTTAGGGGTCACTTTGACATTGAAGCCCATACAAATAATGTGTTCAGGCCAAAAGGAAGATCCATTCTTAGTTACCATCATTTCAAGTAACCATAATGATGCTGAGTGGCACACAAACTCTGAGCCCTTTTTTTTTTCACATATATGATGCTTATAAGAATGAAAATACCACTCTGTATGCTATCTCAGCAACTACAGAAGGTAACAAACATCTCGACCCCTTAATGCAACTTTGTCTTAAGTGCCAATTTTATCAAAAGGGATTTAAAACCATGGTGCGGTGCACCAGGAGAAGGCCTCTTAAAGCAACTTTGTCTCATCTCCATCCTCAATGAAACGAGAGAGTTATCAAAAATAAACACTTTGTCTTATGAACCAAATCTATCATCAGCCAAAAATTTCAACTCGGGATTTCTCAAAACTTGACCAGTGGCGCTTAAGACAAAGTTGCATTAAGGGGTCGATCTGTAAATATCACCACACTAAGAAGACTGCAAAGAGCCACTATATCCGAATAGAAAGATGGGTTGTATATGGGGGATCCCAAATCTATTAATAACTCTACTTAACCTGATTCAGTCTAAGGCTTGGCTGTCATTAAGAGGGCAATACCTTTGTGATGTACTTTTATATACATATGCATAAGCTTAACATAAACAGCACAACCGGCTGCAGTTTCATCATATTCAGAGCTGCCATTGGATTGTTGACAGCAGTGAAGTGATGAGGCAGAAAACAGAAAAAAAAAAGAGAAATGTTAATGTTTTTGCCTAGTTATCCATAACTGTAGTTGCTGACCTCACATTGAATGAAAGAGCCCATTCAATGTGACTCCAGTTCATGCCAAATAAAAGAAAAGTTTTTCTTCGACTGAAAACAAAATCTTGAAGGTTTTCATGCTTCAGTGATCATGTTGGGCTTTCTCCCATAGAACCTTAAGCATGGCAAAACATGTTTGTTTATTTCCAACAGAGAACACAAAATGAAAAAAAAATTGTAAAATCTGTTTCTCCTGCATATTCATATTATAGTTCAGTATTTTTTCTTACTGTGTTGGCTACCTGATACTTTTTAAATTCTAGTATTTTTAATGTTGAGCTCCTGTGAGAAAATTTGTGTACATGTATTTACATTCAGTGACCTAAAGCTTAACAAATCTCATAGAATATTCATAATATGGTCTAGTGGATGTATGTGCGTTGCAAGGCACTTAATCCTTTGAGTGCAAATGCCCCCAAGTGGAAATTTTGTATATATTTACATCACTGTCAGAATGTGTCATCACTGGATCATTTTCCAATCAAAGAGCACAGCTCTGGAGAAATGTTCTAACACCATATAAAAACATTTATGTCGGATGTAATGATGATCAAGTGGGGCATCTCCATTTATTGGGCAAGAGGACTTAAGGATTCAGTCTTGGGGAAAAACTTCCCAGCTTATTTCAAGTGTAATGAAACGATGCCTTGTGCTTGCAAACCTGAATACTGACCATTCACAAGATTGTGTAATATAAAGCTGAGAATTATAGTTATCTATATAATATTCACTATAATAACCTTATTACAAGCAACTCCACTCAACTGCAACTCTTCCAGACCATTCAAAAGTTGTGATCAAAAGAAATCGCATTCATGCCGTCTCTTATGACAGAAAATAAAACTGCTGTGATCAAGCTGAATCTACTGTTACCCCAACCTGCAGTGTCATGTAATTTTGCACCTTTAGGAAAGCATACCTTCCAACACTCACTGTTTCTTATCCGCCACTGGTCATCACCATCGAGGCAGAAATTTTACTGCTCCATAACCACCCACTATAACTAAAACTAAGCCCTTGATCTTTTAATGCTGAGTCCCCTGGTACCCATATGAGGGCAGATCAAAAAGCCGATGGCCTTGTCTAGAAACGTGAATTTTGACAACATGAATTAACTTTTCCGGGATGTCCCCATGATACCACATCACAGTTTATTATGATACAATTCCTTCTATACAAATGCAGGATTCTAAATTAAGCTGGGGTTGGTGTTTCCGGAAATTTGAATACCTTCACCGTCTTCAACAGAAACTCTTCCACACCAGTGCTGCTCTTTTGGTAGTTGAAAGTGACAGGAGTCAGATGGAGCCATAAATAGATAAATTAGACATCATCTAATTCAGAATGCTATCCTTTGCAAAGAAAATACTGTATCATAACAAAGTTTGGTGCATAAGTCATGAGGGGCACTGTAAAAGACTCTGATGTATTCATCTTGTCAAAATTCATGATACATTTTCTGTATGAGGCAAAAGAAAACTTTTTGATCCACCCTTGTAACTATTCCACCTTATGGCTCCGAAAGAATTTAATAATCAGTGTAGCCTCAACACACAAGCTTAGGATGACAGCACCACCTGTTTCTAATCTCTGCTTGTATAATGTAATTATTATGATAGCTATGCCCATGCTGTCAGACAATGGCCTAACTCATTACTTCCACATCAGAGGAGCCATTGATTTCACCAAGCATGAAGGTTTTCAAACTGAAGCACAATTTGTATCAAGACTAACAAACAGCACATGTGAATATTATATAAACTGAGGACATGCCAATTTGCAGGATAACATTATCCCTGGGGAAATATGAACATATTTCGAAACAAAAGCCAGTCTATCTCATTATGAAATGACATTCCAACGGCTCTGATACAAGAAAAAAATGTTGTTTCCATCCCGGCTCACATATTTCCCCATTACAATTTCACAATCCACATTATGAATTCATGAAATTATACTGAAACAAAATGGCAGTTAACTTCTGTAAGCTCCTCCCAGTTGCCAAGTGTGATTTAAAAAAAAAAAAAAAACCTACTCCTAATTGTATACTGTTCTCTGTTATCAGCTTTTGAACATTAAGACACTTCCCAGATAGCAAATACTGTTATCAAAATGAATATAGGGTCCTTATGCTCTGTGCAGCTGAATAAAAGTGAGTTTTTAGACAAATGGTGGTCTCAAAACATGGATGTCTAAATGGAATATTCCAGCCTTCCTCTCGTAAGTGACATACAAGCATGTGATTCCTCATGGCTACTTAAAACGTACCAAAGACGATAACCCAATTTCAGAAAATGGAAACCATTACCAGCTGCTTTCAATAGTACTTTTTTCTTCAGTTTATTCTCATTTCAATGCTTTTGAACGCACCCTTCAATTCCCACTGGCTATCTCATAAGTGTATATAAAACCTAGCTCTCTGATGATTGTGGAAAGCACAATGACAAACAGGGGTTGGGGTGGGGGGGAGAGAGAGAGAGAGAGAGAGAAGGGGGCTGTAACATTGATGCAAAGGTTACAACTGGGTGTGCAGGGAATAACGAAGGCAGAAAACCCCTGAATCAAAACGCCATGAGCTATCAATATTTGTTTTTAATCTGAACCACCATCTGCTAATTATATCTGAGACACCCCC
>JAWQUT010000018.1:1771397-1786512 GCA_033807755.1 Ellobium chinense | reverse complement strand
GTAGAGCCTAATTTTTTGGTAAGGGTTTCAGATTGGGCATCACATTCTTAAAAAGAAAATTTGTGGAATAATCATGGAATAGAACTAGTCTTGTGGCTAAACCAATGACGAAATGAACTGCATTAATACTAGAGCGGTCCTGTCCCAAGAGATAGCCAAATTTATTTGATTGTAAATTTTATGTAAGCTGGGTTGAATGGGAACCCAGCATGGGAATCCGGTGTTGCATCTCTGAACTAACACTCACAAGCCCAGGTGAGACAGTTTTGATGATGTTTTTTATAATGAGCAAAATATCCATTGATTACTTAAACTGTCCTTGGATTAATGAATTGACACTGTGTTTTAAAGTGTGAGCCTCATTTGGAATACCTCCCATTTTTTCATTTACTCAACAATAAAATATATCTAAGGCACCTACTACAACTTGATGTGAACATGAAGTGGGTAAGATCAATCCAGGAGGGTTAGGGTCAGGACAGAGACTTTTTAATGTTAACCCCTTAAATAATCCCTGCCTGGCTACTTGGCAGTAGAACGAAACAATATAATATAGAAATCATCTCAAAAAGATAGTCTTATGTCTTCCTTGTATTCATTGACGGTTATGAGTGTGGAAATAAGCTGATATAAACTCATTAGTTATGAACATCATTTGAGCATGGTTTACACTAAGAGTTATCTATATTGTGACTTTCCATAATTTGTTTCTGTAATCAGCCAAAGACCAAGCTGACTAGTTAAGACTTATCTTTAGTGGTTAGGCTGCCATGTGTAATCGTGAACAGCTCCTTCCAGGAATCTCAGAAGTTCTGCTGAAACTACTTTTTGGGTTCCTTGTGCTCACATGACTACAATTTTTGTCTTAGCCACTGCCCCTAATTTTCATTACCCTAACACAAGTATGTACACATGCCCAATGTATTGTACTATGGGATAAGGTTTTCTGAAAATGAAAGTCCAAAATTAAAAAAAAACCCCACACCACTCAGCACTCTGGTGTGGAATTTTGCATGCAAAATATACTCAATTAGAAAAGGGCACTGCGCACCACAAATGCATTATAACCTATAATGGAAGAGTTAATATCCCTTAAAATTGAGTGATTAAGCCTGAAGTAAAGCAGCAGATTTGCAGATTTGGTTTGCTGCCAGCAAAGTTTGCCCTACAAATCACAACATTACTATTAGATACTGCTATTTCTAGATTTGTGTTGATCAACTGCTCTTCTATTACAGCTCAAGAGAATTTAGGTGTGTTGAAGTAGCAAGTGTGCAAACACACCTGCCGTACATGACATCTCATGTGAATAACTACTAAGACAGCTAATCAGAAACACAGGAAGAGAAATCAGCAATCATGGTGGGTAGTTTACATCATAAGACACAGACACTGTATCATTCTTATTATTGATAAAATGAGTGGTAATATTAATGCTGAATAATGTTCCCTCAACTTTTTTAATTTTTTGTTAACAATGACTCTTGACGGTGATAGAAAACACTGAAAAAGATTCAGTGAAATTGAGAAGATGAAAGTAATTGAAGCATTCAGTTCTTTTAGTTTCTGTTTTGCTGATTCAGATGACCTATTCAGCTAACAGTGTTAAGTTTGAGATAACCATTGAGCCAGTTGACCTGTCCTCATTTGTCTTCCTCTATCTCCCTGCTTTTCTGCTACATTTAGTTTGCTTTGTCATGGTCATTTCAGCATGGCCCTCTTTCTAGTAAAAATGATTAGTAACAATGTTAGATTTCATTGAGATCTATGAGTAGTATTAGTAATTCTTACTTCAATTTTTTTTTTTACAGCCGTATCACTGGCAGAGCCACAATGTCAAGACAAGTGGGGTGGATGACATGGTCCTTCTCCAGAAAATTTCTGAGGGTGGCATCATGGATAACTTAAAGAAGCGTTTCATGGATGATGTCATATACGTATCCTTTTAATAACTTCAAATATTCATGTGCAGTTTCATTATGATTATTGACCTCATCTGTTGTAAAGAAGCTGTGAGTGAGGATAGGTCAAGTAGATGAAGGAGCATTTGGAACAGTTCACCATGATGACCCAGACCTTCATCATAGGAGAGCAAGCTCCTTCTACATAGGGCCATGGTTTCTGCTTCGACTCATGTGATTACACTTTCATATTTCAAATATCTGATGTTTTTACATTAAGTTTCCTTCCTGACAGTGGACTAGTGATCTGCAAAGTGTCTTTGCAGGGTGAAATTCTTTACTCATGAAATTTAGAAAAATAGTGCTCTGATGTGAAGTGTATGAGTGAAGTCTCTATCTCTATTTATAACTCGGGCGGGCCTTTAAGCATTTTAATGCCATTTGTCAGTAGCAAGCAATGATAGAAAATTAAACGAAGAAGTCTTGTAAAATTAACAACCGTAAAAAACTGTAGATTTTATTTCAGTAGTCTACCAATAATTTTGATGGGCCAGATGAATGCCTGCTTTTTGCCTTGACCATAACAGACATACATTGGACCTGTCCTGGTGTCTGTCAACCCTTTCAAACAACTGAGCATCTATGGAGAGCGGGAGATTGAATTATATCAAGGGGCAGTGAGTATTTATTGTGTATTTTATTTATAGACAAATCAGTCTCATCAGAATTGAAGTTTAGGACATGTTGAAAGGTTTGAAGTCATGGATAACAGTGCAAAGAAAACTCTTAGCGAGACTGCTTTCAGTGATATTAGTTGACTTGATAGGATCATATAGTTTGGACAGAGTCAATCAGACTGGTTTCATGAGGAAATACCGATACTGTTTTGTCATGAACTTATGAAAAGTCTTTTGAACCAGTTCATTTTTGAATATCAGGCTATATAACAAAGTATCTTATTTTGTTTTTTAAATCTTGTTATACCAGCATGTCCTTCTGTGAGTGGGCCAAGCTACTTAGTGAACCATTCCTTGGAAATTTTGAAGTGGTGTCCTATGCTGTGCTTGACAAGAGATGAAAGAAAGGATTAGCTCTTATATAATTTTTAAAATTGAGAGCCTGTTTGGGTGGGGGTGGGGGTGGGGTAATATCCTTTATGTGAAGTATTGTTTGAAGTATAAGCAAACATGACTGAAAAGAGCCAGTCCCTTTTTTTTCACTTACCAAGAACTGCATCTTGTTCAGCCTGTGTAGGATCACTAACTGGATTATCGGGAATATGGAGAAGTCACCCCTCCCTATCCGCATTCTCTTTCTGTCCACCAGTCTACATTTCTCACCCTCTTAAAATCCATTTATTCTCCAGGCACAGTATGAGAACCCCCCACATGTATATGCCTTGACAGACAACATGTACAGGAACATGTTGATTGAAATGGAGAATCAGTGTGTGATCATCAGGTAGGCCTAGAGGTTCTCTTTCATATTGTTGTTCTTTCAGTTCGTCAACTGATATGTTTTGTTGTCATTCAGAAAAATGTGCTTGTACTTAAGTGAATTCTCTGTAATAGTTGATGTGATGCTTTTGTGACTTTTGTGAGGGATGGCATCAGTTTATAGGAAGTCCAGGTGCATACTGTGTTTCAGTCTTTATTTCAGTAGAGCAGTTTCCCCTTACACAATATATGTATGAAGTTGTTTGAACAGGCATTAATCTGGATACAAGAACTATAAACCACATTGTTATTAATACTATTTATATTGTTGTTATTATTATTAAACAAGCATTGGACCGACAATATTTTGTAGTCTTCACCTGTTGTCCCTGCATTAAACAGCACTCTTCGTGCTAGGTACACTTTTCTGGTTCTTAGATTGTTGTCTGGTTGAAATGTACCCGTAACCAGCGAATACAATGCAAGTCTCCATCGCCATTTGGAATAATAATTTGAGATGAATCTGTGATGTTTCTCATTGCTGTTAGACTGAAAATAATTTGTTTTTTTGTGTGTTAAAGTTCAGTATGGATAGCTGTACTTTTCCTTCTGTGTTTCAGTGGTGAGAGTGGAGCAGGGAAGACGGTGGCAGCAAAGTATATCATGGGTTACATATCAAAGGTTTCAGGAGGAGGTCCTCTTGTACAGGTAACAACTCAGTTTATGTAATGAATATGTCTGTCCACTCATCACACCTTTGATATCAAATTGAATTTCTTGCAATTTTTATGGTAACATTTTTACTTACGACATTTCAATTTCTATTTTATCAATTACAGTCAAGATTTAATTGTTGAAAATTTGGGTTGTCCTTACTGTAAAATTTGTATGTGCTATTAAAAACAGAGTAGAACCTTGATATAACACATAGTTTGATGCATATGTTTTGATTTACACTTAGTAATAATCACCACTTTTAGCCAGTATGTGCACAGAATGGAACCATCTATTAGGGTGACCTTTATGTTTAAAGGCAGAAACAGATTTTGATATTATTGCGAACATGCACGCTAATATGATGATATGATTAACCGTGGTGATGTATTCAGTGTTTTTGTCTGGTAGCTATTACTCAAAGAGTTATATCTGGGACAACCCACTGTAGGCCGTGCATTTTTGACAGACAGCACTCCTTGCATCCTCCCCCCTTTCGCCCCTCCTCCCACCCACACACACACACACACACATACAAAAACCACACACAAAAAAAAGAGCCAAACAGAACAGAGTAACAGAGTACTTTGATCATATTAGGTCCTGTTATACTAGAAGACATGAACAAAGTGGTGTTCCCGTAATTTAACCCAGCCATAAAATCAGGAGTGTAACCAAACAGGATTTTAACAAGAAGTGTACAAAGAATTAAACATATAAAAGTCATTCCACTTTCGCCTTTTACTTTTTTACAGCGTGTGAAAGACATCATCTTGGAATCAAATCCACTATTAGAAGCTTTTGGGAATGCCAAGACAGTTCGAAACAACAACTCAAGTAGATTTGTAAGTATTGTCAGATTTATGCTCTTGTGTTATCTGTTAAATTCAATCAGTCTTGTCTTTTGTCTGTCCTTTGTATATTATTCCAAGTGTGCAGATATAACATGGATGCAAGTAGACACATTTAATAGGTAGGATTTTTTGTGCTTGTCTCTCTGTTCTCTGTATCTTTTTAAAAGAGTGAGTGATGCCTATTATAATTTTAACCTAGATAAGGATTTGAAATTCACAAAGATGTGAGCTGTTATTTTCAGTGGTAAATTTTCTTCTCTGTTGTTCAATACCAAAACCTGCCGTATCTACAGTCTTTCATAAGACTTGCATGGATAAATCACAAATACTTGATTGCATATACCAGAGTTTTTGATAGCACGACAGTCATCACAGGTTTCACTGACTCGCATTGAATAGATGAAATGAGACTGAGACATTGCACAATGACAAACGTTTCTTTGATGTGTCATGATACCAAAAGACATTCTGTCACATGTGAGGGCCATTTGATATGAAAGTAGTTCCCTCAAATGAGGTGTTCCAAGAAAAGACTTCTCATTCAAAACAACCCAGTCACAAACAAAATCACACAAACTTCAGAATTATGAAATGGTAATGCTACAGTTACAAGGCACCCAAACTTCTAACCTGATACTACGGATAACAATTTCTGCAGGGACAGTTTAACTCATTCCATGCCAGTATGTTTTCAACGTTTTTGCCAGGCCACTATTTTCTAAAAGTACTATTTCTTACTATAAAGAAAAATCGCATCCAACAACTCAAAACTAATGTTGATTTCATGAACGGGAGTTTAGGAAGAGTTGTCATTGCATATGAGCACTAAAAAGTTTCAAACCAGACCTGTAGTAGCGAAACAAAAGAAGATTTTGATATCTGATACATCGTACCAGACGATACATCGTCGATTGGTGCAGCCACGGCAACGTATATCGACGATATATCGTCGATTGGCATGGAATGAGTTAATATGAAGTCATGGTATGTATTTCTCTTCCAGGGTAAGTATGTAGAAATCCAGTTCAGCAGAGGAGGTGAGCCAGATGGAGGCAAAATATCCAACTTCTTGTTAGAGAAGGTGAGTATGTGTGCAAGCAGTCCATCAAAACTACAAACAGCTGTATTGCAAAGTCTGTTTAGTCATTTATATAGAAAATTATGTTTTATTCATTATTTAATCGTCATGTTACTTGTTACTGGAAACAACACCTTTTCACTCTAGAAAGCTCCATAGATGCTTTATTCCCAGACTCACAACCCAGTGAAGAGTTATTCCACTAATTCCAACTGTTGTTGTTTGATTGTATATTCCTGCCAGTTTGCAATTTCTACCTTTTCCTTTATATCTCCATATTCCAAACATTTGATGTAGAAAGTGATTTCTGTCCCTTCCTTTTCCTTTTTCTTCCTCAGTTTGTGTGTTAGTTTTCATCACAATTGCTTTGTCATATTTGATGATCTCAAACATCTGAGCATTCCCAGCCAATTTGTCGGCTATGTCATTTCCTTTAACATCAGAACGTCTTGGAGATTAGATATGGGTCACTTATTTTGTTTTTTTTAATGACATTATCCCAGGCATTTTGAACATTTCAGGAAGTCAGTGGAGTAAAATTGTGCATGAATGAGTAGTAACATTTCTGAACTTATGAAACAGTTTTATTTCACTTGCTCATATGACTCCGAATATTTCTCACCATGAAATCTATCAGGTTGAGGACATGCCTTGTGGACCAAATAGTTTTAAGGATTGGCATAGGGAATCAACCACCTACAGTTATAGACTTTGGACTAAACCAGAAATGAAAAACTTTATTCAAGATGAAGCACTAACTTACATGAATTATGTTTTGCATTTAAGTTGAATTATACTGCATATTATCCATAATCTGTACATTTTTGCCTCAGTTTCCCATAATATCTCCGTACAGGTAAATTGTGAGTGTTTTTTTATGTGATCAAAATTCCCTTTTGCCTGGCTTTATTTCAGTCCCGAGTTGTCAGTCAGAATACAGATGAGAGAAGCTTCCATGTATTTTACCAAGTGTGTGCTGGTGCCACAGCTCAAACCAGAGGTAAATTCTTGAACTGAGAGAGAACATACGACTTGATGTATGTTTCCAAGCTGATGATTTTCTTATGTGTCAGAAAAGTTTTTTTGAATTCTCATCTGGCCACTAAAATGTTATATTTTGCTTAAATTTTCTGTTCATGTTTTAAAGCTTTGCTTACTTGTTTATAGGGTATCATCTATATTAATAAAACGCTTCAGCCAAATTTGTGTCACAGATTTCTTGAGAACTACGTAACGTACAAACTTGCGGTTTTCACCTAAATTCGTAGAAAAATACACAAAAGGTAACTATATACATCAGTCCTCTTTATTTCTTATACCCCTTTTTTAAAAAAAGAATGTGTATAGCAACGAAATACAATCTCCAATATATCTTTTCAATCCGCCCGATTCGCCAGTCGTCCAACTTTTTCACGGAGTCTAATGCATTCGTCCATGACGCCTTTCGGTGCGTTGGGTATTCTTTCGCCGCTGGTGCGTTGCCTGCCTGCCCATTTGTAAAATGGGGTGTGTGTCTTGTTAAGGTATAAGGAGCCATTTATTTGCTGTAACTGTTAAAAGATATATGGACAAAAGTGGATACTTACAGCACTGCGAATAATAAAGAGGATTCAGCTGCCTCTGACAGTCCTGCAAGATGTAATGACCTTGCTAGGAACATTCTTTGTAGCAGCATCTTAAACATCTCATAGCCTGGCTGTGAGACATGGAAGCTTGGGCTTTACCATTTTCATGAAAGTATGGCTTTTTAGACACTTGCTCATTGAAAGTGTGTAAAGTTAAAAGGATTTCAGTTGCCTGGACAAGTATTTTGGAGATTTTGTCCTCTGACATGGTCAGTTTGACATGCCCTCTAAGATTAGTTTTGATCTGCTAAGAACTCCTCTTTAAACTTAAAAGCTGCTTCTGCAAATGTCATGTTTATTGACATATTATGTAAGATGTCATGTAAGTCTCTTTTCATCTTTGTTTTTACAGAGAACCTAGGGATTGCTGAACCAAGCTATTACTATTATCTACATCAAAGTGGAACATACAAAGTAGATGGGACGGATGATGCAAAAGAATTCCAGGATACATTAGTAAGTGACAGAAAGAGAGAAGAAAGAAATGGACAGACATGGGGATTCTGTCCATTGTTGTTAACAATGATAATTATTATAAAAGTGTCAAGTTTTTATGGAATATTATTTGTGTTTCCTAATATGAAATATATTGTTCCATGAAACTGCCATCTGGACAGATTTAAGAGAAAGAAAAAGAAAAATTTAACGAGCCTCGCAAAGCCAGTGCTGACAAGTCCATTAAGACAGAACAAGGTAGGCATTTATTTTTTTCATAACTTTTTTTCACTATTCTTTCCCAAAAAAGGTGAGCATTCGTACAGATGCATTTTATACATGGCCACTGATATTTGCTTGTGTTTTCTGTTTCGCCCACAGCAAGCTATGCAAGTCATTGGCATTCCCCAAGACACGCAGACAGATATTCTGTCTATAGTAATGGGCGTTCTTCATCTAGGCAACATCTCTTTCGTGGAATCTGGCAACTATGCTGTCATTGCTAATGATGAATGTAAGTACTATGGATGTCACTGTCCTGTATGTTTGCAAAGCCTGGAAACCTGACAGAATTTCAAACTGTATAGTGGACTGGAGAGCTTTAACAAGGGTGACAGAGTTGTATCATGTCATCTCATTAAATGAAATAATGACTGTTTATGTTGGCATGTTATAAAAGGTGGTGAAAGTGTGGGTTTTTTTCCTGCATAGATCTAACATTTGTGAAAAGTCAGAAACAGCCTTTTGGGAGGATCTAATTTTCATGAGCTGTGCATGATGGTTTTCTCATATAATGAGTGTATGAGCACAGAAATCTAGAGCAATTTGGAATGATGTCGCAGAACTGTCATAAAAAATATTTTTCATCTTCACCAGATTGACAGTCGTGCTTCATAGTGATAGGAAAGCACTTTTTAAGAGCTAAATGAGGAGTAATAACTAACTAGAAGTATCTGCATTTGTGTCTTTCCTTGCAGATTGCCTCACCCTATACAAATCATTTTTAGATCTATTCATAAGCTATTTGAGAAATTCTCTTTTGAAGTCCTGTTCAAATTAAGGAATTCACTAAAATTAGGTCTTTGTTTCAAAAAAAAAAGACACCTTTTAATGTACAGTAGTCATTAATTTGGTAAATGCTTTCTTTCAGAGCACAGAGCACAGGTTTTACAAATATATGCATGTTAAAACTAACCGTTCAATTAACCTAACTACATCAGAAGTTTTCAGCTTCCATTTTATAAACAGTGTTTTGAGGTGAGCTTTCCTGAGAGGGGGACAGGCTTGTGTAAATGCCAATACTAGTTACTTACTGAAATTCAGAGAATTTCATTTTGCCAGTGCAGCCAGCAACGTGATAGTGATTTTGAAGGTTGAAATCTGCGGTCAAAGACATGGGATTTAAAGCTCTGCCATCGCCTGAAGTTTTTGGTGGCTGGATAATGACCTAAAGACAGTAAATATCTGTTTATGCAGCAGGTTTTTTTTTGTCTTAATCGGGACTAGACAGGTGAACTGATAACAGCTTTCCAAAACAAATTAGCCAACATGCTTGTTTCTGTGTGTCTCCAAAAACAAGTTTATCATCAGGGTTGTTCACAAAATGACTCAAGCTTGAGCATTGCCTTATTTCGCTTCACGAGATACTCTTCAGGCGAAGAGCAAACTGTGACGTACATAATAGTTTGTAATAAGATTGAAAGAAGGAGGTAGCTGATATGCACTTGACTGTTTTGTTTTGTTTTCCTGACTGCAGCTATCTTGTTCCTCAGAGAAATGTATTGGACAATCCAGGAAGGAGAATATTGACACAGGCTGCATTGCAGCATAATTTACTTCTCTGTTTCAGATATGTATCATTTTCGCTTAAGAGTTACCGAAAGCATTAGTGTAAGAGTGGATTACGTTACTTGTATCTAATTTGGCGTGATTTACATGAGCCCCTGCACATGTCATGTTTGTAAGGCAGTATGAAAAAGAGACATTCTTATTAAGTGCCCACTGAAGAACAACTTCCGAGAATGAGATTAGGAAGATTTGGGTACGGGCAGGGATGGGAAGGAAAAGAAGGAAGTGAGAATGATGTGAAGTCTCTCAGTCCAGGATTTTGATGTTAGAGAAAATTTTGATATGTACACCCAGTCATTTTTGTGAGAAAGAAAGGAATCTTATCATTCAATTTAATTTGATAGATGGCCTTATCTCCCCCACCTGACTGATCACTTGATTGTTCTCTTGATTGATGGGTCCTTTTTTTGTGGATGATTATTGCTTGAATGAATGAGTGATGTTTATAGCCTCTTTCTGCATGGCGAATTTGAAACCCAGTATGCCACGACTCACCTTCTCACACTTCCTGTCATTGCAGTCCTGGAGTTCCCAGCCTTTCTGTTGGGAGTGGACAAGGAAATGCTCAGGGACAAACTGACCGGTCGCATCATGGACAGCAAGTGGGGAGGGAAGACAGAAAGTATTGAAATGAAGCTCAATGTGGAGCAGGCAGAGTTCACTCGTGATGCGCTGGCCAAGGCAATATACTCTAGGCTGTTTGATTATCTAGTCGAGGTAATTTTGACTGTGTTAGAACTCTGCTTTATCAGCTCGAAAATCAATGAATATGAACTGAAGAGGAATGAAAATAGAATTTATTGATCTTGAGAGATTCTAGTTGATAATGTTGCGCTCTCCTGTGGTGATAGATTAATGGGCTTTTAGGGAAACTGAAAAAAGAGAGGAGGAGATATTTTGGAAGGGTAATGAGTAAATATTGAAAGAGAAGGGAGAACCTAAAGAATAAGTCAACATTGAGCATTGAAGTTTTTTGATCCTGATAGGTTAAAACTAAAGAGAAGTATGCATTTTCCATTGGAATGGAGATAATAAGCATGAGGCAAATAGGAAGACAAAAATTGTTATGATACAGCTGGAGCCTTCTTTCTGTCTTATCCACTTAATCACACGTCATTTAATTGGAGCATGTTCAGATGGCAAAATGTTTTTCAAATCTACAGTAGGGCATGTCAGTAGTGTTGCTTTATTGCACCTTTTACTAAGTCGCTACTTTACCCATGAAGTTGTGATTAAGTGTAGTCAAATGTATTTGCTCTGTAGTCTTATTTGTGAGAACTCGTTGAGCATGCCAGTGGTATAAAGAGACATGAAGATAATAATGCAAAATCATAAATGTGATACCTATGATACCTAGGCACTGCTGGCTAACAGGACTTAACAGTTTCTATGTTTATCATAGCAAAATCTTGGAGAAGTGAAAAATTTAAGCTGAGGCTTTTAAATAACTTCTTTTCGCCGGATTTTGAAAAATGAGAACAAGTTTTGTTTGAAATGGTAATTGCTTGAGTTCCATACGTTCCTGACATTTCTGTTTTATGACCTAATGCAATTAAAATTCACGGATCATTTATTTTCAGTCGGTAAACAAGGCCATGCGCAAGGATTATGAGGAGGTGAATGTAGGCATTTTGGACATCTATGGCTTTGAGATCTTTGCTCGCAATGGATTTGAGCAGTTCTGTATCAACTACGTCAATGAAAAGCTGCAACAGATTTTCATAGAACTCACGCTTAAAGCAGAACAGGTCTGTTTTCCAGATTAAATGAAGGAATAAAAGGACAAGATGTATGGTCATGTAGATAATATTACTTCTACTTAGTATTGACTGTGCTGAGAGATCAAGGGCAGTGAAAGGAAAGGACAGGGAAGTTTTCTTTGACTTATCGTCACATTTTTCACAAAGTGACAGATACTGCAATTTTTGTATTTTCAATATTTTTTTGCGTAGAACTACATGGTATCAATACCTGTGTGTAACCTCGAAGGCTGTATGCAGCTATTTATAGTTTTCAAGATATTAAAGTGTTGAATAAAAAAAATTCTTAATGCCTTTGAAAAAACGAAAATCGTTAAATTGCTCTCCTGAAAAATTATAATTTCACTCTTTCGTCACTATGTGAAAAATCGGATGATGTGTAACTTATGTGGGATAATCCTTGCTAAATGAGTGTGTTTAGGAGTCCAGAATATCTTCATTTGGCCCTTGAAAGAGAATGTTTTGAACAGTAAGTATTGTTTCGTACAATATGTAAAAATTTCACAAGCAACGTCATTATAAATGGGTGTTGTCTCCAAAGTTGTTGGTCTATTAAAAGAAATCAGTTGTCTGATTTCAATACAAGAATACAATATTTCAGTTTATTCTGCAGTATTAACTGCATATTAAGTGTGGCCTAGGTCTTGATTTGTAAATTAATATGTTGTTTGTAGAAAGACATCTGTCTCCTTGTCAGTACAAATATGTTTACTTCTCACTCATTTCTTTATTTCTTCATGCCCTTTTTCCTGTATAGACTAATTTAGTAGTGATATGTTTTCACAAGTAGTTTAAGCGTCTTTTAATAACTATTATCAATTTCATCCTTGATAGCAAGTGCTCATATGTAAGTCAGTCATGACCGTTTGCCTGATATTTGTCTGAATTTATAAATTTTTAAACTGATATTGCAGGAAGAGTACGTCCAGGAGGGCATTAAGTGGACACCTATTGATTACTTCAACAACAAGATTGTCTGTGATCTCATTGAGAGCAAGAATCCTCCGGGTATCATGTGTGTTCTTGATGATATATGTGCCACCATGCATGCCGTCTCTGAGGGTGCAGACGGGAAACTGCTGGAGGTATGTCTTCTGTCCATGCTGGAAACATATCTTTAAATTGGAGCTGAATCGCCATCCAGGAAACACTGTCAAAGTGGAATTATGCAACTGACTTAATATAAATCCATAAAAATTGCATTTTTTTCTTCTTTCTTCCTGAGATAATGTTTTTGAGAAGTTAATATCCCTTGCCATATTTTTTTGGAAACTAGGAGTAATTGAAATAAGCCTGTTACCTGTTCCTCTGTGCTACTTTCAACACAATTTGAATGGGGACTCATACTGGTAAACCATTACATATTACCAAAGGGACTCAGCTCTTTAGTCAAACCTCAGAGCTTAAGGAAAGCTTACATCAAAGCTAGATGGGCATTGAAGCCAGGTCTCTGACTGCGTGGTCTATAATGACTCGAAATATATCAGTCTTGTTTTTCTTTGTACTGCTTTTAACATTTAGTGACTGAAAGCAGCACACTTGCCCACTATTTACCATCAGAGTGTCAGCCATCTGGTCCATCAAAACTCAGAGCCTATAAATGCTAAATTTATGCTGATGCTATAGGTCTATTCTGCTGATTGTTGATGACAAGTTAGTCCAATGCAATATGTTGCACTCTTTACTGGAAAAGCAGGAAGAAGCTGTGAAATCAGACCAGTAGTCACTTGAGGTGGCCAGCAGTGTGTCTTTGTACAAACGTGCCCTATCTGGCATACATTATTTGACCTTTAACCTGAAAATTTTCATCTTGTATCTACCAGAAACTGGCAGGCCAAGTCTCAACCAATAAGCATTACCAAGGCTGCAGCACTGGATTTATCATACACCACTATGCTGGTCAGGTGAGTGCATTTGGTGTCATGTCATGCTTTAGTTGATAATCATGTGTTGGGGAGGAGGAAGGTTGGGAAGTCTGATAAAGAAACACAAATTTGACACAAATTTTGTGAAATAAACAAGCAGTCCACATCTATATTATATGTATGTTTGTGCTACCTTTCTTACAGTAAATTTAATTGTGATCAGACTTACACCAGACTGCCATCTTGGCAGCTCTTGGTTGCAGAGGCTGTAATGTTTTGCACTTGATTGGCAGCTGGGAATACCTTTAGCCATTTCTATCAGCCAATGAAAACAGGGCTTGCCCTGGCTTTTACATGTCATGTGACTGATTATCTCATTCCCTTGGCTCAAGCACAGAAAGATCTCTCTAAATTCCCTGAGGCATCAGGGGGCCATCTCTTATGTTTCCCTCATTGACATTTCAAGATGTCTTCCAAAGTTTGCAACCTGTATTCAAAATGATAAAGATTTCTGCACCATACAAATCTACAAACAAATCCAGCCAGCCACTGATTTTGGCTTTTATTTATAAGATAACCACAGTGGCTAAGTTTTCATTAGTCTGAAAAATGTAATCAGTTCAGATTAGAGGCCACTTTTATCAGGAGTTTACCACTGAAAGTCATGCTAGAGCTAGCCAAGACAGGAAAAGAAAACAAGAGATCTTTAAATGAGTATGCTGAGCAAAAGTTGTCAAAACAGACCTCACTGAAAAATGTTTTAACCAATCTGACTTCCTTTTTGCAGGTGGAGTATTATGCTCAGGGTTTCTGTGAAAGAAACAGGGATGTTTTGTTTACAGATCTTGTTCTCCTTATGAAGTCTAGCTCAAAGTGAGTGTACTTTTGGAAGGGGCCGGGCTATGAGATGGGGAGAGGGGGGATTTAAAGGGACGGGTGTAGATACCTGCTTGATAATAGAAAAAATCCACATATTTTGTGGAAAACTTTTAATCGCATACATTTTCCTCCTATTTGACCTTTTCTGAGAAAGCACCTCTTGAATGTCAGGATTTTCATCCTACTTTCGCTCCCAGTAATCGTGCTGTGTGACATCATAAAGTGAGAAAGGCCAGCAGATATTGGTGTGGACACATAGGCAAACTGTTTGTACCAGTCGTCTGCTAGGCTAATTTGCTTTTTAATGTCAAGCAGCACAAGTTATGGCGATGTGTGCAGGGTGGACATCTTTACAATCCAGTGGTGTTCTTTTCAGAAACTGTCTGGTGAAAGGAGTAATACATGCGGTTTAAATGTTATGAAAAATAGTGTGGACCTGTCACTATTAGACTGTGAAGCATGTAACTAATTACCCCTGTCCCTTTAAATTTTGGTGTTATTTTACAGAAGAGTAACATGGAGTATCATGGCTTCATGGTTGCAGTGTTGGATTCAGGACTAAGAGGTTATGGGTTTGGTCCTTTGGGCTGTGAAATCTTTTTGAGAGCATTTTCACACACATTTACCTCAGTCAACCTATACATAACATGAGTATACCTTGATATAGAAAGTGGCAACCATAATGGCTGTGTTCCACATGTGTATAGTAGTCATCGTGGT
>JAWQUT010000018.1:1732736-1760371 GCA_033807755.1 Ellobium chinense | reverse complement strand
AGATCAGAGCAACAACTTGGCCTTTCCAAAGCTCATGAATATGTATTTGCTAGAAGGTCATGGTTTCAAGGAAGTTACCTCCACTAGCAACTCCATCAGAGGGTTCTTCCAGCAGGAGTCCACGTGTCGATGGATAGGTCATCTAAGCAGACGGATAGACCGAGTGACAGAAGAAGGTCATTACTGATTTAAACTTCATTTTTACTTTACAGCTTAGACTTTCAGGTGAAGAAGGAAGGCTGGGGTGGTGGTGGTAGCCGCCAAGTGAGGTTCGTGCGAGGAAGTGGAGACATAGCTCAACTTAAGCCCTCATCAAAGGTTCTTACTGTCAGTATTGGCCAAGGGCTGCCCAAGGATTCCAGTAAGTCAGGAGTTTTTGTTAGTAGCAGTGAACTAGTTCATAGTGTCCACAAGATTCTTAAGGCATTTCACCTGTGACATTTGCCATGATAGTAACTTCCATTTATTGGTATAATTTTTGAAGTATACTTTATGATTATCAGGCAGACTGTCATTTTCCCATTTTGATAGAAATTCACATAATACGTATGAATTTTAGATCAGAAATCTCATAATCTCAGATCTGTTGTGTTGTTGGCAGACTGAACAGGAACTCAGACATGTTGGTAGAAATTCTGTAGTAAGTTTTATTCTTTGGCTGACTATAATTAGCACACTGGTGATTTATAAGTGATTTAAAATTTATAGGGCAGACTGTAACTTTCATATTTTTTATTTAAACTGTGAAGAAATATGTAATTTATCGGACATATTGTAGCTTTCAAGAGTTAGAACAAATTTTGAGGTAAGTTTACTGTATCAGGCAGGTGGTTACACTGTATACCGTGACAGAGAGAGCTTCATGTATTTTTTTTTCTTTCCTCTCAGGACCAGGAAGGAAACCTGTGGTCAAGAGCAGCAATGGTGGGATGAGACAGCACCGGCCTGCAGGACCCCCGGCACCTACAGGTGTAGTCTCTAGCAGAGGTATGTCTGGCCGCCCCGCCCCTGGTCGTCCAGCTCCAGGAAGACCAGCTCCAGGACCACCTGGTGGAGCTGCACCTCCTCCGCCTGTCAGTCAGCCTCCATCAAGGAAGATGGGTGAGGTTTTGACCAGCTATCCATATAGGATGAGCTGTACGAACTGTATGACCTGATGACCCTGATTCTCATACACTTTGCAAAATCTGCATACTTAATGTGATGGTCGTGTTCCAAATCTGTGATTTTCTGCATCATATTCCATTGAATGTCTCATAACATTTCATGAACTTCATGTTTTGGATAGACATCGGGATGTCAGATTCTTGAGATATTACTGTCAATTATTTTGTTGTACAAGAAATGGCCAAAGTACAAACTTTGACAGAGCATAAAATTTCCACTTCGAACCCAAATTCACAAAAACTCTTTTATTTTATCAGTGAACACAAAACCCACAAACAGGATTGTCTTTAGTACAAAAGGCAAGCACAATGCCAAATTTTAAGTTGATTTGAGCAGCGATAACAGTGTTAGGTTGTACACAAAGAACCAAGGCTGTCTTTGTTTACTACAGATATCTTACCATGATGACAGAGTGCAGCCTGAATACACATGTTGTGATCTCATGTACTTGGATAAATTTTTGGCTAGTTTTTCTAACCAGGGGTGATGAAGACAATAATGAAGAGACTTGGCAGGATATTTTTGCTTTTATATAATCCATGTAGTGTCTTGTGTAGAGTTTAAAAAAAAAGATCTGAGACAGAAGACATTGCTCTTGAAGAATGTCAGGCCGTCTAGCAATAATATAAAACGCTCAACTTCTTGCTTATGCACTTACGTGTCTTGAATCACAAAAAAGAATATTGAATACCATCATCAAGTATGAGTATTTTCTTGTCACTCCATAATTCTTTGTTATTGAAAAGTTCAAGTAAAATTTAACTGAGGAATAAAAAAGAAGAGAATTCCTGCTCCTACCTCCACCCATTCCATCTGATCACAGTTGAGTGCCCTCAGAGGAAATTGTCACTGTGTTTCCAAAATGGCCCAAGTAAGACATAAGCCAATTTTTAATAAGAGTACCGTGTTGTTTATGAAATCAAGGTATATGTTGACATATTAGAAAATTTAAAATGCGCTGCACAGTATTTACTGCCAAAATGTTGGTTGCAAAGATACGCACAAATTATTTTCTGCTTTGCCATGAAAATGTTTCCCCCATGTTTTTTCAGGGATGTGAAAAATATTTCAGCGTTTAATATCCATTCATCACATGCTTTTGTGGTCAACTCTCATCAGCGTTCATAATTTTCCATCATAGTGAAACGCCAGTCCAGCAAAGATATTCAAGACAATCTCATGAAGCACCAGACAGCCAGGCATAGTGGTGATCACGCCCCATCCCTTCCCAGAGATTCGGACAGCCCGGCCAAGAGGATGGCGGCAGCAATGAGAGCAAACAACAACAACAACCCTAATTTTATGAAGACCCCAGACCCCGGGATGGCAGGGTGAGTTCAGTCTTCTTGCATGTCATGTCAAAATTATGAGGCTACCTTCATGACGAGCCATACTGTTAATTATGAGAATTTTTTTAAACGTGTTGATGCCATTGTCCGTCCTATTGCAGCTTTATGCCTGCACTCCTTCATTGTACATTGTGATCAAGTCCAGTGATCTTACGTGTACAAAGCTGCCAGCTGACCGCTTAAAAGTGCTCTAGACACAGCAGAGGAAAGTCATTCCAAAGTATCCTTCCATGAAAGGAGTGTTCTGTGCTAAAGAAAATGGTGGGGACACTTTGCATTACAACAAACATATATTCATACTTTTGGCCTTTGAGACAGTCCATCGCGGTAACCAACAAAGCAGGAGGAATGACAGGAACAGCAATCTAACTAATCCTCTTGGTAGGAATAAACATGTGTACATTTGCACCAATGCCAAAGTGTTCCTTTCTCTTTAAAAATAAGCTATAGCTTGCTTCTGCAGTAGTTTTTTAGGAATTTCCCACCCATATTTCTTTGGTGTATTGGAAGTACCCAACTTATTCTCAGCACTCTAATTCATATATAGGGGAGGTAAGTAAAGGTTGTTAGGCAGTCATATACTCAATTTAAATTTTGTCTAATCAAGGATAGATATTCTAATTATATCCCTTTGTTTATTGTAAGAATGTGCAGCATCAGAGGTAATTTATTTCAAACACAGGGCTTTGATATTTTTTCATGCATCATTGATTACCTTAAAAATAAATAGATGAAATTTCCATTCCAAATCCGACTGCATAGAAAAGATAAATACAGTAAAATCACATAAACCTGCATTTTAGGTCACCAGCTTGGAAATTTGGGTTAATGATATAAATATGAAATACGAAGCAGATGATTTGAGTTTTGCAAAGGATAGCAGGGAATCTAAGGACATGAGGTTGAAGATTGTAAGGTTCTACTGTACTTTCTGAAACTTGTCTAACATTCGTGGGTGAACAGTTGTACAGTACACAGTGGCTGACCACAGTCTTCATGTCACCGCAGTGGAAGTTATTCAGGCCGTGTCAGTATACTGTTACAAGAATTATGAAAAGTATACTTGCCCACTTTCACAGCCACATAATTTGACAGTGACATTAAGACTGTAAAAGGATGAATGATTGGATGAATTGCAAAATTATATAATTTCTTTCTTGGCTAGTTTATTTTTATGATAATAATATAACATATTACATTTATATAGCACTAATTCCGATGACAGACTCTGAGCTCTTGATACAGTGACAGACATTCAATACTAATGAATTTACTGTATGCCAGTGTTGTTTTGCACTGATAGTTAATTCTTTTTTAATGATGTCAGGTGCACAGTGGCACCCTCATGGGTGATAATCTTGATGTTTGTGACTGTTTTAAACATGCTCTAAAGATAAGACAACTTTTCAGTGCTTTATGATTGGTCAGTTTTGAGTATGCAATAAGTGTTAATAGATGCCCCTACAGTTAAACAGCCTTGTGGATACCTGTTCGTGTTCATTAAGATAGCGCTAAGCTGCTTGAATATCAATTCTGTTAAAAGCTTTTCTCCTCAGAGGCTGCAAATCAAAGTTCACTGCGCACAGTAGTTTCAGCAGAACTGAACTTGAGTCATGTGACGCTTCCAACACCACAATTTGACAAATTTTATGATTTTGCTTCCGTACTTTAACTTTTCAGAGCAAATATTTTTAGACTATATGTTTAATTTATTATACTCCCCAGCAGTTATCAACAAAAGTAAGTGTGACTGAAAACTGATGATGTAGAATAGTGCGCTGTATGGATGAGTTTGCATTGTGGTTTTGATTATGAAGTTATAGAACAGTTGCAGTAAGGAATTGAATGAGATTGTTTATCAGAGATTCCTAGAGAGAAATTTATTGAGAAGCAGTCTGCCTTGGGTCATGATACCCTTTCATAAATACCTTTTTTAATGCCTGTGAGCATTCTTAATGAATATCTGTATTGGTCTACAGTACAATAAGGTATAACACATCTTACAGACGTTTATAACTTATAGTAACAGACAGGGAAATTCATAAGATGTAGCAGTGAGTGTTTATTCTTCTATCTGCTTTTCCTCTATCATTTTATGTAACAGGATTTTAATTTTTTTCTTTAGCTTATTTTTTTTTTTTTTTGTCTTTTACAGTTTTAGTTCAGCTCATATAATATGCTGTATCTGTAGACAAATTGCATTACTTCAAGTTTAAGATTCATCACAGTCAGTAAAGCTGATGGCAACTTTTGCTAAAAAGCCACATGTGATTGTCTATACCAAAGGGTCAGATTCATCAGACAGGCTTTTGCATACTTAAGACTTTATGATTAGGACTTGATCATTGTGTCTCACCAGTAACTTAGTGTAAATTGCAGATTTTGTATTGTTTGTGTGTGTAAATAACAGCTGGGGTGATGGTCTTGGTGTTGATGCTAGGGATACATGTCATTTGTCTTCATTGCCAGTCTTCATTATCAAGAGGAATTTTTCAGATAGAAAAGGCACAGTTAAATTTATACAGATAAACAGTCAATTCTGTATTATCACAATCTGTTTAAATGCAGCTGCCACTGAAATCACAATATTTTCAGATAATAAAACACTTTAAGTTTTTTCATAATGTCTCTGTGGAATCCCAGATCCTAATCATCTTAACATTTTCCATGGTCTTGAAAATTTGTATTTAAGAAGACTCAGTTGTGTAAATATCATTTCTTTACCGTGTGACTAGACAAAGCTAAAATCCCCCAAGATAGTGCGATTTTGCTGACATTTTACAACATGGTTTGGTTTGCTGACAGTCTGCACCCGTTTTGGAATGCTGACAGAAGTTCAGAGACTGCTGTGGGTTGTGTCAGTATTTCATGACGGTAGTTAGTCCCTCATGTGCACATTTCTTTGTTGTTTGGCTTTTGATTACTCTGTCACTCTTATGCTCTTATGTTTTTCATGTTACGTTGTGTCATTTAAGTTCTGAGTCAGACATTATGAGAAAGAATAATTTATTTTGAATCATGTTTACGCACTTTTGGCTTTCAACACTTGTTTCCCTCAGAAGCAAGATTTTATTTTAAAAAAACCACTATGTCTTCATGTAGTTGACTCCGTGTAATTGCAACTCCTCATTAACACAGAGGTTATTTCTTTATTCAGTGAAGAGACTAATTTTAGAAGCACATGATCAGATTATAGCTGTCTTGACTTAAGCTCAGGAAAGTTGAAAAAAACAAAGTAAGGTGATTAAGGACTGTGCTGTATTTGCTTTTTAATGCCTAGCTTTGGTCTGCATCTCATGCCTTTCTGTGTCTCTATATGGCCTAACTGTGAAATGTGAATATATCTCAATCATACTGAGCTATGTACAGCATCGCTGTAAGATCTTTATAACTAGAGAGCAAGGCGCTAATTTGGCAATTGCACTGTATTTTGGGGAAAGGAGGTGGTTTTCAAATTATGTGCATAAAGGTGTCTGGAGATTGACTCTTAGATTGTTTAGTCCCAAATACTGAATGTTGTGTCGAGGGTGAAATGCAGTTAAAATTATGTTAAACCTTGCATTTTGGCGCTTGGTAGCAGAAAGTCCTGGATTTATTTCGAGCAATTGTTTCACATATTTATATGCACAGGAAATGTTAATTTTGACATAGCATCAAATAATACGTATGTGCTGCTTTCTCAGTTTGTCTCAAAGTGTAAGTTTTTATTTGTTTTAATTTACGGAAGCTGCAATCTGCAACAAAGTTCATGGACATTCCTGTTTCTTGAAAAATAGTCTGGAGACTGTAAGTGTAGAGGTCATAATATGTAACTTAGTCCTCTGAATTTTTTCCTCACATCCTCAACACATAATCACATTTCTTATTGTGCAGTTTACATTGATGGATGTGGGTTATTTCCAGTTTTTCACAATATTTAAGGCACAGTCTTCATCCACCTCATCATTATTCCTCTATGTTTCAGCAGATACAAGACATTGATTTTTTTTAGAATAATGACATTTTACTGAATTTGATTATCAGATTATTGAGAGTAACAGTAAAACCCATTTGTTTACTTTTCCAATTGAAAGAGAGATGATAAAAATCATTAGCAGTGTTAAAGTGGTAAAAACTTTTAAAGACGATTTTTTTTGGTTTTATTTTACAATTAGTTTAGAAGTCTACTTTCGATTAAGAGTGCTTTTCTCATGAGATAGAAGTTTATTAGCAGTCCTGTCTAGTGTTACAATATATCTCTTAAGAAGTAGAAATTCCCGAGGCTTTTATAGGATGAGACACAAAGTATTTTGTTTTTCTTGCAGCTTTGTTAGCATGATTTTGCCACAAAGATTTGATAATTGCCTATCCATATCATTATGAAGTATTTGAAGTTGAAGTTTTATGGTATTATTTGGTGCATTAAATTGGAGGGAGATCTATAAAGGTTCTTAAAAACCTGACTAATAACAAATTTAGCCTTGCTGTTGAGATTTATGTGAAGTTTCCTGTAATTTCTCTTTTGTCATTTATCCTTGTTCCTTCCAATGCCCTTAGGTCCACGGTTTACATGTTGTATGGCACCGTTTTACATCACAGTATCTTCACTGGGAAACCTTAAGAAAAACTTTCTGTGTCTTTCACAGAGCCCAGAGGCAGAGCATTGCCAAGCCAGCCCCAGCTGGAGGTCGCCCCAGGCCAAAACCTAAGCCCAAGCCAGCTGTGCAGCTACCCCAGTGTAGATGTCTATATGCCTATGATGCACAGGACACTGATGAGCTCAGCTTCAATGAGGGGGATGTTATTGATATTCTAAGTGAAGGTAATGCATTCATATTAATTATATGGATTAAAGTGCATTGTTCTTGTATTGTATTTGTTGTTTCAGGAAAATTAAAAGACACATATATTTTGTATCAGATAGGCAAAATAAATTGGCATCAATAAAGTGGCAGCTATTAATGTATGTTTGGAGCGAGTCCAGCCAGAAAACACCTATTGGAATAATCTGGCTGGACTGTACTTTTAACTGAAATAATATTTTTTCCGCGTAATCTCCCTAATAATCTGACTTTCACATTTTTTTTTGTGTGTTTTTTCCGGCCTAACTTTATGTACAAAAATTCATTCATACCAGTAGCCTGCTGTCTTGCTGTCTAGCTTAGTAGATTTTCATGCTGGTTCATTATGCTGAAGAAAGACTCAACCTTGACATGATCCAGTTTGTAAATAATTTCCATTTCTTTTTTTATTTAAATGGGTGAGAAGCATGTAGCCTTAGCTGAACTTACTTTTTTCTTTATTCTTTTTTGCTCAGATTCGATTGTCACATGTGAAAATCTTACTGTCTTACTGCCCAGCCAAAAATATCCATCCCAGTTTTTATTGCTATTGTATATGAACTTTTTGTTTATGATATGTCTAGTTATGTATATATTATTCTTACATTTCATTTCAGACCCTTCTGGTTGGTGGAAAGGAAAGCTGAGAGGACGAGAAGGAGTGTTCCCTGCAAACTATGTGGACAAGATATGAGAAGGGGTCATATCACAACAGCATTTTTGTGTCTTTGTATAGGTAGTGTTTAGACTATCAAGTGCCAAATTGAAATGTTACTACTGATTAACTCTCACTTTGGCTGACAATGCTTCTATCATTGTCTTGTCATCTTAGACTGCCCTTTGTTGAGCAATGGTAACTTCCCTAATGAGTTTTTTTAATCTGTAAATGGTTCTTGGATGCAGGCGAGCCCTAGCCTGGAATAGACTCTGAAATAAACATTACCAATTGTGAAAGTCTTCCTGGTAATTTTCACTGCTGACACTCATTAGGACGCCAGAGTGGAAATCCAGTATTGAGTATTTAATGCTGACATAAATCAGAGCAAGGGTTGACAGAGCAGATTTGCTCCTGTGTTTTCTTCAAGTGCAGGGATCAATTTAGCCTACCTTTTACTAAATTTGCATTGCCCCTATGGCTAGTAATATAAAACCATGTCATTGATCACCAGTTATATTTACTTAAATAAATATAAATGTAGTAGTTTGGTTTGGCTAGGAAAGACTGTCTTTGAAATGAAACTGGAGCTTGGCAGCAGATTTACAGTAAACACCCAGTTTTCTCAAGCAAGTCAGCATCATCAAAATAATGAGACATGTACAGAAGTGCAGAAGAAGAAAAAGAAGAGTGTAGCAGTATACACTCATAAATGGATTATTCCTAATACAATCCAGGCTTGCATTTAATGTATTTTTTTCCCCAGTAGTCTTTCTAACAACAATAATTTGACTTATTCTAGGATTATTTTAAGACAGGAGGAGCATAGAGTGGCTGGCAAAACAATATTACTTGATGTTTAAGTGTCTGATAGTGAATTGAGGTTATTGTTAAAAACAGTGGTGTTGGGACAATTGTTGTTATGATATTTTTGATACAAGTTGATTCGGCAGCTAGGGTTTTGTCTGTATTTTGATTGAAGAAGAAACAATTTCTTGCAGCAGGAGTTGAAATGCTGTTGGCTTAAAATGGTAGAGATCTAAACCATTCACTAGACATCAGCTGTCAGTATTTGAAGAAAACAAATGTTTTGCTCATCAGAGACCGTCCACATAGTCATGATACTTACATATCACAGTAATAAGCAAATAGTGGATATTTCAAAAAATGTGTTTATAGTAAATAGTTTGTACCTAAGCATTCTTGTGTAGAACACACTGAAACTTCTCCAAAGCATTGGAGGTATAATAACATTTCCTGGAGACTGAGTGTCTCTGTTTCAATTTTTGTCATTGTGTCAATATCTAAGCAGACCTCCAGGGAAAATATGTTTCATTATGAGGAGAATTTACCAAGTAACCTTACAGGTGGCTAAGGGTAAATGATTGTTGTTCTGGAATATTTTTCATGGATGGACAGATTTTCTATTTGTAGTTAATGGTAAAGACTGAGAAAAGCATGAGGATGTGTATGCTGCCTAAATAAGAATAAGACATTTAGATTGCAGCATTTTGTCCTGATATATTGAATAACAGCTGGACATCTGGGCTCATGTGTCATTCATGTATAATTTCTGAATATACAAAGTTCTTGTTAATCTAGATTAAAAAACATGAGCATTTGTACATTTGCTTTTGTTGCATACGATATATTTGCTGATAAGTTCACAGCTTCTGATTTATCTCTTCCACTCTCTCCATAATTTTGGCCATACATTATTTATTATAATCTCCACTGATTTTTATTGCCTGATTTTGGATGACTGATTTCAATGTTGTTGCTTCTCTGTACCATGTTCATGCATTACAAGAGCCTTAGTATACTGGTTCTGTGATTTGATCTTTTTGAGCAGCAGTTTGCATCCGTCTTTCCAGCGAAACATGACTTGTGGTTTACATTCTGTTTTTTATGTGTTTTAAGAATTTAACCATGTAGCCAATGACAACATATTCCATGTGTATGTTGCTTTTAGGGCAGTTGATTGTGGTTTTTTACCTACGTGTTTCTGTACACAGTTTATGTCACCAAACATTCTATCACTTTTTAAGTCTGTTTCCATGCCTAATAAGCCTTATGTCAAAAAGTGAATGAAACAAGGAGCAGAACACAGTGGCGCCTGGATATTAAGTACTCTTTTAATGAGTATACCTTGTTACTGTTTCTGTATGAAATTCACATGCATGGATTCAATATTATTGTATCATTTCATTATTCAGGTAGTCCTTGATATTAAATAAATATAGTTTTTTCATGCACTAAGGGCATACATATTATTAAATTCTTATGTACATCTATTGCTTTCAGCTTTATCTTGAAGGAATATAAATATTCTGGTTATCTCCCTTACAATACATTATTATGATAAATGAAGTCTGGTGTTTTTAGGGTGTTGGGGATATTTTTAAAGAGGAAAAAAAAGTGATAGAATGCCTTGTTTTTCCATTCTGGACATTGTTATAAAACATTGAGAGCTGCACTCTTGGTCTCTTCTCTGGTCTCTTTGAATTTTTTCTTTGAGCATCACTTGTAAGTTGTACAGCTATATTTCTTGAGAGCATGGTGCATGGGTTATTATACATCATGCAGGAGATGGACCGGCACTGTGTTCAAATCTTTCATGATGTAAAGTGGTTGTGATTTGCATTTGCATTTAGTCTACCATTTTGCATGGAATACAGTGATTGAAACAGGCCATATGCAGTTCTTCAAACAGGTCGCAGTCAGTTTAAGAGGTATGACGTGCCTTGACATACTACATTCAACACAAAAACCTCTGTTGTATTGGCTATAAAAAGAAAGTGCCGTAACATCATATGCATCCCCCGAGCCTCAAATCACTTTATGCAAAAAATTACTGAAAATCTTTGCACAAAAGAAATTGAGTTGTTGTACAGGCCTTTCTGGTGCAATATTATTCCCCACATGATTAAAATGCACAGTAATGAGCATAGGAAATGGGGTAAGAAAAATATGTGAATTTTAGCAAATCAACCCATGTGTCTTGCCTCGTATATCTTTTTCATATTTCCTTCTCTATATCTGTGTAAACTGGGTGACAGTTTTAATGCAATCTGAAATTGCATCTGCCTTCTATGTGTATATTTTGGAATGTACAAATATTTAACTTTACTCTCTTAATTTTGACAATATCAACCTGAAAGTTTCTATTTTCAAGAAATCTTCATTTATTTTGAAATCTTTGAAGGAAGCCAGGAAAGTGACAAAATGCATTTTTTACCGAATATATTATATTGTTTAAGCTTTATTAGCTTGCTTTATACACTCCTGTATATTGTTTCACTTAACGATGTTATCTGCCTATACACTCCTTTGTCTCTCTCAACATTCCACTTGTCAAGCATTCAGGCAGCTGTTGGATTGGGGCAAGGGAGGTAAAGGATTTGGTGATTTGTATTACAAGGTTTGTCTCCCTGCCTCAGCCACTGTCATTGGTTATGCTTAAACCATTTGCCTTATCTTTGTTGATCTGTGGTATAATTGTTATTACATTCTCATCATCTTGATTCCCACTGACCTCTGTTTACATCGCCTAAGTTTGGCATTTATTTCATGATGTACGCTGTAGCAGGAAGTGGGTGAGCGCAAACAGATGGTCACCCAAGGTGGCTTTGGTGGAGAAGTTGATCTGTATGATCCTGTGTTAGCACGTGGTTGCAGCTGCTCACTGCCTTCTTGTATTTAAAAATACTCTGCTTCCATTCTAGAACTACATCTCTGGGGTACCTCCGGACAACACAAGTGTTTTGCAATAAGCTCGGTGTACTGTTACAGCCAGTAATCTTTAGTACAAACTCAGTGCGATTTAGCTCACATTTTGTATGACAACTGTTCTGTTGTTATGGTGCATCTCTCCTGTATTTGGTGTGGGAAACATGGAATCCTAATGCAGAAAGACAGTGAAGTGCCTCAACGGTGATATCTAAACACTGTAATTTTCATATCCCAGCAAAGAGTGCTGCCTTAAATACTGTGATTTCAAACCATAGAGAAGTAGCCCATCTCATTGAGAGGGCTGGAGCTTTCAGAGAGTGAAGAATGAAGAAGTGTATGCCAGCATTAACTCCACTGTCCAGTAAAATTTATGGGCTTCAGTTCTCATAAGTTTTCTGTCTTTGGAGCTGTCAGAAAGACAGTACCCTCTGAAAAGGTTATGATATTAGTAACGGTATTTTAACAGCAGGTAAAATGGCAACACAGACAGAGCATACAGTTTGTTTTCAAAATATTTTTATAGGGATGTATCTCGTGTTTCTCTTTAGGTTTCTTGAAATGTTAACAGTTTACATCCCAGCATATAGTCGTTTGTCACATTCATCTTTTGCAAGATGTAAATGATTGTATGATGAATCACAAAATGTGACAAACTATGCAGTGCTAGAAAAGATCTCACGCTCTGATGTTCAGACTTATGAAAGGTTCTGTGTATGTGTATGTGTATGTACATGACACATGCCTTTAATGCCCTCAGGGAATGGATACTGGAATGCACTGGAATTGTAAATGTGTACACACACTTTTAATCGTAGGTAATTTCAGAATTGAAAACAACCTTTCCGAATTTAGATGAAACGGCATGTGATCCGGTTATGAGCAGTTGTAGTATTTACAATAATTCCCGCCTTAAATGATACAGTTGATTTATATATGCAAAATAACAGTGTGATTGTCTTGATTGTTTTCTCATGAATAATGTCATAGATCAATCATTTATATGAGTTGTCTATCACTTGGTTGGTGACACCATAAAGACTTCCTTCCTGAGCCAGTGATAATACATGAAGTCTTAGAACTCAAGATTAAAAAAAACACATGGTCTTGTGGATTATTCTATTATGGAAATGACCTAAGGCATATAGATTTCCTGGCAGATAAAGATCTTGCCAGAGACGATCAGCCCTGTGTTGATCATTTGAAGGGTTTCATGACAAAACGCGTTATCCATCAATATGAATTTTTAGCTTATTCTACATACTTCATGTAGCAGTAGGAGTATTTAGTATACATGTATATTTCCATTCCATAGAGGACATTTGATCTATATTATTTAAGACTTAAATTTCGCCTTTCATATAAAAATATGCTTTGAATCTGGTCTGTTTTGCCACAGCCCCCGAATGGTGTATAATGCGTTTTGCCATGAAGCCCTTCATTTTCTTATAGATTTATCATATAATTAAAATGTCCATCAAGTTATTGGGCAGTTACAGGATTTGACATACATGTCCTGTTTATTCTTTGACATCCTGCCCTTTCTTAACCCCACGACCTCTGTAGGGCTCTTTGTTCTCATTATGTAAAGAGTGTGTTAATATAGATATTTCATTCTAGTCTTTGAATTTCTTTGCTTTAAATATGTGTTTATCTCTCTCTGTAACTCTAGACCCATTCAGACTGGGTAACATGATTGATTGCTTTGTATAACTAAAGCCAATGTAGATAGTAATGTTGTCTCATCTGTGTATGGCTGAAAGTGGAAATGAACACATTTATCAGTGAGAAAAGTTAGAGTCAAGAAAGGTATTATTATGTCATTGAAATATTTTATCAGTAAGACTCGCCAATCAGTGATCATCGTTTATTTAGTGGACTTAACACACAGAAATTGCAGCAGAAAAAGTGTTGAATGGCCTGACAATCCATATTTCATGTAACAGGTGATGAAGATGTAGATATGAAAGTCATTCCAACTTCATCAAAATCAGTCAGAATAATCTAAGAGCAAAGAGGTACCGGTACTAAAATGTTTTTGCTAATTTTCAAAAGCTCATGCTTTCTTCATCCAGCAAAATATGTTTGAGTATCTTTTACTCTTGGAATATTCTTACCAATCTTAGTGCAGTTCGAAAGATATTTATACACACATACTTTATAATGAGGATGACACTGATTTGAGCTGAAAGTGGGGAAGATATTTATTCAAATATCTTATGACTTGTCCTGCCGAGAATTCTTAAATCAAATTCATCTGGAATCAGAGGAGAAACTCTGTAGTTGTTGCACAAAGGATGAAATCATGTTCAAAGCACAGTTATATTATTATTATACAACCAGTATGGCACGTCCCTTGGTTGTTTGCGTTGTCTGTCTCAAGAACAAAATGCCAACAGTTGATTCAGTTAAAGTTGATACCGGTTGATGGGAACAACTAATTTTCTAACTACATTATTTTGTTGTTTCTTGATGTGGAACTATAATCAGACCACAACAGCCACATTTATTTCCTCTTCGATTTCTTGTCACTTTATCTATACATATCATAATTCTTTATTTCCTCTGCTCTTCTGTATGTGCAAAGTTTGTGAGCTTTTAAAAGAAAATATCAATAACTCCGAACTGCAGGGAAAAGATGGGAGTTGTCCAGATCTAAACACCTCATTCAACAGTGTCTATTAAATTTTTAGAGTGAGTAAAAAGTGTTCATTCACAATGAGATCTAATATTGTGATAGTAATCAGAACTTTTAGAAGGAGAATTATGTTACTGTTTTAGAATAACTGTTCCTTCTTCCTTCATTATTCTGTCTAAACCTTTTCTCCATCACTTGAGAACTCAGTGCTTCTCCAGGTTTTGTTTCATCTTCATTCCCAGTCCAGTTTCAATATTTCAAAGTGTTCGTCTCAACTACCTCCACAAAGTGAATGAAAGAATGCCTAGGGAGGCATCTCTCATAAAATCGTCTATTTTAGAAGTATCATTTTCCCCCATATTTTTCTAATGATGTTTTACATTCTCCAGAAAGCTTTATTTTTCAGGCATCATCTGCAGTTTGGCACCAGATGCTCTGATAAGAAAATATTTCGAAATGCAAAACTATTTTCCAGACGCCTTGTTTCTGACAGAAAGCAGTATATCCATCATAGTATTTGTGAACAGTTCACTTTGATCAAAGGACTTGTGTGGAATGTGATAGTAAGAACAGGCAAACTTTTAGTTAAAAAATAATATTTTTGGTGTGAAATGCTCTTGAGAGTGTTAGATGTAGATGTAGAGAGATTGTTAAGAATAAGAACAATGAGTAGGACAATGCTGATATAAGTGTATATATGAACAAATAATGTATCTCAGTTATGGTTATTATTGTATACAAATATTCTGTCAAATTATTAAAGCTATGTATTAAATCTGACTTCAGCTTCTGGCTTTTTTTAGTTTTGTCATTGGGCTTTGTAGTCATTTCCTGATTTTTGTTTTTGTTTTGACTCTTGAGGAAGTCTGTGGAAGCCCGTTAAACTGAAATTGATGGGATCTGGAAAAATCATCTTGGATTTAGCTGGGTTTTTTTTTTATTAAAAGGAGTACGTCCTGTTTCTATAACAGGAACATACAGTAGCAGAACATGAAGACAATGGTCCCTTTCATCTGGCCTAAATGCAGTGTTACTTATAATACATCATCAGAGTTTGATGCATGCACCTACAATTTTACTGATGCAGAGAGAAAAGGAGTGTGCATATGGAAAATTAAAATAACACTACCATCAAAGACTGTAAAGTAACTGTCTGAATGTGTGAGATCAGGATTTTGCTTTCGATTTGATTTGGAGCCTATATACCATTATGGACAATACCTTGTGAGGACTTTGTTTATCTTTTCTTGCTAGGGAGCGCTAGGTGTTGGTGTGGGCACTTGTTGGACCAAGTGTCCCATCTTGTTACTTTATAGTCTTTGCTATCATTAAACAAAATAATGACGCAATGGGTGAAGAGTTACAACAGGGGGGGGAAAAAAGGTGGGAGGAGTGTTGCGTCAACAGTCCAGTGTGCTCGATTTCGCCATAATCCAACCCTTTCCATAACCCATTTTATTTGTTAAACAATGACAAATGCTTACTCATTTACGGCGAAATCAAGTTCGTCCCAACAGCCTAGATGTCCATTGAATAAAGCTTTGTCAATAGGTGGTGATATTCTACAACTGAGTTGAAATCACATGAACGAACGGCAGCCCTCATGTCATCCTCAAGGCCATCGTCTGCGAAGCGAGGAACAAGGGTACACTAGGCCTATCATCTAGCGTTCGGAAAACGCTCGCACTAGACTAGTAGTTATTCATCTAGCAGTCGCTGATTGTCTCGACCGGTCAGATATAACCGCAAGGATCAGGTCGAGAAGGGCGAATACCGGATGACAGAATGTTGGAAAATTTCCGTTTAAAGGCACTCAAACATTTTTTTTTCGTATAAAATGGAGTGAGCTCACGTTCAGAATATTATAGGAAACTCCACGGGACTTCGAAACCTTTTCAGATAAAACGATTTTTTGGATTAACCAACGTTGGTTTAACCGTCTTCCACTGTGCCTTTTAAACAGCATCCATGTCGAACAGCCCACTGGTTATAGTGTCGGACTCATAATTTTTAAGTTGGGGATTCGATTCTTGCCATGATCATGTTGTAAATGCATTGGGAATTTGTTTTGTTGTTTTTTTTTTCACATTTTCCTCAGTCCATCTATCTGTAAGAAGGAAGGAAAGGAAGGAATATTTTATTAGGCCATGGGCCGAAAAAACCATTACGTTGGCAAAAACATCAATAGTTTATCATAATACACACACACACACACCAACTACAACAATTTTTTTAAAAAAAGGGATCATTACTATACATTGACATATCATTACTATACATTGACATATCATTACTATACATTGACATATTTTACAAAAACAACAACAAAAAAAAAGCATACAGAACTTTTATCCAACTCCACCCTTGACAGTACCATGCCCAAAATCTCCAATTACCCCCCCCCNCCTCATAACACACCTAGTCATCTATGCACCGCACAACGTATTCTCCCAAGAAAAGTACCAGGCTACAGGTCGTGAAAAAATAGTGCCAGAATACTTGAGATCTTGAGATCAGTAACTCATTGTAAATGATAGAGGCAGTAGTATGCTTCACACTGAGTCGAAAAAGGCTTCGAGTAATCTAGCTTGTAATCCAAAAACATTAAAAAAAAAATGCAAATACAATGTCTTGGCAGTCAACGGGAGTTAGCTTGGTATAAATTTGAATTTTCGAAAAAGAACTGGAACGAAGATGTTAGATAGGATAGATTAATGACAGTATTTGAAGGAAAATTAGTTGTTTTAAAGTTGAAAAGGCAAGTCGATGGCATTTAAAGTTACTATGATACAGTGCCCTGTAATTTACTCTAATCTGTATATTAGATAAGGTAGAAAATACAGCAAAATAGTGCCCGAAGAGTCGAATTAATAAATAAATAAAAGAAGGTCAAAGATGATGAAAGACAAATCATATGACATTTAAGTTACCCTTCGATTATTTGTAGATCGAAATCACGAGATTAAATGTCGAAATTAGTAAGGAAAGACAAAGCAAAATTGTGCCATTTCACCATGCTTTACACCCTCATTGTCACATTCGTGATTTGTGGTTACCACCTCATTGTTTTCTCCCTCCGGTTCACTTTTTTATTTTTCCCTTCAAGCTCCGCCCCCCACCCGCACAAACACTCGCATCTCAAAACCAGCTCTTGAGCTTCCCGAAGGGTGGCATATGGAACATGTGTATTCATCCCTGAAGATGCTAGAACGCCAAGCGCAGTCATCCCCTTCCACGGCCGTGTAGTTTAAATACGGGAAAATTACGGATCGCTTCTAGGGTTTATTTTGTTGAAAGCTGGTCTTTATCCGGCTGCGGTGTTTGTTGCGGGGAAATTAGTCCATTCATTCTGAGATCGAGTCGGACATTTTCAAGCGTGCAACCTCCGACACCCTCTTATCGATCCTCCCAGCGCGTTTGTCACATCATTGGCGCGGCACTTGCTGGAGGATTGACTAAAGCCGATCCGATCGTTCGTGACACCTGGCGCCCTCTATTTGGCGGCTAGCAGACGACAATTAGAACTGGATGTTCCGGTGGACTTGCCAATGCCTCAGAATGGCCTCAGAGTTAATTGAAAGCTGTGAAAATTAACTCAAAAGTTGTCTTTCATCTTTGGGGAAGGACGTGATCGATTGATTCGATCGCTTTCCCTTGAAGTAGATCTGAAAACTTGTCGCCTGTCTCTGAGGTCTGGGTCATACTGTTGAAAGTCTTTGTTAGAGTGTCATCGTGAAGTCTAGTTTCCGGATGGTTTATAGAACCCTGAATATTGTGGCGGTCACAATTAATTCTTGAACGTCTGCGAATTTTTCTTTGACGATGCACTCCAAACAATCTTCCAGGCTCCTTTGTTCGTATGATGGTTTATTTGAACTTCTCAGAACCGACCACATGTAGCCCTAGCCTGCGATAGCCATGAAATCTCAAATGTTTCATCCAATCTATTGTTTGCTCAGGGATATGATACATTTTACATGAGTGCTCATGATTGTGTGGTGTGGTAGTCTTGGCGGTTCAAAATCTGGGTATCATTACGGAGTACGGCAGTAATTATGGGGAGTCTGAGAAATAATTTTCGCCCGCAGATCTGTTCTCCGTAGCAATAGACGAACATGCATCTTCCTACAAGCTTTATACAGGTTCTTAAATTATTTTGTGTAGTGAATTCTGAGCTATATGAATTCACTATGATGATGATGATGAAGGCCTTAGAGCCGAAACGTATAGATGTCCTTTTCGATCTTAATTCTTTACTAGATTTTTAATAAATTCCCTGAATTAAGGTTGAGCTTTTAATTTTTTTTCAGTTTTAAATGATGATGATGATGACGATGATGATGATGATTCTATTGATAAAGGCCTTAGAGCCGAAACGTTTGGAAGTAACTTTCGGTCCTATGTCTTAACTAGATTTTTAATAAATTCCTCGAATTAAGGTTGAGCTTTTAATTTTTCTCAGTTTTAAATGATGATGATGATGATGATGATGATTAAAGATTTCTGAAAGTCCCTAGTTTTGTACAACAGGTTTGAATACCTTACAAAGTCTTTAAAATTGAACATTTTGTCATAATATTCTCAATAAATTCTATAAAACGTTGACGACATTCCGATGACATCACTTTCCATCAGCAACATTAATTTGTTGGGTATTTTGTTGTTGTTGTTGTTGTTGTTGTTGTTGCTAATTTGCAATATTTATGTTTTCATGCCGATATAAAGATAAAAGTAAGTGAAAATTGATACCCCCCTCCCTTTTTTCTAAGTCGTTGAAATTACTAAAAAGTCCTCAAAAAGTAATTTCATTCATGTTTTGAAAATTTCGTATGAATTCCACAACATTCAAGCAGCCAGAAAAGTGAAATATATCCTTTTAAAAAATGAGACAATGCCAACAAAGTGAGTGCATTCTGCCTCTGAGCTTTTCATTTTCATTGCAGATTATACACACTTTACTTCAGTCGATAAATCCTGAACAAATTTATGCATGACTTCCTTAATTACAGTGCCGTATAATGACAAATCTAAGAAAAAAAAAACCCCACATATTATGTACATGTATTTATGAAATGTCCTGAAAATTTCTCCTTATCAATATTGAGGAACTCAAAGAAACGACACGATTTCATTTTACAGAACTTCAAACTTCGCTTAATTGCAATAATTATCTTTAAAAGTGCAATAGTGATACAGACCAGTCTAGAGGCCATTAAGTATATATACATGTAACTGTCTGGTCTGTGGACCGGGTGGAGGCGAATTCCTCGAACTGGTACAGACACAAGATTATTTAGCATGTATTTTGAAAAAAAAAGTAGTAAAAAAATGACAAAATCCTTAGCTTGTTTGTCCAAACAAATCCACATCGTTTCATATCTTGCTCTTAAATTTGGCAAGATGTCCTAAAATAAGCAGAAAGACGTTGTAGGAGATTATATCGTTGGTCCCAGTTAAGCAGTTGGAGCCCGAGGGGATTTAGACGGGTGTTTCTAAGCTTTGAAACTGGGAAATGACATCAATAAAAGAATTTTCTCACCCACCGCCTTCTGTTTTAGAAGTGCACTGTGGTGCGATGTAGTGCATGCAAGCAGTGCGGTACGTAAGCTGTTTTGTTCAAGTACAGCGTGTCGCTTGCTGTGCAACGAGCTGTAGTATGTACACGTCCAAACAGTATAAAAATACCGAATTTTGTCAGATTAACTAAATATTGAGTAAGAGTGTCCAAGAGCCACATTTTTCACTGGGGAGTGGAATCCAGTTGGGTTGAACTTGTTTTTTTTTTTTTTTAAATCTAATATATAAATCGCAAAAATCTATTCAGTTTTTTTTTTAAGTTCCTTATTTTATTGTGTTAGAGTGACGGTCTTAGTTGATGATGGGACTGCCAACAAAGACCCCCGCCCTTTTTTTTTTCGTTTGGTTTTTTTTTTTTTTCGTGTAGTTTTGATAGTAAAACACTGCATAAACACTCCATGTTGTTGGAAGTGGTGAGAGTAAAAGAGATGGATGTCACGATACGATTGTGAAACAAATCTACAATAAACTCAGGAACACAGTAATGGTGACTTGGTGGAAATAAAGTCATGATAGTGGCGGGGACACTGCTGGTGATGGCGGCGATGGTGGTAGTGGTGGTAGAGGTATTGGTAAAATAATGACAGGATAATGATATTGCAGGTCTATATTGGAAAGAAAAGAAAACGGAAACGATAGAAATGAAGGGGGACAAGGAATCCTCCTTATATGTTTGGTTTTTTTTATTAATACCACCCCACTTCAGTTTCTCCAAGATCAAACGGCGAAGATATAATTTTAGTAATCGCATAAAAAAGTACTCTCACGTGCGGCTTGCCATTTCCCTTGTTCCGATTGTATGTTTCAATTGGGGACGGAAGCGTGACTTCGCAGGCACACGCACAGATTTCAGATAACGCGCTGTCGCTCTTTGTCACCAATAACTGTGTCAAGTTGTCAACCTGCGAACTATGCCATAGCTCTCACGTGACCGCGATTACTGCATTCAAGATCGAGAAAATTCTGCATGTTTACTTTTGTCTGGTATTAGGGCAGTGGTTCTCAAAACAGGGATATGCTTACCCTTGGGAATGGCCTTTATTATAAGCGTATTAGATCTATATCAACAAAAAATATACATGAACATGCAAACTTATTGATCTTACTTTATCTGACACTAAATTCTGGTGTGTGATTTTAAGCCAGAGGCACGGCGGCTTGGCTGATGGCGTCATAGGGGTACGGCGAAAGACAAAGGTTGGGAATCTCTGGCTTAGAGATGATCATCTTCATTCTCGCGGTTACTTACGAGACAGTCAGATGGTTTATTATAATGGCGGAACTGGCAAGGGGGCAGAGGATAGAGGGGGGAGTGTTTAACAGGGGCGGACCAGGAAGTTTGTTTGGACAAGTTGCATGAAGAGGGAGGGGTAGTGGTTGTGCCACGTGGTCATTGAGATAAATGCTAAAAGAGTGCTAGGATGGACGACTGGTCTGCAAAAAAAAAAGATCTGAAAATTTGCCTTGGTGATGCTGAGGTTGAGGGGCATTGATTGGTCAAAAATTTTCTTCCTCTTATCAATTCTGGAAGAGGGGGCTAACGGGAGGAATATTTAACTGTTTATGGCAGGAAGGTTGCTAGATTAAGGCAAAAAATTGATCATTGACAATCAAAGGGGGATCTGTATGTTTATTCTTGTGGATAGCGTCGGGTTTTCTGGTTTCTTTTTTGGGAAAGGGGGATGGAAGAGGGGAAGAAAAGGAAGACGGAAAGAGAGGTCTACATTTAGGATAGGATTTTTGTTGGTTTTTTTTATGTGGAGTAATGCGTCTGTTGTGTGTGTGTGTGCGTGTGTGTGTGTGTGTGTGTGTGTGTGTGTGTGTGTGTGTGTGTGTGTGTGTGTGTGTGTGTAATAGATCATAGAGGATGACTTCTTAGCTACCTTCTTAATGATATAGTAGGGAGGGGGGGCCAGGGGTGTCGACTCCCTTTAATAACAGTTCGGATAATTCCAACTTCTGCATAATCGCAACATCTTCCACAAAACTATAATTTGTCTATATATTAAATCACCGAATAACCTCTACTCTGCCATGTTTCAGAGGAATTACAAGGAAGCAGAGTTGACTGCACTACAAATCTCCTCTCCTTGACTGTGATCGGCACCCATCCTCCTCTTCTCCTGTCCCCACATCACAAGTTTCTAACTCAAATTTTACTCCCCTCTGTCACCTCATCTCACCTCATCTCACCTCATCTCACCTCATTGTTTTTATTTGGCCTATGGCACACTGCAACCTTCATCATTTTCTGGAACATTCGGAGTTTAAGAAACACATGGAAAAAAGACATGCAAGAGATGATAATATTAACCTCTCTAAGGATTACTGTTTCTTCCTCATCCCCATTATCTCTATTACTGAGGCCCCTCCCCCTCTTTTCCAACCTGTTCGGCACCAGTTGGCACCTCTCACCTTCTCTTTGTTGACAAATGGATTTGTTTAAACATGGATTTTAGAATCGTTCACGGGAAAGCGTTAATTTTTTCGTGTCTATGTTTACTGAGCTCTGTACAATAAAAAATATGTCTGTGACAAAACAGAGAGAAAGAAAGAAGGAAAGAAGGAAAGAAAGAAAGAAAAAGAAAGAAAGAAAAAGAAAGAAAGAAAAAGAAAGAAAGAAAGAAAGAAAGAAAGAAAGAAAGAAAAAGAAAGAAAGAAAATGAGGAAGAAGAATTGGAGATGGAAGAGATAGAGGAAGAGGAGAAGGAGAGACGGCATTTAGTATGAAGGATAGACTATCTCATTCTCATCTGAGCAAGATGCGCAGGAAACTCAAAAGATCGGTGACGCCGAGATAAGCCCAACATGAAATGTGAGTAATGAAGAAGTACTATGCCTAGTAAACCACATCATCAGCTACACTACATTCATGTGGGATCGCATTATTTCCTGAAGGGATATTACTATTTTTACACTGATGGAGTTATCAGGTGCAGTAGCATTCTTGGGCACCACAATGAACTCCAGTTATTAAAAAAATCTGAAAAGCTGATACAATCTATACTAATGATTCAAAATACTGCATTATGCATAATATGCTGGTGCATGAGAAATGGAATCCACATTGAGTGTGTCATCACAGTTTGACAGAGCCTGGCAATGAGTGCTTTGGTTTCAGCTGGAGTAAGTCCATCAAACAAACAAACAAACAAACAAACAAACAAACAAACAAACAAACAAACAAACAAACAACAACAATAACAACAATAACAACATCATCATCAACATCAAGAAGGAGAAGAACAACAACAACAAAAAGACGCTGACGAGAATTCCCCACTCCTCTCTACTACCTAGTCTATACCCTGATGTCTTTCCCTTCTTTCCATCCAATTCCCTCACTGGTCTCCACTTCCCTCTTTCTCTTTTCCCGACAAGTTGGTGTTTTGGAGTCGTAAAAGTGGAAGGCCAGTGTCGAGCCTTTAGGTGTTTTATTGCTATAAAAACACACAGTGAGAGAGAGAGAGAGAGAGAGAGAGAGAGAGAGAGAGAGAGAGAGAGAGACAGACAGACAGACAGACAGACAGACAGACAGACAGACAACACTGGCCCATGCATGCTTTCAATCCACCTGAGCCATGCCAAAATTTTTGTTCTGTATTACAACGACCGTAAAATCTTCTTGAATGTTCCCTTTACCTCAGTGGCCCTCTCCCACCAGGACTTTGGCTACGCCCCTGCCTGAAGTTCAAGTCAAGCGGCCGATTTATTTGCCTGACTGTGGCAAGCGCAATCAAGCTTGTTAAAACGCTGCTGCTGAAGATATTATGAAATTATCATAATGCAAAATGTCTATTCCGGATTCTGCAATCTTGAGCATCAGTAATCAATGGAACCCCATCGAGAACATTCGGATCGTGACGTAGCCGGCGACTGACGATGAGAGATGGGGAAACCACCTCGATTACGGCAAGAGAAGACAAAAACAGAAACGCATGTCGTAAATTGTTGCCGTCATTATGTCGTGTCTGTATGACTACATCGTCTTATAGGAGCGTTGCCACTTTATCATCCCCTCCTCTCTCTCTCTCTCCTTGATGAGAAGGGGTGGAGGGTGGGGGGACCTCACTAAATCGAACCCTAAAGCTAATAATAAGAATTTAAAAATTCGCATACTCGCAATATTCTGGTGCCGAGTTCCCTATTTTCTATATCATTCCACTTTGACTTACTTACTCGAACACCTCACAAACTCGAAATTATGGATCGGTGGAACTGGAGTTCATGAGGTCTTAACCTTTTTTTTTCTTTCGTTTGCTTTAACTGTAGCCTAAGAGTTCTTATTCTTCATCTTCCCTCCCCCCCCCTCCCCCCACCCCCNCCCATATATGGTGCCCACCGTACATGCATAGGGGGGATACGAAGGATGGTGGCTACGTCCCTGTTGGCTGCCGTTTATGTGCAAGAAGGGTACTCTGGCATTATGGTTCCTATAAATAAATAGAAAACATACCCATTTTATTATTAGCTTCAGGGTGCAAAGGTTGGGAAATCCCACAACAGGGGCAAGAATCAACTAATGGGTGAAGATAACAAATGAAATGTCATATGTTTATAAATATCATATCAAGCACTGTTCACAACATGTATATTTTCATCTACATGAGTTTAATAAACTACTGTTATTGTTTTTGGAAAGAGTCAGGAGAAGAATGGGAATGAAAATAAGATGGTAACAGCACACACTATGGGAGGACAGCATGTTTTCATATCTATATTAATAAAACGCTTCAGCCAAATTTGTGTCACAGATTTCTTGAGAACTACGTTACGTAAAAACATGCGGTTTTCACCTAAATTCGTAGAAAAATACACGAAAGGTAACTATACATATTAGTCCTCTTTATTTTATTTACCCTTTTTTAAAAAAAGAATGTGTATAGCAACGAAATACAATCTCCGATAGATCTTTTCAATCCGCCCGATTCGCCAATCGTCCAACTTTTTCACGAAGTCTTATGTATTCGTCTCATAGCTCCATGATTCGTCTATGATGTCTTTCGGTGCGCTAGGTATTCTTCCACCGCTGATGCGTTGCTTGCCTGCCCATTGGTAAAATGGGGTGTTTGTATTGTATTATATATTTGGTTTAGTTGCCTCCAGCTTCTTGTCTATCTCTCTTAAGTTAGGTTAGTTACTGATTCTGAATCAAAGTACAGCTTGCTGCTGTGTGCTGTTGATGGGTGACAGGTTGTGAAATAGATAAGGCTGAAATGAGAATGGGTATCTCATATCTTCAAATTTTTTTCAAGTAGGGCTATTGCTTCAGCTGAGAAAATTTCGAGTCAGGAATTCCAGTGTATGTAAATTATACAGACCATTCAAATATGAGAGAAATTGAAGATTATCAAGACAGAGGGAACTATCGTAAAAGCAAAATTGCACATGCTTAGAAATGGAACAAGGATAGAGCAGTTTGGAATTGGTGAGGGGAGGTGGGGAGGGGAGGGAGAGGGGGTGAGGACTCGAACTGGAGATGCTGCATGCATCAAATCGAAAACAGTGAAGATCCACTCTCTTGCCACCCCTTCTACCTTTTTTTTTTTTTTTTTTGTTATATTATGTTAACTACGTTTTACAAATTGATGTTCCGTTGGCTTTTCTTCATTTTAATAAAGTTTCATATAATATGCTATAGTATCAAGACTGTGTATTGATACTGCGAATTTTATTCAGAAATTAAATTCATGGTTTCCTCTGTGTGTGTGTGTGTGTGTGTGTGTGTGTGTGTTTGTTTGTGTGTGTGTGTGTGTTTGTTTGTTTGTGTGTGTGTGTGTGTATTTGTGTGTGTGTGTGATAAACAAAGGGAACGGACAGACAGACAGACAGATAGACAGATAGACAGATAGGCAGACAGACAGACTGTGCTGTAGTAAACGTCTTTCAGAGGTAGGTTGGTAAAACTTTTCTTTTTTAGTGGCGGTGGTGTGGATAGGACCAAAGACTTCTTGTGTTGTGAGCCTCTGACATGTCTAATGAACATCAGTCACAGTACAGGTCAAGTGTAGTTCTCCCTTTAAAGTGGTTCAAAATTGAACCATTCCAGAGCCGGTATGATTTAAAAGTTTACCGTTGAGTCACTTCTGCACTGCGAAGCCAGGTCATATCATTAGCAAGGTGCAGTTACACTATTTTGTACACTGGGGTCGACTTGGTGCAGCTAAAACTTAACGAAAACGTAAAATACTGAAACCAATCTCCCTTTCTCCCCTCTCTTCCAATCTGTCTCAAAAAAAAAAAACTTTCAGAATTATGCTGGAAACATTTTGTCTTTCCGTAAAATTCTGGGCTTTATAATTGAAAGGCACTGATTAACGATCGGGGCCATAGTGGAAAAAAAAAATGAAGAAACTTAATTGCCCCGTGTGTGGATCACCGACTGTTTGTGTCCGAGAATTTTTTGGCATAAGAGAGAGGGTCAGGTGGGGGAGGGGGAGGGGAGGNGGGAGGGGAGGGGAGATGGGGGAGCGAGGAAGGAGGTATATTTTCTCGAATCCTTTTAATTTAATATTTGTTTGTGTTGTGACGCTTGAAAAAGGAGGAAAGAAGGAGCGGGCGGGGCATTCTCAGAAACGGAAGTCGGCCTTGCGATGTGTGCTGGATGTTGACGGTCCTGCTAACGATTGAACCAACATAAACCCACGACAGATTTAGATATTTTTTTAAAGACAAGGAGTTGTTCCCCCTATCATTAGAGAGCGGTTCGATCTGAGCCCGTATCCACGGCCAATTAATTAATGACGAAATCTTTGCGGTCCAAGTACGCCTCACCTGTCTCTTTTTCATCCGTGAGTACTTCCTCTATTCTTCCTTTCTTCTTACTTCACCTATTTTTCTTCGTTTGAGTTTCATTCATTCATTCATTCATTCATTCATTCATCTCCGTTTATTTCTCTCCTCCTTTCTTCATCCACCTATCTCTCTCCATTTTCTTTCTTTCTTTCTTTCTTTCTTTCTTTCTTTCTTTCTTTCTTTCTTTGTTTTTTTTGTCTGTTTGTTTTTTTGTCTGTTTGTTTGTTTGTTTGTTTGTTTGTTTCTTTCTTTCTTTATTTCTTTCTTCATTTCCCCTTTCTTTTTTTTTTTTTTTGTACTTTCTCCCATTCGCGTCCGTTTCTTTTCCCCTTTCTTCCCTGTAGTTCCTCTCCAGATAACCCTATCATTACAAGACATCTTCGTCTGGCGTAGCTACTGTGCATCATGTGAATATGACACGAATATACAAATTATTTCATTGATTCCTCTCTCTGTGCAACATTGATGAACGACAGAGAAAATTGAAGCACTGCTCGAACCCCGAAGCATCGCTAAATGTTTATTTTTCAACCGGCCATGAGTGCATTAATTTGTGTCTTTTGACATTTCAAACCTCAGATATACGCTTGGGCTCACGCAATTGAATTTGATAGTAACGGATACGCATAAAATGATTATCCTTCTAATTTGAAAACTAATGTACCTTCTCCCCTCTGGTGCAATAATCACGTATATGCTAATTTGCGTGATTTTTTTTTCTTTTAGTTTTATTTTATGAGCTCAGAATTTTTTGGCCTGCTGTACTTCAAAATGAGAGATGCCTGTAATAATTTGCCCTATATTTTAATTTGATGGTTGTCAGTGACATGAGTGGCTGATCTTCTCCTACTCCTCCACTCACGAGTTCCTTACGAGGTACCCATCCCTCACCCCCCCTCATCCCC
>JAWQUT010000018.1:1714027-1732662 GCA_033807755.1 Ellobium chinense | reverse complement strand
CCCACCACACCACCATTTCTTTGCATGACACATTGCTTGATAAAACACTTTCTTTCAGGTACAGAAAATTCGGAAGGGTTAAGATGTTGTGACCGTAGACACCCTCCCTTGGTGAGGACTACTGGAGTGATAAGTCTGCCTACGGCCCTGAGGGGCTGCAATATATCAGCGTGGTTCCAATACATTTCATTTTTTAAAAAAAAGACGCTATTTCTATGCCTCTGTTTCAGATTACGAAACGAAATAACAGGTTTCGGCGCATACTAATTTAGACTCCTGGAGTATTTTTACTTCCCCAGTTAACAAGGTCCTCGTACGGTGTTTAGTTCTGAATAAATACGCGTCAGCGGACATCTTGGGATATACTTGTACAATAAATTAATTTTCTTCTCGTCGATTAACCAGTCTTGATTGGTGCATTAAAATGAAGTTGACGCATCATCTAGCTACAAGACCGAGCATAAACATTAAAATATCTTTATGGACGAATGAGTGATTGGGAGAACCCCGAATTCATTACCATATCTGAATCTGGCTGAGATCAATGATGCTAAATGATATATGCGCATTTCTATGCAAGTTAAAAATGCGAAAGTACACGCATGATATGCATCGTTGTCTCTTGCATATCAAGAGTTTAACTGATTGTGATTTTGAAATTAAAAAAAAAAATTAAAAATTCAGAGTTTGAGCATATCAATTATTCCGTTACGTAGCTCAAACTTTTGTCTTGCTGCCTGTCAAAATGAGGCTTAAGTCGTTCTGGACAAGATGAAGTTATTGGCTGGTATGAAAGCTTAATGTGTGTGCATTATTCTGGCCTGAGATATATAGTTGTTTGAAGTGCCAGGGGGTCAGCCCGTGCAATGGAGAAAAAAAAATCCGAAAAAAATTGCAACTGAAGAACAGTTTTATACTATATTATAATTAATCTTAAAATGCCGCACAAAAACTCAGATTTATCCGAAATTACTCACTACATACCCATTAAAGCAGTGTTTCTGTGTTTAGAAATGATTTTACTCTCGATATCCGCAACAATAAAAGGGTAATAGCGGATAACCGTATTCACCCTCAGAGCTTATTATCTCAGTTCCTAGTTACTGGGGGCCTGGTTTAGCGACATAAACCTTATTTTGACTGGCTGCAACACTTTTAGCAAAGTGATGCGTGAAGTGGTGCGCTTTCATGTAGCGTCCGCCCTCTTCATCTCTGTCCCCCCAGAAACCCCTTTCTTTGAAGGCGACAAGTAATGGTGGGCCTTAACATTTTAACTATCGCAGCTTCAAGCTCTTAGTATTAGAAGTATCGACTTCATTGCGATTCTGATCGCCGGGCACGGTAGGAGTTTCCATGCTTTAAATACTTTTCCTACCTACAGCTGAGCTGGTGCGGAGGATCGGGGAAAGATCGAAATTAATTTTGTACTTTCGAGACAGTATTGATACCTTGTCACTCTAGAGTTTGGTGAGACGCCTTAAAAGGTGTTGATTTCTTACTGAAGCTCGTATGGGAATAAAAACTGCTTTTGATGCTTTTGAATACTAAATCTGGGTCATTTTGTCGGGTTAGATGAGACAAGGCAGAAAAAAGATTTGAAAGAAATAAGAAAATAAATCGGTTTTGGGGCAGATAAAATGACGCCCCAATTACACAGAAATGATCGAAATGGTATCGAAACTCAAAGCTCAGGAGTTTCGATACTGAATCGAAAACATCAATATCCAGAAGCGATACTGCCGCCATTAGCAATAATTTAATATGTTATCATGCTGTGTCGATAAGAACCGAAGACTTCTCCAAAGCTACAGAATAATTAGGTTCGCAGTGAACAATTCCATAACTTCATTTTACAAAATCAGGAAACGATGAGCAATAAACTACGGTGGTTCACATTTCACAGGATGTTCAAAGACCAATTTTGCTCGTAGCAAGTTCAAGTTCAATCTCTTCATTAGGCGTTTTGCCAATCATTTTCATAATATATACATAATCAATATACATCAAATTAAAAGAAAAATCTAAAAAAGAAACGAAAAGAAAATTGGAAAGACAGAAAAGATGGAAAGAAAGAGGAAAAAACTTGAAGGGATAGAGACTAAGTAATATAAGAAGGAAAGGGAGCAGGCAAAAAACAAGCATGTCGATCCCCTCCCTCCCCCATCCTTCCACTCGCTTTTCTCATTGTCACACACCCCCCGCCCCCCACACCCACATACATACGTCCCCCCCCTCCACAAACGCACGACCCGCACCCTATTTTCATACTGTTTCAGGATACTCATTATCCATACAATAATACAGCAACAACTATTTCGAACCTGACACCTAGGGGCAGGGTAGGGCAAATTCACCCGAACATTCAGTTCAGATCAGGTTCAGTTTACTAAGAGGAAAAAAAACCCCTGATATCAAGTTTAGTTCAGTTATATGAAAACTGAGTAGTTTTCAGATCAGATCAGTTTCCCTTGGTTCTAAAAATAGGCATTCGGTTCTGGTTTTCGAGGTAGCTATGAACCGATGTGGAATCTAAGTAGAAAATTAAAGTTAAGACCAAGCACCCAAAATAGTAACAGTTCAGATCCAGATCTGCAAGTCCAAAATAGCTATTAAACTCAGATCGAGTTCACGTGAACTGAACTTAAGCTCACAGACTGGGTTCATATGATCTCAGTTCTGCCCAGCCCTGCCTTGGTGTATCATTGTCCAGGTATAAAATTATGCGATCTGAAATAAATCTTTCCATCTCAGAATTCAACTTTCTTTCTCTTTGTCAAACTGACGTAGCTGAACCTGTGGGCAGCAGACATTAACTACGGGTGGGTGAAAAATGAAATATGCAAAATATGAGAATAGAAGTCAAAGCTAAATTTGCATGTATCTCAATTTTTAGTGAATTAAAAAAAAACAAAAAACAAAGGTGGGAATAATTGAGCTGGGTAAACTCGATATTCTAATTCAGTGTACTTGAATTATGAAAATTTGATAATTTGCCATCTTTTTAACACCCCTACCTACCTCATCTTTAAGTTTGGATTTTCTTTCCTCCAAAATAAGCCTAGACTAATTTAAAGAAAAACAAAAACTTTAATTAAATGCGGTTAATAATCTTGATGTAGCTGCAAATGTACAAATAGTCATGCAGATTTATCGATTAATAGAAATGATAACAGAATCTTACCAAGGATAATTTGTTTAGAATACAGCACAAGAACGAGACTACAGTTTTCTGTTGTAAAACAATTTCATTCAAGATCTTTTCTGCTACATGATTTTTGTATGGCAACAACAATTTGGAGTGTTCAGAGATGAATGGATGAATGGGCGGTGTTTAAACAAAGTCACCCAGAGGAAAAAAAAAATCCTAAAATAACAGTGTTTCGTTTCATCTTCCAACTCACGGAACTGTTTTCACCACATGAATTAAACATCTCGAGCTCAGTATCTCTGTAGTCTCAAATTCTGAAATTCTGCTGCAACCTTTTATTGCAGACATTTATGATGGCATCATACAATCTTAATAGTCCTGCTTTCTCCCTTAGAAGTGGCGGGTAACAAAACATCCAGCTCTCTTGAGAGCTTATCATGAAAAAAATATTCAAACACTCCAAGATTAATCATTTATGAAAACAAGTATGGGAGAAGTGATCGTTTATGGATTTGAAATTATGTTGGACTCTCTCGTCAGGCACATCTCGTATATGTTATTATGACAGTTGCTGCAATGTGAATATGAAATAATTGTTAATGATTGTAGTCTTAGGACCTTGTTTTTTTTTTGTTTTTTTTTCATTCCTGTCTTTCATCTTGTTTGTCTTATTGATAAATTTTCAAAATATTGGTTTTTGTTATGACATAAATACTTGGTACTTTTAGTTTTTTCGTATTCTGCTGGTCGATGGCATTTAAATTTCAACAACAAACGGCACTGTCTCATAAGTATTCTTTACAAAACTTAGTAATAGCTCGATAATCCTGTGGCTTTATTAATTTATTCCTTATAGTATGGCACAGAAAAAAAAGCAAGGTCCATGAGTTCTTGAAAATAAAAATAACACTCATTAAAATTGATAAGTGCTTCCTTCCTTGTTACTTCATATTCCTCGCTTTACCTCTTAGCTGTGACATTTTTTTGTTAATGTAGGGTGACAGGTGCCACACTTCAGGAAACTTCTCGATTTTGGAAACGTGTCTGAAAAACTGAAGATTATAGACAATTATTGAGATGCGAGATTTCAGTGAATTTTCATCATTGTTGTGCCGACACTGTAATTTTGTCACTGCTCGCTTCATTAGAAATGATTTGGAGGCGGTGGGAATTTTGATGTAGAAATACCGGGAAATTTCTAGATACTGGAAATGTTTTTAGTCTCCATCTTTCAGGCCCCTACGCGTTCTTTCTCGTAGAATCTCAAAAGCTCTCACGGTCCATAATTTTTCCTGAGTTTTTGTTTCTTACTAGCCTAAGCGCCATAGCCTGGAATTTTTAAAAGGACTGTTGGTTTCTTCTGGTGTCCTTTATCCTTGCAGATTTTAAGAAAATTAAGTTATTTCTGAATTGGCATGATTGATTGATCACTTCAGACGCCCATTCTCTAGCAATTTTCCTAGTAATATATAATGACATAAAACATTTCTTTAAAAAATGACAGCCTAATACATAGGTGGGGAACTTCGTGGGGAAGGTGTAAGGTGGAAAAGGCAGATTGAAACGGGAGAGAAATGGTCACTTTCATTTTGAGGAAAAATCTTTATTATGGCAGGAGGCAAGAGCGAAAGTGATATACGGTATCATACCAGGGGTACAGCAGGAGTGAGTAAAAAGGGATACGAATTTGAAAACTGTGTTACATTTTGGTATACTCTCCGTCTCTACAGTGTTTACGTATTTGGGCCCAGTGTTCCATTGAATGATGCCTCTAATTTTCACGTAAGAGGCTATACGCCCACACGCGCGCTGACACGCTAAAAAGAAAAGAAGATTAACCTGGATTGTTAAATTTGTTGTGCGGAAAATCTCAGGCTAGCGAACATGGGTGTTTAAACTACGTAAGACCAGAGTTATATCACAGTCTCTTAGTGATAGTTGTATATCGTATATCTTGAGCCTGTTGCACCAGTAACCTCTAGATATCATATCATTGCTAAACAATATACATTGAAACTTTATTGTTGTTGTTGTTGTTGCTGTTGCTGTTGTTGTTGTTGGAAAGTGTTCTCAATTATAGAGAATTATCAGTCTCTAGCTCCATAATTTGGATCGAATCAATGATAATCACTTATTATTAATACTCACACACAGCTGACATGATACCATATTTATTTCATTAACAGAGCAAATGTTGCGTAACAGTTTATAGATGATAGATTCTGAAGGGACGAGAACTTGTTTATTTTCTAAAAGATAAATTTTGGCAGGACCGAAGGAGATTACACCCATCCCTCTCCCCAAAGTTTTCATTAAGATCTTATATTCTGTCAACCTCCCCACCCTCTTCCCCAACTTTCTCTTTGTTTTTAAACAATATATCTGTTTTCCTTTTCACAGTCGATACCATCATTTCCATTCTATAATGTCATTAGAACAATATTACGACCTAAAATAAACGACGAATTGAGTGTGAGGCTTGCAGCTATCAAGGAAATGTGCATTTTCAGGCTTCGAATCGGGCACTTAAATGGCCACCCCCACAAAACCGGTAGATCCCTGATTCCAGTCTGTGGGGTAGACTTACCACCACATTTGACAGAAGTTCGGTCTTTGGACAGCGATAGAAAGTAAATTTGACCGAAAAAAACACCAAACTGTCTTGGATTTGTAACTACGAGAGCCGTGGCAGATTTACAGAAAACGACTAACTTTATGAAGCAAGTCAGCACCACCTTAAAAATCTGAGACATGTCCGGGAACACAGAGGAAGAAGAGGAAGAAAAAGAATAAGAATAAGAAGAAAGAAGACGAAGAAGAAGAAGAAGAAGAAGAAGAAAACGAAAGAAGAAGAAAAAAAAAGAAGGCGGAAAAGAAGATGAAGAAGAAGAAGAAGAAGTAGAAAAGGAAGAAGAAGAAAAAGGAGAAAAAGAAGAAGATGATGATGATGATAATACAGATAAAAAAAACAAGGAGATAAAGATTAAGAAGGTGGAGGAGGAGATGGGGAAGGAAGAAGAAGAAGAAGAAAGAGGAGAAGAAGAAGAAGAAGAAGAGAGAGAATAAAAAGAAGGAGAAAGAGGAGGGGAGGGAAGAGGAGGATGAGGAGGGGGAGAAGAAGAAGGAGGAGAGGAAGAAGAAATCAACGAAATTATGAAGCAAATATTGAAGTTTTGCATACTGACTTTCAGTCTTCATCCACGTTTACGGAAAAAATATGAAGAAATTCCATCCATATAAGTGCAGAGGTAAAACTAGATAGACAGCATGGTCTATGAAGTTTTCCTGACACAATGGAGACAGCTCTCGAACCATCTCAAGTTCCCTCGAAACTTCCCGCAAATTCTGGAAAATTAACCGCATCATCGACTCCTGAAGTGGCACACACACTTTACATCTGCCGTGCATCGAGAAAACACTGTATAGGCCTAATCGTAAAAATTATTATTTGGCTTGCGGCTCATACGGTGTTTCGTCGTTGCACGGCAACAGGTGCTGGTGTCGCACAAAGCCGTAAATCTCACTACAATAAAATTGCGTTGCCACATTTTCAACAACACGAACTGTTTGATAGTTTGAGAAAATACCGATTTGATGACAAATCTCACCAAAATTTGACTGTTCATATAAAAGTGCTAAGCAGAAATAGTATCGCAACAATCCGCACGTTTTTTGGTGTTTTTTTTTCCGATTTAAGGAAAATGAACCAAACTAAACTAAAGTCGTTTTCTCAACTATTTCAAGATGCTGCAATTTGTAACCTTTTGTTGTACAATGTTTGCAGCAAACAATGTTTGTCCTTTCGCTTTTTGAAAAGTAGGCAAAATTACATACTTTTTACTCAACTGTGCTAATAAAGTTAAACACAAAAACATGAAAATATACAACATTAAGGAAAATCATACCAAGCCGCTGACACTGTTTTCTCTCACTTTGCAGGAAAACCTGCTACTGTCACGTCGAACCATCAGGAACTTTCTAGAACTTAATTGAGATAAAACGCATAAAAATTGATATAAAAAGAAGCGTTTCCTTATTTATTTATTCCTTGGAATTTCAGAATGCTGGTAGTTTACATTGTCATGATTTGCCCTTCATCATAGGCGTAGATAATTTCAGAGGGAGAGGCTTTAAGGGGGCGTCTCAGCTGTTCTAGTCTCCACGACTTTCCATCTTCCTCCTCCATGCCAGTCACAGCACGCCGCCTCTCTCATTCATGAATTTCTTTTATTGATTTACATTGTTGTAATAATTTCAATACCAGGCTAAAAGATATGGGGAGAGGAGGGAAGGGAGGCGATTTGAGGAAGGACAGCTAGTTGTCTCAGTCACTGCCTCCTCAGTCCCTGTAACCATCCCCCTACCCCCTCCCCCACTCAAACCTTCCTTCCTACCTCATCTCCACTTATGAAATTCTTTCGAACTTTCGAAGTTGCATTGCAGTACCACTATTAATTTGCACGGTCGTGACTTTCCAACAACATAAAGGCACATCATTTCTGCGGTAGAATTGGGGAGCTGTGTGTGTGTGTGTGTGTGTGTGTGTGTGTGTGTNGGCTGAGTGGGGGGTAGGTAAGCTACTTGCCCTCGTTAATTCCGTCTATCTCCCCCGCTTTCCTAGCCTAGAAAACAAATTTTTAATCAGATCTTTTGGATTGACGTAACACTATTAAATTTTCGCTATCATGACTTTTCGATAAGGTCATAGGTGTCGATCAAGACTGGTTTTAAAGGAAATGATGGGAAGTGGCGGCATCCCTCTTGATGGTAATCCCTTAGCTCTCTCTCTCTCTCTCTCTCTCTCTCTGTTTATCCACCTTTCTCCGGTACCCTCCAAATTATCCTCCAGTATCTTAACCAAACGTTTTACGAAATAACTTCAAAATGCTACTGTTATTAGCTTGTAATCTCGTGACTGTTCCAGATTTATACAGAAGGTGAATTATTTCACTTCGTAGGAGGTGCCTGATTTCTCCCATCTTCCGTTTTTCCTTGTGTGAGCAGTTGGGGAAGCGTGTCAAGGTCAAGATTGAATAGACTACCAGGATTACACGTGAAATTTAGGGAACAAAATTCAAGCAGAAGGTATTTAAATTGCTGTCAAGTTAACGTCATTGTGGTGAAGTGGTAGTATGTTCGGGCTTGCAGGCTGAAAGACCCTGGGTTTGATACCCGATATGGGCAGGCCATTATCTGATGTTCTTTTTCAGCCTTTCTTCTCAAAATCGATCTAAAAATCTATCTTTCAAAGTACTTTGATAAAATTCCTATAGATACATTTCCCACATAATATCAGATAGAGCGCACATTCCACCCCCATAATGCTTAGAATAAAATACATATGTCTTACCTCTTGGTATCACTTGCTATCTTTGAAACCTTCCATCGAAAGTGTACCAAGCTAGCTGACTGACCTCGTTATTGTTCTAATTATAGAGAGAGCACGCCTGTTCTTCCGGTTCACGTTTCACGCTTCAGGCATTTAAATCTGTCACTGACATTTCAACGTATTTGCTTGACGCTGTTTTCTCGTGCGCAGTTTTAAGGATACGTCTAGAATAGTCTATGTCTTGTTGCTAGCACCAACTAGCCCTGTCTTCAAGGCAAACGTACAAAATTTCTCAAGCCTTGTTTGCGTTCTTATGGCAATGTTGTTGTTCTATTATGTTGATACAGCTGTTGTTTTTACCAAGCCTGTTGTGTGTAAGCATACGGTACGATTTGGTACAGCACAGCACAGCTATCGTACAGCTACAGCTACAGCTACAGCTACAGTACAGTACAGTACAGTATAGCACAACTACAGTACAGTACAGTACAGTACAGTACAGTACAGTACAGTACAGTACAGTACAGTACAGTAGGTGCGGTGTGGTGCGGTGCGGTGCGGTGCGGTGCGGTGCCTGTCCCCTCTCATATAAAAATTGTAGAAATTCTTGACACTCCCAGTTTGTTTTTCAGCCATCATTGTCGCATCGTTACAGTCACTGTGTCGTTGTTACCATCGTTGTTTCGGCTAGTGCGCTCTTGCTATGGCAAGATCATATCATATCATATCATATCATATCTATCATATCATATCATATCATATCATATCATATCATATCATATCATATCATATCATAGATCTACTGTCATTGTCTGAATCGTCTCCATTTCATTAATTCGATTCCTGTCAAAGGTCAGTTTCAGTATTTTTGGGGTATCTGCAGTTCTAATAAATCATAGTGTTGTCTAGTCCAGTTCCAAATCAATAAATCAGCCGTGACTAACAGATGTAGGAAACAGAATCACTCTGTGTCGATGTGTAAAAAGACTTGTGATCTAGACAAAGCATCCAATTAATAAGTTTCAGATACAATTTGAGCCGTATAGATGTGAAGATAAAATGTGTCAGGCCTTTGCATTAGTCAAAACCAGCCTCAAGTAAATTTGGGTCACAAATCAGAAGCCGAGGTGATAATTTTTGAAAAAGATCTGTGAAAACTTTTGGGCGCTGACCCTTCACCCCACTCCCCCCCCCCCCCCCCNCCCCCCCCCCCCTTTTTTTTTTCTTTCCCTGAAAAGATAGGGCTGTAGAAGAACTCTAATCTCCATGGACGAAAACAAAAGCCGAAATCACCGTAGAATGTATAGAATAACAAAAAAACCTGCCCGGAAGTCCGAAAGGGGAGATAACTCGAAACAAATTTGTCTCGGTTTAAAATACAGTCCAGCCAGGATACTTGGTAATGTGTATTCCGGCTGTCCGGCCAATGTACACACTCTGGCATCTTTATCGTCATGACAGACCAGTTCCACTAGGATGTGCCCAGTGAGGCATCACCGTGGCTCCTGGGTTGTCTGCTAATTACGAGGGAACAATGGGCCTCCCTTCATGTCGACAGCGGGGGGTTGATTATTAGTGATGAAAGCGTTTGTCTCTTTAATTGGCACCTTTACCCCTACTCATTAGTAAAGCAGAGCGATCAGAGGAGGAGATACCGAGGAAAACGGTTGAGGTTGGGGAGGTACTTGAGTTGGGAGGGAAGAGGGGGGTGAGGAAGTTGTTCGGGTTGTTTAAGTCTTTTTATTGATTTAAGGGAAAGGAAGAGGAGGGGGTGGGGTGGGGGGAGGAGAGATGATCGTTGGCATCACATTACTTCACGAGGTTCGGTATTCTAAATCTTTCTACAGTCCCCCCTTTCTAATTTGCTCCCCGAAGGAAAAGTTGNTAGGATTGGACCCTTTTTTCCTCTATGGGCTATATTAACATTTTGAGCTGCCCTCTGAACCCAAAGTTTTAGCTTTCACCCAGACCCCATACCAGATTGAAGCTCATTATGTGGCCCAAATTTTAAGACTTACCGAACCCTAGCAAGGCCGTTGAAATTTGAGCTTGGTTGCTATTTGTAAACAGAGCCTATATTTTTCACTGGTCAACGCCAAACCCCTCCTCTTCCTCCTGAGCACACCCTTGACCTGGCAGTTCCAGCCCAGGGCTAAATAGTAAAAGCAAAATGGACACAGATTCCCATGATATCAAAATTTCCCTCCTGGAGCCCTTATTACTGGAAACAGGGCATGCCAAAAGAGGGAAAAGGGGAGATGAAATATACCCCCTAAGTTGTAGGACCACAAAGTGAAAGTACAGTTACAGGTCTGTAACCTTAAAATACAGCCCCAGCCAGGATACTTGGTAAGGTGTATTCCGGCTGTCCGGCCAATGTACACACTCTGGCATCTTTATCGTCATGACAGACCAGTTCCACTAGGATGTGCCCAGTGAGGCATCACCGTGGCTCCTGGGTTGTCTGCTAATTACGAGGGAACAATGGGCCTCCCTTCATGTCGACAGCGGGGGGTTGATTATTAGTGATGAAAGCGTTTGTCTCTTTAATTGGCACCTTTACCCCTACTCATTAGTAAAGCAGAGCGATCAGAGGAGGAGATACCGAGGAAAACGGTTGAGGTTGGGGAGGTACTTGAGTTGGGAGGGAAGAGGGGGGTGAGGAAGTTGTTCGGGTTGTTTAAGTCTTTTTATTGATTTAAGGGAAAGGAAGAGGAGGGGGTGGGGTGGGGGGGAGGACAGATGATCGTTGGCATCACATTACTTCACGAGGTTCGGTATTCTAAATCTTTCTCCAGTCCCCCCTTTCTAATTTGCTCCCCGAAAGAAAAGTTGATTAACAGAGGAACCAAAAAGGCTGAGACTAATCTGCCTCTGCAAGCTTTGTAGCAACAACCTTTCCCCCCTTCCGTTATTTATACTACAAGTTCTCTCCAACGCCTCTGGAAGTATTGATGAGCACTACGCCTATTGCAGGTGGGAAGGATGTTTCCATGAAGAGTCTATCATTCTCCTGATTAAAAAAAAAAATCCCTATTAAATTCTCCCATTAAAAACCACATCTACTTAAACGGGGCATACCCTGTTAAATCGTTAAACATACCCTCTCTTTAATGGACCTGATTAGCGTCTCATGAATTTGAAATCTTCTGGAAGTGTATAATCACCGAGCTGTTTGATGATTACACAGGCAGGTCAAACGTCGATAGATGAGACAGTCCGCCATTCAACGATGATGATGATGATTCTCATAATGATGGAGACTTAGCAAACCAGAGCCTTTCTTTAAAAATTACTGGTTCCGGTCATTATAAAAATTTAGTCCATGTAACGTTTGTAGAATAAGACTATCTTCTTTATGTTTGAAATGTCCAAGTGGTAATTTGGTATGTAAAAACAAAGCCAATTATAATAAGTACATACCCTACATAGATTGTCATGGGAGCCGAATCATGAAAAAAGTAGGCGGATTGACGACTAAAGCGATTATATGTTAAGGCACAAAATTATAAGTATTGCCTTAACAAGCTTTCCTGAAACCTCTGACGTGCTCGGGTGTTGCTTTACAAATCGTGACTCTGCGGAAAAAAAATAGTGTCTTTATGAAAATGACCAAAAAAAAAAAAAAGCATAGATTAGTAAGACTTCCTTTTCTGTCAAAGACGCTGCTTAAATCTTTAAAAACTAGCAGTATGGTCAACATGGTCACAATATATCCGGCAGTTTGTTGCTGTATCTCCATATCTTGGGTGCATACTCCTAATTGGACAATATAATTAATCGCTATTAGAAAAGTTAACGCTGCGAGCACACTAAAAATATGTTCCTTGGACTTAAGGTATAAAATGGGTTCTAGACCTAGATTAATTGTGAATCTGACAACAGACTAAATCGATTTATAATGTGAACCCTTTCCTTATATTGTTAAATCAATCTGAAAGGTGAGATATGAACTGCAGTACGTGTATGTGGGTCTTCGTCTTCTATACAGTTCATTTTTCTAGAGGGGAAAAATATTAATTTCGGCTGATGCTGGAAACATATATACAAAAATTTGATAATTCCAAGAGTTCTTATTTAGAGAAAATTCTATTTACTCACAGATAGATATCACAAACTTCATCAAAGACTTACGGAAACTAAAGACCCCGTAAACCATTTTGCTGCCGTAGTCTGATGGAAGAATTGATGGTGTAGACTGCTGTTTCGAAATGATTGAACATCTTCAAGAGTTTTGCTGATGATTGTGCATTTGACAGACTGCCACTGTCAACTTCAATTTTGTCTTACATAATTATATCTTGATAGCACAGAATGCAGAAACTTACCTATATTCCCTTCGAGAAAATAGGCGTTTCTTTATATTGGTCTTCAAAACCATACTGCCAGATAGGGTCAGAATTTCGTAGAAACTCTTAAGCAACTCTGTGCACCATGGTCTTAGAGATGGCACAGGATTAATTTGTTTACACATCAATCTATGTTCAGTCTTACATTTTTTTTCTTCGGAAATGATATGTACCATCTAAAGAACTCTAGGACGATTCTAAATCTTACAGACAGCAACCATAAATGTCCTGCTTAACTCTGAACAAAGGATCTGAACAAAATTATATCATTCTTTTTTCTCATGTTTTGCTTTGGTGTGTTAGAATAGAATTCTGCCTTTGAATATCTATATTAATAAAACGCTTCAGTCAAATTTGTGTCACAGATTTCTTGAGAACTACGTAACGTAAAAACATGCGGTTTTCACCTAAATTCGTAGAAAAATACACAAGAGGTAACTATACACATCAGTCCTCTTTATTTTTTTTTACCCCTTTTAAAAAAAAAGAATGTGTATAGCAACGAAATACCATCTCCGATAGATCTTTTCAATCCGCTCGACTCGCCAATCATCCAACTTTTTCACGGAGTCTAATGCATTCGTCTATGATGCCTTTCGGTGCGCTAGGTATTTTTTCGCCGCTGGTGCGTTGCCTGCCTGCCCATTTGTAAAATAGGGTGTTAGTCTTGTACTTCATAAATCTAGATATTCAGGCACTATCTGAAGTTGAGTTCTGTCTCTGGCCCAGCTGAGGTGTTTACTCCAGCGGTCCGCTAAAAGCTGCTGGTAAAGCTTGTCCAGAAAAATATACCCACTTTCTTTGGCTCTTCCTATTAGAGGCGGTGCGTAAATTAACAACTGTTATAATATTTTAGAAAAGAAAGTGTGAAATTTTGCTACTGATGTTAGATATGAACTGTAGGAATTCCAGGGCTTTCCTGGCCTTTCCACCACCTCTATATACCTGTCTTTTTGTTTTATTCTCTCAACCGCATATAACATGAAATCAGGTTGTGTGTTTTATTGTTCGTTGTTGTTGCTGTTGTTGTTTATTCGTTTATTATGTCTTTAAACTGGACTTGAGCTGTATTTGTCTCTTGATTCCTGAACTTCCTGAAGAGTACAGGCCATTCTCATCCACCCCCAACCCCTCTCCCTATATTTTAAGTATTTGCACAATCCTGTAGCAAGACAGTAGAAGTACACCGGAAATACAGATTTGCACCTGCGCACATCGCCTATCTGGACTCAGTCATCCAAACAGATCTGACAAGTCACGCCAAAAAAGTCACTAATGTCACGCTAAGAAGTCAACGTCAAAACTTTGAACTGACTGATCCAGTCAGCTGTTCTCTTTTTATCCCAAATTAGAATAATCTGCCATAGTATCTGTTATATTTTTGCCTAACTAATCAAATCACCATGGAGAGTTGTTTTGAAAAGGAAGTTTTTCTCTCGCATGGGGACAGCTAAACGTGGGGCCGTTGATTTAAGTCCTTTCTTTGTCTGACGGGACAGCGTCCTTGTGATCAGCGGACGAAAGAGAAGAAATATAATAATTATAGCAATTACTTCTTCATTTCTGTTTCTTTAAGCACGAGAAGAAGGATAAAAAACAACCGTACTGACGTCTGCCGGTGGTAATCAAGCGAAAGTCGCAGACGATATTTGCATATAGGATGTGACGATTTGTGTCCGTGCGTCCAGGAAAGCCGCCATTTTGGCCTCTTTGACAGAGCTACAATTTGCTTGTCATCTACATCCTCTTTCACGGCGACTCTCAGGTATTGGCCGAAAGATTTCTGCGATTGTGGGAATCGATTCCAGCATGGAGTCATAACTAATATGTTCACAACTACTAACAAGTGCTCTCTCTCTCTCTCTCTCTCTCTCTCTCTCTCTCTCTCACACACACACACACACACACACACATACATATACACATACACATAGCGCAAACAACAGGCAGGTCTATACTATCCACAACACTGCACATACACGTACACACCCAACTTGCAATTTGTTTAGCTCTAGTGTGATTTGATGAGGTCCTATTCAAGAGCTGTCTATAATAATATTGCAGTATTGAAATCACTTTTTTAGCAGGACATGTATTATCAGCTGCATGGCTGATTTTCATATGAAGAATAATTTCTCATTTCCCTTCAGCGTTGCTAGCATGGTCAGCATGGTATCGCTAGCAGTATCACATTATCCACGTGATCATCCCCTTCTGATACTGTCCTACTCATCATCATTATCATCAGCATCATCATCATCAGCGTGGGTGAGTGAGTGAGTGAGTGAGTGAGTGAGTGAGTGCGTGAGTGAGTGAGTGAGTGAGTGAGTGAGTGAGTGAGTAAGTGAGTGAGTGAGAGAGAGAAAGAGAGAGAGAGAAATAAAGAGATACTACACAAAAAAAAATAATTGAACGCCACCAACAGCAGCAGCAGCAGCAGCAGCAGCAGCAGCAGGATTAACAGCAGCAGCAACAGCAGCAGCAGCAATAGTAGTATGAGCAACAGTAGCAGCAATAAAAAAATTCAACCATGCTGACACTACCACCCCATCCTAGTCAGTAAACATCAACCTTCCTTCACCCACCTCCCTCCCTCCTTCCTCCAAACTAAAGCCTGGCATAATTTCATTCCTCGGAGCATTATCTTCAGACCCAGCATTTCAAACTTGGACAGCCAGTCTGTGAAGACGGTGAGTAAAGCGGGAGGATTATGGTTCTTAGGACATTGATTTCCGGCCAATTTCCTGCGAGTTTTCTCCCTTAATGTCACTCTTCATTTACAGAGAGTTGAAGGAAACTGTGCCCAGGATTACAGGGTAGCGACAGCGGAACACGCGTATTTGTTTAATCTCGGAGTTTTATCCGCTCCTTCCTGCTGCCAGAGAGAGAGAGTGAACCCCGAACGAGTCAATTAATAATGAGAAACGCGTTGATTATAGCCTGGTCGAATAATGCGACAAACCGAGATTTCCGGGAAACGACACAAAAGGTATTGAGAGAAGACGGTGGTTGGAAGCAAAGAAGCCGGTTGGCTGGGGATGGGTTTTTTTTTTCACTTTTATCATTTCTTTTTTTTGATTTGTTTGTTTTCGAGGGTTTTTTTTTTTCCTAAGAAGGATCTGACTTGTCTTTAATGTCAAGTTCTTTTATTGTCCTGATTTTATTGGTCTTGCTGATATTGTCATCGCCGTCGTCACTGCTTTCAGAATAATTGAAAAGTGTTTTTCTAAAACTCAGTCATTGCACTTTCGTTCAAAAATGAATTGGGTGCGTATTCACAGATACATTTCTAATTTAATTATTTCAAATCGAAATCGGGATTGAAGTCAGGATTTTTTAAAGAATTGTAAGGTTTAGGAATAAGTAAAAATATACGTGTGAAGAGCAAATTATTTGTTCATTATTTTAATTTATCGAAAAAAAAAAACCAACAACAACAAAAAACGGCACAGTCTACATACTCAGTTTTGGAAAATCGGTCGTCAGTTATTGTCGTGATTTTAAAATTTGATGTTAATCGACGCTATGGAACACAGAATAGAGGCTGAAAGTATAAATGCTTTTACCATAATGACTCCGTTATTGTAATTATCTTTGATCAAAATGTTTCCTCATATTCTGAGCCGGTCTGAGGCTGTTACATCAACATTTTACATAACTCCAATACGAAGATATTACCAGAGATGATATAAAATATCTAGCATTTTTTTTTTCGGTGGGAAGGGGGAGGGGGAAGAAGGGAGCGCAGAGGACAGAGGGGATGGGAAGGGGGAAGAGAACACAAGGGAGTATCAGATCATGTTGTATTTTGGAGTCGCTCAAGAGACGTGCCATCCGCCAGCAGTGAGGGCCATATTGCAACTTTCTTAAATATCTTTGGTGGAACCACAATTTTAGTTTCGTAAAAAAAACAACAGTCCATTCCAGTTTACTTCCAGTCCCAAACATTTGTTAGATTAGAGAAATGAATTGTCTCCAGTGATTCTGATCGCTAGCTACAATCATTTTTTTTTTTAGCGGCTTTCAAGGTATTTCGCGTCCTGAGTTTTTTGATGCATGTGTTTGTCTCACACACTGTAACAATTTTCTAAAACTGCGGTGTTAGAAAAAAAAGTAATGTTACGATGCTCTGTGAGTAGTTAAGTACATACCACAAACTGTGCTCAGCTATTGCAATGCCGTTCATCGAAGGAGCAAAACAAGGAGTTTTCAATCAATAATGTTCATCTAGTTTAATCACTGTATCATGGTCTCCCAAAACACGTATTCTACGGATTACGAAATCATGACAGCTGGCGCGTTTTGCCCCTCAGAGGTTTTAGTGAAAGGCGATATAAACAATACAATGAAATTGGTCGATAGATTTGGAACTCAATAAATTAGCAAGCAGCGCTACGCTCGTGTGCATGCAGGTCATTTGAAGTACAATGTGTATCAGTGCTAGTTAACAACTGCTACTCGTAGTAACAACAAAAAAAAAGCAATCACATTTCTCGCTTGAAAAGTTATCTGAGTCAACTGCATGCGGCATCAAAATATAATCCAGCACTCGAAGTTTTATCTGCGTTCATATGAAATGCTTTTCATTAATTAAATATGAAAAACTGGCATTTGAGTCTGTAGTTAATACGAGTGTCTTTCGCCTCGTCTTCAGGCCAAAGCAAAACGTAACCAGATGGGAGGCGCAAGCCGATCTCCGTCCGCCCACGTGACTCTTCCGGCCCTGACACGCGCAACACCACTGCGCCCCCTGTGAGAGGACTGCTTTGAGACACTAGAAGTACCTGCATTTGACGCGGAACGCCATATGCGCTCCGACATAACGGATACTGAGCTCGGAAATCGGTAATTAGTGCAGACAGTCGGCACATAAAGCTGATCCTATTGCCACGTCACGTCTTGATATTAATTACGTAACGCGTTATTGAATCCTGGTAATAAAAGATTGTTTGCATCACACTATCATAAATTATAACAATCATTGTATCAAACCCTGTAAACTCGATGATATATCACTGGTTAATATCCTTGTTAAATATAACAAAACAAGGTATAAAATAAATATATTTAAAAATAGATAAATTTCAGTGTATTTGTATTAATCATTGAAATATGTAACTTCAAAGGCGCATCTGACTATATTAAAATTCAGCCGCGAATTAGTGAGTTTTCCATAACACACACTCTTTCAAGTGACTGTGTAGGTGGAAGTAAAAACATAACTCTCCAAGTGAAACGAAAGTATCCAAAGCAGTTTTTGACTGATCTGAGTTCAGTTTATTTAACGTCCCGTAGGACAAGGTGGCCTTATTTGGAGTGTAATTTTTGACAATTCTTGTCCTATAGCTTTATTCTCTAAATCATAAAGTGTCTGGGTGAGTTGAGGTCACAGAAACAATGATGTTTATAATCTCAAAAATGGCCGCCCTGACAAAGGGTCCCTTCTGGCGTCAGTGGCTGTATTCTATTATTTCAGTCCTTATAATTAGTCGTTTATTTCTTAAAAGATTTCATTGCAGGGGAATTAAGGGAAACTTTTCTTGATCTCTGTTTAAAACTCTAATTTTCTAAGGACCTTCTTCTTTGTGTGTTCACTTTCGTGCTCTCTGGAGTTTTATGTTAAAAGGTCGTGAATCCACACCATATAAAGTTGTCAATACAGACGTACATTTTTAAAGCCTGCTTACATTTTAAAATCTGTAACTTCTAATTATCTGAGTCTCGTTTCAGAGTCTTGATAAATAAGCAGACATTCGCGTTTCTTAAACTGTACATCTTAATGAAAATTTTAGTGCGAAAGTCTTGCGTC
>JAWQUT010000018.1:1694080-1710840 GCA_033807755.1 Ellobium chinense | reverse complement strand
GGGGGGGGGTGTCCGGAAGCGGAGGACCGGTCCGGAAAGTTCTGTTGAGAACAATAAATGCAAAACTGCTAAAATGCCTGTCAAGATTAGCTAAGAAAACTTATAGTGTGCCCTATGGCACACATAAGTGCTTGGTAGAGTGAAACGACTCGACATTAATCGATTCATCAGTGTTTATAATTAATTGATTGGTGATGAACTGGTTGGTTGATTGATTTATTGATTGACGAACATTATTTTTGTTTGATGTTTTATCCGTCCCGCCATTAGCCATTTGTAAATGTGCACCCACGTCATGTCTCATAAGGGTTTGGGTTTTTTTAAATAAACATTTCAATAGTGAAAAAGGGCTTGTCTCCGCTGAATCCTGCATGCCAAGAGACATGAAATCGTGGCGTATCGTGATAATTTTTGTCTCCGAAAGATGACGTATAGCGTGGTTTTGTGCCATGGCACACCTGATGGAGTCTGCGGTGTCCGATTAACTACAGTCAGATCTGTACCTTGGGAGATTGCGCATTTACGATGGAATTTCTTGCCCTCCTAAGAATTACATTACTGTACCCGGTGCTGAATGCACTCTTGACAATCAACATGCAGAATTCTTAAGACGGTAACAGATGCCATCGTTAATGCGCAAGCTCTCAATAACTATTGTAAAGGTTAGTGGTAAAAGTACGGCGATATAAAGACTTAAATTATATACAGTATACACTATGCAAATGAAATGGTTGATTTCCTGACAAGGTTTATGACTGATAAACTGTCAGATAAGTAATTTTTGTTATCTCCATGATTAATCATTTAGTGTAAGAGTACAATGTTAAAAAACCTGTTTGTCAGTCTCTTCCCATCTTGTTCACACCTAATTAATGACAAGACGGATATAACAATCTTAACCTTATCCGCTTCTAATCATTATCGCAATTCCTAATTAATTCCTTGTTTTCCCTCTTTGTCTGGTCAGAGGCCTGAACATTAATCATCCATTTACCCTCGTGGTCGTTCCTAGCCCCAGCCTCTCCCACCCCTCTCATGATCGCCTCCAGCCTTATCAGAGATGTGCTGATTTGGTATCAACTGAGTGTCCATTATGAGCCACTTCCATGACGACAAACAAACCTTTAAAGACGTGGCGCCCTCTATCCCACCTGAGCATCAACGAAGAGTGTGTGGTATTCTTTACACTGATTTCACCTCCCTCTTTCTTCTTTTCTTTGTATTTCATTATTTTTTTTACCTGTTCCTTTAACCCGAGTTAAACGTTTTCCCATCGACCCAAAACCGCTTCACAACAAATGGCGTTGTCGAGCATTAATCACGGACTCTTCAATTGCCCTCGTCCGCAGGTTCCCGCTTTTGTTTACCGTCGTGCTCTTCAAGAGGAAAACCGCAAAATGTGTCTTTTTAACGCCCATACACTTTTTTATGAGGTCTATTTTTCTTCTTTCACGTATACGAGCTGGGCATTCGAATACGCCAGCAAGAAAAAAAAAATACTTTTTAGCACAATATCTTCGACTAAAGTGTCAACGTGAACTATAAATTTATTTCCCTACAAAATGCACGAACAAATTTGAAACGTACAGTCTAAACTTGTAATAACTACTTCGAATATACTTTCGAAATATAATTATACAATCTCCCATCAAAATGTATATATATGAAAAGAATTTCCTCCCACCCAGTATTTTTGTACGTCCTTGTATTGGGTAAACGGAATTCGTGGTGGTATATTATAACGACTCAACGAGCAATAGTCAATGTTCTTTGCATTTCGACAAACAACAATGATAGAGAATACTCGCTTTGCGTTACTGTTGAATGCTGTTCTATATTTTGGACGTAATTTATTAAAGGAGATGCACATATTGGGATTTTAAATGATTTCTTTTTTTTTTTTTTTCGAATGAGTTGAGGAATATTGGTTTTCGATAACGTAAACATAATTCTATTTAGGCTAAAAGAATAGAAAGCATCTGGTCATTTGTTCGAATATTTTTATACGAATCTGCCCATCTCTTCTACATATCAGTAATTGTTTACTTAAGGGCACCCGTCTCTCACTCCTTTAAGCATGTCTCCAGGAGAGAACAGCAGCGTCGCGATAAAAGAATCCCTGCGGCAAAATGGATTTAATTACACATACGTGCCCAATGTTAAATATTCTTTGTGATTGCCTCAGAATGATAAACGTTTGAAGCAATTATCTCATTATGGGACAATTTCGTGCTTCCCCAAAGAAAACATGATGAGGAGAGGCGATACTCTGTGTTTAGAAGTATCGGTACACTGTGGTTTGTGCCTTTTGAGGATCCGTCGAGCATAACCTATTTGCTATGTCTCTCTTTTGTAGTATATTTCTTTGCTGTTGTTTCAGCTACTTCGAGGAGCGGCGGTAATTATGAGAAGAATAATACCACCGTACAAGCTTTATCGACCTGGTTAATTGTATATCCTAACCGTCAGTTTATTCTTTATCGATAACTGGATGGTCAATCAGGTCTTAATTTTATTCATCTTACTGGTGTGTGTGTGTGTGTGTGTGTGTGTGTGTGTGTGTGTGTGTGTGTGTGTGTGTGTTTCGCTTGGACTGGGGTGGGGGAGGGGGAATGAGGAGAAGAAAAGAACACTCACTCCACTATTTCGTTGTCGTCACTAATTCTGTTAGGAAAACATAAAGTGGCAAGAAATCAGAAGACTATCTGAATGTCTGAAGGTATGTAGCAATTAACCACAGCAAGAGAAATAACCCGTTCAGCCATAAAGATAGATGTATCTAACTTCACGAACAGCCTATCTGTAAAGTCTCTAAAAATTAGCAAAGAAACCTTATGTTTTGAGCCGTGCGTGTCAATGACCACAAATTAAGTCGGTTCAAAGAAGAAGAAGAAGAAGAAGAAGAAAAAGAAGAAAAAGAAGAAGAAGAAGAAAAAGAAGAAGAAGAAGAAGAAAAAGAAGAAGAAGAAGAAGACGAAAAAGAAGAAGAAAAAGAAGAAGAAGAAGAAAAAGAAAAAGAAGAAAAAAAGAAGAAGATAAAAAGAAGAAGAAGAAGAAAAAGAAGAAGAACAACAACAACAATGGATTAAAAGATAATGCTTCAAATAACAGGGAAAGGCGAAGAACAGTTTAACAGATCCTTGATACTGATGGTGAAAGTGATTTATTTTAAACATGAAATCTAAATGGATACTACACCCCGATTCCAAAGCTCTTCAGCTGTACATACTTGCATTTGGATGTTATCATAAATTTAATCATGACCAGCGCTATCCAAACACAGATCACAAAATGTCGCCGGTATAGCACAGGGATATATAAGCACCACCCGCCTCTTTGCTCTCCATAACTGTGAAAACGGTCGCCTTGTCCTCTGAAATGATAGTAAACGAGCCATCCGAAACTGGGACAAGCGTCTCATCTGTGCTATAGCATAGAGGCGGACCGCGCCTATGTCCCTATGTCATACTAGTAACGAATAAATTTTTGAACTGAAACACTTGGTGAACGCTATTCATTGTGGGATCCATCCAGCGAACTGGAAATGTCGGATAGGAGTAGGTTGAATGGAAAATGTCATTGCGGTCAGTTCAGTGAGAGATACCGCACCTGTGCCACATACACGAGCTTGAGAGAGAAGGGTGGGGGGTAGATAGATAGATAGATAGATAAATAGATAGATAGATAGATAGATAGACAGACAGACAGACAGACAGACAGACAGACAGACAGACAGATAGATAGATAGATAGATAGATAGATAGATAGATAGATAGATAGATAGAGCGAGAGAGATGTGAATGGTATATTATGCATCAGTAACGTCAATGTGTGTGTGTGTGTGTGTGTGTGTGTGTGTGTGTGTGTGNTAGATAGATAGATAGATAGATAGATAGATAGATAGATAGATAGATAGATAGATAGACAGAAAGATAGATAGAGAGAGATGTGAATGGTACATTATGCATCAGTAACGTCAATGTGTGTGTGTGTGTGTGTGTGTGTGTGTGTGTGTNTGTGTGTGTGTGTGTGTGTGTGTGTGTGTGTGTGTGTGTGTGTGTGTGTGTGTGTGTGTGTGTGTGTGTGCCTGCCTGCGCGCGCTAAGCGTGCGTCTGAATGTGTTTGTGAGTACACACCAGTGAGTGAAGTGCACAAATAAAGAAGGTCTATTCAATCTCTTGTTTATTATGTGCGCGCGTCTACGTGAATGGACGCACATGTGTTTTGTCCTTAAACAGAGGCAAAGTGTTAAAGGGAAATTAAAGTCCTCGGTAGGAGGGTGAGTCTGTACACTTTATTAGCATGAGACAGGGTGTGAAATGAATTGTGAATGATCTCATGGGCGGTGAAACAGTTTGAAAAGTAAGACTCGGGGTTGGGGGGAGGGGAGGAGGAGGAGGGGGTGGCTTGGGTCAACATAAGAAACCCATCAGGGCGGAAGAAAAAATAAGTTGGGGGCTCATAGTGGAGGGCAGTGAAGGGTTAGTACAGCTTTTGTGAGTTTATTTTCTCAAATTTGTATAGGTTTTTTTTTTCAGCGTCTTAAGGCCATGGAATCAGCTTCGCCATTTCACTGCTGGCAGTTTTATAGTATGTCGGAAGCAGAAACATTTAAAGTCGTGTTTGGTTAAATTACTCTTTGAGCGTTGCTTTAAAGATTTCCTCTGTTTTGAGAATACACATTTCAAATTGTGAGAGACACATTTCAAATTGTGAGAGACACATTTCAAATTGCGGGGGACACATTTCAAATTGTGAGAGACACATTTCAAATTGTGAGAGACACACTTCAAATTGTGAGAGACACATTTCAAATTGTGATTGTGAGAGACACATTTCAAATTGTGAGAGACACACTTCAAATTGTGAGAGACACATTTCAAATTGTGAGAATTTAGACAAATCTCACATATTATTATAAATTAGAAAAAAATAATTGCCTGTATTTATTATGAAATAAGTCAAAGCACCTATATAACCCGACGACCACGACAAAAGCCCAAACCGGACGTGCCAGGTTTTCCTGCAGTGGTTGCCAAATTACAACCAAATTTGACCTGCCTGGTGGTTCGTCATACTTATCACGGACATGAACCTACTTTTGTGGCTCATCACACATTAAGAGCTAAGGGAGTGAGCAGGATAACCGAGGACTAGGAGAGCTCTCCCTTTCCTCCCCCTTCTCAACCGGTTTCGCCACCTATGATGTCAAAACCCATCTCAGACACTTGTTTGCACCCACAGGCTAAGAAATGGTAATCAATTCACACTGCCAAAAGTGTAATCACTGGGAATAATTTAATTATCGAGTCTTTGCTGTATAAACCCGCCATTAATCATTATCTCTAATTTTTCCATTCCCATATGAATGATCTGGGCGTCGGTATTCCTAGGTGTTTTTCTTTCCTGTTGTCTTCTGTTTTGATGCGGACGTAAATCATGGCATGATTTGGTAAACTAGCGAGTCTGAGAAAATAATTTCTGCTCACTATTAAGGGTGGCACCGATAGGCATACATCTCAGGACAGCAGTCTATAAGCATTTCAGTTTTCTAAGATATTAGAGTTAGTGAGTGAAAGTTCAAACGGACAGTAAGGAACTCTTGATCAGAACATTTCAGTTAAAATAAATCTATGTGGGTATTTCAATACATTATGAAATTCGAGTTGGAACTGAATACGTTTCAAAATAATAAAGACGGGTTACGAATCTGATTGATCTTAGTGTAACAACTAGGTTACAAATCGTGTATTGTATATGATTATATCCATCATCTCCCACCCAATAAAACTACAAATTCATGAATCGGTTATGTCTAAAGCTTTTTTTTTTTTTGCTTTTGAAATATTGCAGCCTCCGGTGTATCACAAGGTGACAGGTTTTATCTGTAAAAATATAACTAACTAACTAACTAAGTAACTAAGTAACTAACTAACTAACTAACTAACTAACTAACTAACTAACTAACTAACTAACGAACTAACGAACGAACGAACGAACGAACGAACGAACGAACGAACCAACCAACCAACCAACCAACCAACCAACCAACCAACCAACCAACCAACCAACTAACTAACTAACTAACTAACTAACTAAATGTATTGATAATTAAATAAATTAAAAAATAATAAATAAATAAATATTATGTATATTTTATATCATAACAATGACACACAAAATAACAGTAGGCCTATACTGACACCAACCTGTGCCTTTCATGTCTTTCATATGTTTATCAAGACACATCCAGAAATCTATCCTTATTCTTATCGAGAGTCCATGCAAGGCAGACTTCAAAAAAGACTGAATTCTGTAGTTTGGCATAAGTCCATAAAACAAAGCTTGGTGAAGACAAACGTGCTCACTAATTTTCGTACAATTACTATTCAGATTCATTTTCGCACAATTAATATTCAGAACACTGGAATGAAATCAGAGATATTGTAATGATAGTTCTAAGCAATGTTTCCACATGCTTTCCTGATAACTCACTGAATTAATTCCCCTGTTCGCTGCTGACACGCTTAAGTGCTGCTTTCTGTGTAGTGATGTGTTTGTATGTATGCTTGATGTCGGTGTGAATGATATTATTTGAGTGTCCATAAAGTGTAAGTGTGGGTATCCTTAGTTTATGAATTGTAAATGAGGATTCTTCGTCTGTCTAAGTAATTGTGAAAATACATAAACTATAAGCATGCGGGTCATTATACATGTGGAGCAGCCTGATTGAACGGTTAAGGCGTTGGACTCAAGATCTAAAAGTTGTGGATTCGATTCCCGACCACGGCCATGTTGTTAATGCCGTGAAAAAGCATTTCATTCACATTTTTCTCAGTCTACCCGTCTGTAAAATGGGTACCTGGCTATATGCAGTAAAAGATATTGTCAGAATGCTGGTGATCAGCGCCCTTAAATGTCAGCGGCACTGTATGCTCCTCAGAGAGCTGAGAAAGTCCTAGAGTGATCAAACCTGCTGGGGCCATAATAGTGTGAAGTCATGTGAGTAGGCATTAGCCTGGATACGAGACTTATAAACCGCATTGTTATTATAATTTTAAAATATTATATTTCCTGTTTTGACAAATGTCGAATAAAGACGAGACCCGAAAGCAGACACTGTCTAAAGATCTAGCCTACTTCCATTTGGCTCTGGAAGAGGTTGATATGAGACCTGAAGAAGAGTACAAACAAAGGACACGGAATAATCATTGAAAACGTCAAACATCTGTTGTCACGAAAGACTCTCGATCAATTCACTGATTCCCGTTCGGCTTTAAAGTATATAATTACTTATCTCTCACTCTGTACTTATTTGCCTCATTTCACCACCAGGTACTTTGTTATACATTGATTTGTGCTGTCTGAGGTGTCTTAATGACATGGTAGGTATGAACAGCAAAATATCTTTTCTAGATAGACCATGGAAATAGAATACGCACTATAAGGGTTTCACTCCAGAGCTGGGAAAGTGTTACGCATCATCTCAATGCGTTTTAATTATGATCATACGTAGGCAAATAAAACCAGAAAAAAAAGTTTTTTCTACTCCTTTCTTTAATATTTATCTCCTACTTTTCATGCCAGTTCTTCTTTATCTTCTTGTTCCTCATGTTCTTCTTACTGTTGTTGTTATTGTTCTTTTTTTTTCCCTCAGCCACTCTTGATCTAATTCTGTTACTTCCCTAGTGATTTGCAAGTCTCAATTCGGTTCACTTGGATAGTCAGCAAAAGCCTAGAGAAGTTATCTAACGGAACACTGAGACAGACGAGGGCTTGTACATTAATAATGGGATCTCGTACCATCGTAAACATTACATTAACTCTGCATGTTGATCGCTCCTAAGGGTGCATTCAACACCGATGCACTAATGTAGCCTTATTCTTACGATGCTAAGAGATCCCATCGTTAATACGCCAGCTCTCAATAGCCTGATCTGGAGAATGAACCCGAAAGTGTACAGACTACGTGTAAATCTAGTCGCAACTAAAACATTGTAGAAATACGCAATACACAGACAGAATTTAAGTTCATTTGTTGCATACTTAAACTCTTTAAACCACGAGGGAGACTGTCACCTTTGTAATTTTCATGTAACAAGCTAATTAGCTTCATGACTGTCTCCTCTGTCCAACTTAAATGCTTGGCGGCAGGCAGCAGGCGAGTGGAGAGGTCCGGATATAATAGGATATAAAATGAGCAATCCATTTTGCAAATTTTTTTTTCCGGTTTCAAGCTTATAAAAAACACATCAGGCGGCTTTGACGGAACAACGAAACAATACAATGTTAGCCAGCGCGCTAGCGAAACAAAACAATGGCAGCCATGGAGGGATGGGGAGTCAGTCTCTTCTCTTTGATGATGACGGTCTTGCTCTTGTGCCTGGATCATGTATTAATGAACGATGTGTAATTATTGTCAGCCAAATTCAGTATGACACTTCATCAAAACGCGCGCTGCTTAACGAGAGGTGGGCAAAGCGTTTTCCGGCCAGGCAAAGGCGGGGGCAGGCAGAGGACAACACTATCACCTCGGTAATTTGCGGGAGATTGATGTCTCTGTATTCCTCCTCACAGGAAACGATATCGCCGTGGCTGAGCTGGGCTGAGCGTATCAGGGGGCAGACACTCGATTTCATGAGGAAAAGGCAATAGCAGTGATTTGTTCTCTTTTGTTTCATGAGCATATGTGTGTTTATGTGCGGGTGTATGTGTTTGTATGTGTAAGCGAGGAAGAGGAGAAGGGTATCTTATGCTTTCTTCAGACAAGAGACGGCAGCTTTGACTCAGAAGTTTCTTGTTTACTTTCTTCAGTAATGTCACTTTGTGCTTTTGATTATGTTCACGACCGGAAAGCAGACATGTTTTGTTGTTATTATTGTTGTTGTTGTTGTTATTGTTGTTGTTGTTGTTATTATAGTTGTTGTTGTTGTTGTTATTGTTGTTTTATTTTAATAGTTTACTTGCATGACTGGTGACTGCAAGTGGTGTTGAGTGGGAACAATATCGCGTTGACTGGGCTGAGCGAATGGCATATAACCCTTAAAGCATGTTGATTTCATTAAGGTAGAAAGCATTCTTGTCTACAGTTCGGAAACTGGTCAAGATCTGATTACTGATTACATGTACATATAGGAACTTAATCCTGTCCAAATACTGTTTACTGGGTTCTTGAATAGTGTCCATTCTCCTAATTTACCTCCCTACCTCCATCAGGGAAAACAAAAGTAGACTAAAACAAAAAAAAAACAACTCACAAAACCAACAAGCTCTGAGAACAATAGAGGCAGAAATCAGTAATTCTAGCTGAAGTGTTAATCCAACCCTTTGTTTAGCCAAGGTATAATTAATAGTCATGAGCTCTATCACTGAGACCACGTCACTCCATCACCGATAGAAAAACATGGTTAGCGGAGAGAGAGTCATCAGGCCAGTGTAGACAGAGCACAGCAGTGGAGCGGCGGACGGGAAAGAACCATCCATCAGAGGTCTAAACGAGCTCGCTCTGGCAGCGTCCTCCAGGTTGACGCTGAAAGCCATTAGTCATTTTTGCCTCCCTGCTAACTTCACTGACTCTTTGGCAGTAGTTATGCTCTAAGTGGACTCTGGGTAGCTCAGGTGATCTGGCTCAGTCGACAGGTTACTAGGAAACCACAACATCAAGAACAAGTTAACGGACAAGAATGTATAAATACATACCACAGCATTAGAGTAAATAACTGAGGATTTGCGCATTAACGATGGGGTCTCACCATGATAAGAATTACTTTAACCCTCCATACTGAATGCCTGTAAGGGTGAGTTCAGTGCTGATGCACTGATGTAATTTCTACGTTGGTGAGGGATACCATCATTAATTAGCCTACTGTTAAATATAGTTGAGAGCGAGATTATTTTCATTATGCCACATAAACGAATTTATCTATTTTCTAACGAGAATATAATTCATTGCACAGGTAACGGATTAAAGTTGATAGTGCTTCAACATTAAAGCAATCAATTTGTAAGAGCTAGGAGCGAGTGACTGCACCGCATCATAGCGCCGTTCAAGTTTTTTTTTTTCCTTTGTTCCAAACATGAAAGCGCGTCCCAAGACAGTTTTTGGAGAAACATACTATAATCAATAACGTTAAAAAAAATGAGGGATAGTAACTGGTTTTAACCGGATTCCCCTCTTGCTTGAGGGTTACCATTAGACATAAGCCCTTTAAACAAAAATTTGATAGGATTTTTTTTTTCTTTTTAACGCGGAAAGTAATATTTGCGTGTCAAGCTCATGTTTCGAAATTCTGGAAAATTAAAGTCTCCCGAAAAAAAATTACTTCAAATGTAAACATTTCAATACTGTCATGACACCCGGCCTTAACATTTTGAACAAAATAATACCAAAATTTGCTTATTGCCTGATATGTAGAAAGTTGAGAGCTTGCGCATAAACTCATCATTGGTAGCTTTCAACATGCATAGTCAATGTAATGTTTACGATGGTAAAAGATCCCATCCTAAATGCGCAACTTTTCAAATGACTTTTCACATCAACGCAGAAAGTATCTTCACTACAATGAAGTTTTCTTAACTGTCACCGCTTTCTCTCATGACGTCAAATTTGTTACAAATACTACAAACATTCCCTGTTATTTTAGCCTATTTTTCAACTCGTTACGATGACACCAGAGTTCTACTAGCCGGACAAATAATTTAGCGCTAAATGACAGCTAAATAATTACATCTCATTTCCTTAATGATGTACCATTTTGAGCCCAGTTTTGACATATTAGATGAAATGCCTCAAAAATGTGTCTACCTCCTTGTCTTTAAAAAATTATTTCTTAAGATTAGATTTTGTGTTTCTATTCGTATCTATAAATATTTCTTGACAGTTCAGGCTACAAGTTTCTCTCTTTCCTGACTGAATAATTTATTTTCCATTGTCTTCTGGTCCATCTAACAGAAATTACAGATGAAATTATGATCCTTTTAAGTATTGTTTCCTTCGTAAGTATCTTGTCCCCGGATCTGAAAGATCGTTTGATATGTCACGACACGACACATTATTCTTTTCCAGAGTGGTCAAACCTACCAGGAGCTTTGAAAACGAGTGATGTTTTAAAGTAATAAACCGTAAGACCTTTTCTCTTCATCACCGTTTCAAATGAGCTGAAATGACAAATAGAGTCAGAGCTGATATGAAGCTCTTCGAATCAATTGAGACTGAGAATGAAAATCTGGTCATGTGATCTGAAAACGAGCGATGTTTTAAAGTAACAAACCGTTGTAAATCCGCAGAAAATTTAATATGCTGCTACCAGTAATCTTTCACGAGGATATAAACAGCAGGTTTTATGAAGTCATTCCGTTCATCTTCAACACCCACAAGCTTTATGATAGATTTAGTCACTATTAGTTCATGTTCTCAGTTTCTTTAATCCGCGGCGTATTCTGAATGATTAAGACACTAAAAATGTTTATTTTTTTGTTCAGAGCACTTCTTGAACAGCTGTGTAGCTAACTAGTATTAAAGACCATCATTTGATTTCAAAGAACAGAATACAACTAAACTATGTACTGCTAAACTTCACATCCCGTTAAAACTTGCGCCCATGTCTGAAAATTGAAAATCCTCAGCACCATCGATATTGCCACAGGCATTTAATAGAAAGAAAAATTCAGGTAAGTTGTTGTTTTTTTTTTTACGACGAATGAATTTCACAAGTGTATTTGCAAGTAATTTTAAACAAACAAAATAATAACGAGGCGATAATGATGATCACTTATATTAAACTATTACATAATAATAAACAACTATTTCTTACCCTATGATCTTGTATGATCCTTGAGTCTCTGCCTTCCAGTATTGAATACTGAAGGTATTGTATAAAAAAGGTGCAGAGGGAGACTAAATCATATTGGACACTTTTACGAAAACAACAACAACAACAACAACAACAACAACAACAACAACAACAAACTGGAATATTAGATGAACAGTGTGGATGCAAATATATTAAAATTTACAGTACCTACAATACTTCATTGTCACTTGCGACATTCAATATAAACACAAAGCGGGCATGTGTACTGGAAAACATTAATTTTTTACTATCGTCCATTGTTTGTCGGCGACCAGTCAAGTTTGTCAGGTGTAATTAATAAAGGCTATACTGTACTGATCTTCTACAGGTCATTTTTCATATAAAGGAGATTGATTAAAACCAGACATAATCTATCAGCAGGAACGTTAAACTTGGATTGTGGTGAGGAACCCCGGTGATCTGGAACCAGTGACAGACAATTATAAGACTTTCCTGGAGACAGCTGGCCAAAATAAGAGAAACAAAAAATAATAATTACAGTAAAACCTCAAGAACTCGAATTTTAAGGGACTGGAGCAGTATGTTAGTAAGTAACTTAATATTGTTTCTGCGTTTTCGAGGTAAATTTAATATAGAAATAGAGAACAAGGGACCGCAGGGGCCGTATGCACTGTGCGATCTTACTTTACCCTCTGCTAGTAACTACGGAAAACTTTTGATTCAGCAAATTCAAAACAGCAACTAGCGATTAAACAAAACTGAACAAAGACGAATTTGTTTTAAATTAATATATTATATGATATATGATATTGATAATATTTGAACATTGTCTTGTTGTATAGAAATTGATCCCATATCTCCAAGTCGAGGTGAAAACCCTCTAGGACCGGGGAATATAGAAAGCTTTCAGCGTCAAGATGCAGATAATATCTAGCTTAATATAGTAGCTTGGGGTGCTCATTTCATTACTTAAGACATTAAAGATACCAATGTCGCACTAGCTGTATTCCACCATTTGTGCGATAAATGACACCAATTTAGCACTAAGGCCGCCACACAACTCGATATTGACGAGAATGGTGGTAGATGAGCGTGGATGGTTTTGTAATGAAATGCATTTGGCGTTACATAAACTCGACCCCTTTGTATGAACTCGACCCCGCCATACATCCACCATCGTCAGTATCGAGAAAATGATAAATCGCCCACGCTCACCTACACACCATAACCACAGAGAGCTGTGACATCCACCAGTTATGGACTTCAGAAACGGTCAATGACAGAAGAAAAGAATACATTCTGACCGTGTGGTTTGTGAGACGTACTCAGAAACTGAAGACTGTCAAGTGTGAAGTTTGTTTGTTCGACCCGCCCGCGAGCCTGGCAGTTTTACGTTGTGATGTCTTGGAGAATGACACTTAACTCCCCTTTCCCCACTTGACTGAGGTGTTAATGAGAACCTAGCCTTAGAGCTGGGAGACCAGGAGGCGGCAACACTTTACAAAAATTAAAAAAAAAATATGCACACATGTGACAGACGAAGAAAACATACAGTGCTGTCTGCTTGGGATCTGTGCTGGTTCTCACCGACCCTTACTCATTGTGGAAAACGTCGAGCCCTGGCAGTTAGACCTTTATTAAGCTTCTGCAGGTATTAATCTAACGAAATTAATCTGTGGAGGAAAATACTGTAAGTTAGTTCTTTTTTTAATCAATCACTCTGGACAGTGGTCGGTACATGATAAATTGTGGGTGGGCACGCTTTTAAGCGTTTTTAAGGTGTGAGTGTGTGTGTGTGTGTGTGTGTGTGTGTGTGTGTATGTGTGTGTGTGTGTATATATATATATATATATATATAAATGAAGAGAGTATATAAAATATACCCAGAATATGTTTAACCGGCTTGTAAACAGATACAGATTACCGATAATCAATTACTGAGTTCTCTATCATTTGGGATTGACGTCATCTACGCCACTACAAGAGATACCAAGCCCAAAAGGCAAAGACCGAGGCTACTTAAAAGTTATGAAATTCAGTTATTTTTAGGCTATATTCTGAATAGGATAAAGGGGGAAGTACTCAAGAAGACAAATGCAGAGAGAAAATGAAAGAAGGAAAGAAAGTCATGTGGTGGGCACGACACAGAGGTCGTGGGTTCGATTCCCACCACATGACTTTCTTTCCTTCGTTCATTTTCTCTCTGCATTGGTCTTCTTGAGCACTTCCCCCTTTTTCCAATTTGACTCCCATAACTTAGTGCTCCGTTTCAACCTTGTATTACACCTAGTCTATATTCTGAATGTTGTGGTCAGAACACCACCAGAGAAAGACCTCTTTTTTTTTTTCAGCGTCATCAGATAGCTTTGCATGAGCTCACATTGAACATAATGGAAGCACCTGTGGTCTTCACAGTATCCACTTTAGCCCAGCTCCTGTTTAATAAAATTTTCAGATTACAGAATTTTCTATTTCCTTGTCACTCGTTAGTAGCAACTCCTTGTAATTGCAAGATATTCCATGCTCCCGGCGAGTTGCAATTATTAATCAAAGTCGATTGCAATTTCAATATTCTTGAGTGAATTTCTCAGAATTGTTGCTTGTTCCGATGAGTGGATAGTATCGCCTATCAGGATCAGGACTAGATTGTACCATACCACACAGCTCACGACATCAACACCACACAAAATCTTGTGTGCTTAGGCTTATCGAAGAGCTTTTCATAACCTCACACGGGTGTGCGTTTTCATTATCGGTCTTTTGAGACCCCAAAGTCATAACCTAAATTGACCGGGGGTGTGCCATCAACATAGCCCAATGTTCTCTTATGGCAACGGATGACAACGAATGGCAACGAAATCTCTTTGTCCCCAGCACATTTTAACGTCCTCTGCCAAAAAGGAGATTAATATTTTCTCCCCTCTGTACCAACATATATTGACGGGGAAGAGCTGTGGTAAATTTAGGTTCTGTGCTTCTGTGCAGTGGAGTCAAATGCCATTTGTTTCCCCGTTTTGCTCTCTACAGTAAGCAGCACGTGATTTCCCCACCGTGTCCAGCGCCCCCTAAGCGATTCACTGTGCGGCACCCGGACGTGACGTCAAATATTTCAGTGAGAATGCCGGGTAATTGATACATCATCTCCAGAGACCGGCTCAGCCCCGATGCCCATTCTGTTTGGGGGTTGCTGTTGACTTCGGAAATGTAATTTCCGTTAATGTGATAGCCGCAGTGGTCAAAAAATATTATGACATGTATATTTTTGCCGGGGAGATGGACGGACTGGTTAGAGGCTTTCGGCTAAGGGATCGATAGTGGACTGAATTTGTTAAATTTGAAGGCAAAAGAGAGCGGAGGCGGAGCAGACAGAAAGTAAACAAAATTCACACGCAGGGCAGGGAGTATTGTAAAAGATGAGGTGAAAGATGGATGCGAATTTTAGTTGTTTAGAGATTGATGTTGCTTTGCCAAGGAGGAGACTGATCATCGTCAGCAAGTGAGCCCTCGTTCACATCTTCGTCGAGGTATACGCTTATCTGTTTCTATCCAAAGTGGAAATTTCTAAGGTTATAGGCGCACAGTCTAAATAAATAATCAATCGGAAAATAAAGAGAGGGGGAAGGGGGGAAGGTGAGCCATGACATCCACTTATAATAGTGATTACATTGTGTCGTTTATGATGGCGACGACGATGATGATGATACTGGTGATAGCGATACTGCCGTCGTTGCTGCTGTTGCCGATGATGACAGACCCCAAACATTATTATCTTTTGACTCTAATTAATGACAGAATCCATGCTAGTTACAGTGGTGATGTAAATGGTGATGTCACAACAGATTCATAATCGAGAATTTTGCGCGTAAATGATGGGATTTCTTATCACTGTAAAAATTACATCAACGCTGCATATTGAACGCTTCTAACGGTGAGTTCAGCATCAATGCTCTAATGTAATTCTTACGATGGTAAAGGATCCCATCATTAATGCGCAAGCTCTCATTTAACACACTGACCGCATTTGCTCTTAGTTTCGCGAAATGAACATAATAATATAGTCACCCAGTCAATTGTCAACGCTCTATAAAATCTGGCATTTTGTCAAAATCATTAGTAAAGTTCATTTACAGTCGAAATGAATCACTGAAGTAGAAAGTGACTGAACTCTCAACATTTTAGACAAGTGGATGTAAGTCTTTAACAGCAGTCGAATAACAGAGCTAAAAAAAATTAATGTTTTACATGTACTTGCCATATTTTGTCACGCCACTCTCCAAAACGGTGAAGATAACGTCTTTGTGTGTGATCAGCCGATGCACTCGGTGTAAGCTCGAAGTTATAACAATTTACTATTAGACTAGTCTAGTCTATATCCTTTCACTGAGTTCTGTTTAAAAATCGTGTTCCACTGCTGTATCGCACTGTGGTGGGATTTAAAAGGACGAACTCAATTTCGCCGTCAGTGAGTGAGCGTTTGTCAATGTTTTAGCAAAGAAAAGGGAGTAGGGAAAGGATGTAGTTACGGCGGAATCGAGCGCACCAATTTAAAGGAATACCCAGGTATAGAGTGTTTCATGGAGAATGGAAAACCAGTGTTTGTTTTAGAATCATTTCTCTATTTACCTTGATTCAAATGCAATAAATGTTTAAACTTAATTTTTAATACAGTTTCAATCGGTTCTATAGACTCTTTGTTTAGCTACCGATTTTTACATGTATTATGTATGCTGCAAAACAAAACAAGTAATCTTACAGCCAGTTATTTATCTTGCAATATGATCCGTACAATTTTAAGCAATTTTTTGTGTGGCTCTTTATCTTTATACTGTATATTCATGTCTCTGTAGAATGGTTCCGTACTTACAGTTATCTCAGATCAAAACATTGCGTGCACTATCTAGAACGACTTGTGAATATAACTCACCATAACCCCCCCTTCCCTCCTTC
>JAWQUT010000018.1:1669341-1684567 GCA_033807755.1 Ellobium chinense | reverse complement strand
TGTCAGTAAACAGTCCATAAAGTTGATGTAGAATATTTGAATGTGATATTAAACCACGCCAATGTGAACATCGACACAAAGCCAGGCTCGTCTGATGCTTTGATGCCTGAAGTGAAATGAGTGAGCCAAGTCTCACAGACAATAGCCCAAGCGCCTTTTACTCCTGAAACGCATGAAATATTTATATTCTTTTCATAAACTCTAATATGTTATGCGTTCTGGCCCAGTGGTGACATTGTGAATAACAGCGACTGTGATGTGTTGTTCTAGAGTTGTATTGTGATTTGGGTCTTATGATGTCCAATTCAAAAGAGCCCCCACTCAAAGAAAGTTGCAGTTCGCGGGCTTAAATTTAAATAGAGGGGCATCAAGTATTTAGACTGAGGAAAGGCAGCTCAGAACTGATGGCATGGTAGTTACACTCATGCTGTTCGGAAATGAATGGTTTTTACATGAAATATGCATGCTGTTCTAAAACATGGTTTCTTACACAAAAAAAAGAAAGAAAAAACACACATCCACAAGCCTACACACACACATACACATACACATGCACGTATGCACACACACACACACACACACACACACACACACACACACACACACACACACACATACACAACACACATACACACACAAAACACACACACACATACTCTCATGCACACACTAAACATGCACGCTCACACAAGTACAAACCTAGGTGTGATACATATACGCACACATATACACCACATACACTGTCGTTGTTTAGAGGAAACATGATAGAAAAGATTTACTCCCTACCCTCCAATAACCTCATGTGATCCATCCATCCATCCATCCATCCATCCAATCCATCCATCCATCCATCCATCCATCCATCCATCCATCCATCCATCCATCCATCTATAGAACTCTAAGAGCACTGGAAGAGCAGATACTGAACTACATGTATCATAGACACCACGAAGTTCCACCAGTACAACTGATCTTTAACTTCCCCATCATGAGCGTCGAACAATAAATTGGGATATGAAAAGTCAACCCTCACCCCCTTCCTGCCCCCCCCCCCCCCCCCCNCCCCCATTTTATTTTTTCATTTCATCTTTGAAAAGCGGGAATGGGGAACAATACAAAGAGAGAGGTCATCATTTCTTTGACTTAATTTCTCTTTCGCCAGCGCCGGACTGGAAACGTTTGGGCCGAGATTGAGGAAACTTATTGCTTGCGTGTGCACAACGTGAGGCGATTCCGATGTTGGAGCCGGGACTCCAGGACGAGGGCGCTCTCCGAGGGAGTGTAGCTCATTCGTTGAGTGCCGGCGTCAACATGGCGGAATCGCCACCGGAATTGATTTCATGTGCACGAATAAAGGCAATTAAGCACAGCATTTTGCATCAGGAATTAATCGCCAGTGATACAACTTTCTGCGGATGGCGCGAGAGCCCTTCTTCTTGTTCTTTCTTTCCCCTGATTCTTTTTTTTTTCTTTCTTCTTTATCTCCCCCCTAACGCCTCCGTCCCTCTGGTGATTTGTACCTTCATTCACACTCTCGTGCCGTCAATAGCAAGTAGAAATAACGGACACTCCGCGGAATATTTGGTCAAATTTGGCCGAAAGCGGCAGCTTTTAACGCTGGTAAGGCGCTGGGCTGACGGCCTTGGTCTCAATGGATTCGATGAAATGGACCGTATTTCCATCCAGCGCGTAGTGTGTGTTTACAAAGTTCATTTCTCGAGGGCCAAAGATCACGTGTGGTTCAGATTACTTGTCCGTCCCTCAAGCGTCCCATGCTCGCTCCCTGGCGCCCTCGCTGTGCCGAAATGTCCATACACAGAGGCGACCGTCCGTATTGTGGGTCTCGGACAAAATTATCACTCGTCCAGGATTCATGGCGCGACCGACTCGCGTGTTTAGCTGCCAGAATCAATTGATTACGAAAAATGCAATTGTGTCGGGATTTTATTAATAACCATTTGTCCCTCTCCGGCACATGATTTAGCCGGTAATAGAGGCTCCTATAGCATCATTCCAATTTCCCTCGTGGCTTCCTGCGTCCGGTTCTTGCGCGCCCCCTAGAATGTAATTCCCATCTTACGTTCTGAATTCCAAGCAAGAAGTGGATAACTCAACTTCGGATATTTCTGAGTTTTTTTGTGTGCTTGACTTGCTGGTACAACTTGGCCAGAGTTTTGTACTTCTTTATAGCAACAACACTGTATTCACGGAGATTTAGACTTTCTCTTATATTAACCATGTTTAAAAGCATCATCCCTGCTCTGCAAAAGGTTGATACAATATCAGTTTGAATAAGAAGTGGAGTTATGCACTTTTTGCTGCCAACTTCTATAAGCGCTTCAAGACGTTCCTCTCTGATTCTATCACGCCTTCTCTTTTGGGGTTCCTCATTCTTAATCGTCCATGAGGCAAGTGAACCCCCCCCCCCCCCCTCNCCTCCAAAAAACGAAAATGTTTGGTAAAGGATATGGATATTAATATCAATGTGCCGTGGATTAATTTGAATGTGAGAAAAGATGCGTTAAGGCAATCTTTATTTACTTTGCTAATGAAACATTCCGAAATGTTGTCTCTCGCTCATAAAATTTTTCTATGCATATTCTGACGCTAATTCGAATGCATACTGATTTTTCTGAGGTCTCACACGAGGAAAAAGATGTTGGTTATTGATGTTCAAGATGTTCATATTGCCTTGTCGTATTACTTAAAAGACAAATTATACAGGGCAGCAACAAGTAATACAAGACAAACATAAAATGGTCAGCTAATAGACTTGGTCAGTTCAGGAGGAAAAGCCTGTGTTCGCGCAATTGAAAGTGACTTTGACATCTTAAGTGAGTCAGTCAAAAATCCTAGTGTAACAAAATAATTTGTTTCGCTAAAAGCAGACAATTTCCTTTAAAAATTTGAATTTTTAACTTTAGGAAAGCTAGTAGCCAATCAGGTAAAGTATCAAGGCAACTCACGGGTTTCTCCAGATCAAGCTGGACTGTCCCATTAAGATAACTTCTATCATCTTTGTTAGATCTTTGAGGAAGGCGATGCCAGTGTTACATAACCTTTTTCGCGATGGAGTTGAAAATTAGAATTAAAAGGAACTGCAGTTAAACGAGTTAGCCTGCAAATATTAATTTTTAGACAAGGAAACTCTTCTTTCTCACAGGGCGAAACACAACAGAACAATCTTCAAAGAGAGATACCTCTGTTTAGCAAGGTTTTTGGCACTCAAGAAATCAAGAATCTAACTCTGAAAAAAAAAAGTGTACCGGTATAACTGATCTTTAAGCCATGACCTTTTCTGTGACGGACACAGAAGGAGAGCCAAAATTTAAGTCCTATCATTACTTTTTTAGTTTCGAATTACTGGCTTTGGCAGAACAACGTTAGGTTGCTGGTCCACAGGGTCTCGCAAGATTTAAATTTACGGACTTTCTTTCAAACATGCATGATTGATTCAGTGCCTTAGATATCATATACTAAACGTTTCGATGTGTCTTCTGGGAGAAGAGAAGAACTTAGAAGCCATCCTGAAGACGCCATGACCAGACCGGATCCTGGGTCGTAAGAAGATGGCGAGACTCTCTCAAGGCAATAATGTCTTCCGCCTGCGTCAATAAAATTTGGGAACTGTCATTGCAGCCTCGGGCTGTAGAATAGAACGGAGACGCAAAGGCAGACAGAAAGACAGACAGTCAGACGGATAGAAAATAGGACATAAACAAGCACAAGCATGCAAATATCATAAGTGCTCTGGAAACGACAAAGCTGTCAGGGCCGATGTCCCTTTCCTTAACTGGGCACAAGGGATTAGCGCAGGCCCCCTTTTTCTGTCAACACAGCAGCTTGTAACTTTTCTCCACCTTCCGGTTTGGGATTGTGGAAGAGAGTGTAGACGCAAATGCAGACAAAAAGACAGACAGACAGTCAGACTGAAGGAATATAGATGTAGGACATGAACAAAAGCAAGCATACAAATATTCTAAGTGCTCTTGAAACGACGAAGCTAATTTTAATCAGGGCCCTAATCTCCCCCTCGCCCATCCTTTCGCGTCGTCCACCCCTTTCTAACCTGAATACAGAGGACTGGCTCATCCTCTTTCCTCCCTTCCAGCATAATTGTATTATTAAAACTATTCTTGTACAACAAACAAACAAACAAACAAACAAACAAACAAACAAACAAACAAACAAACAAAACCTGGTCTTCTCCACCTATTGAATACAAGGACTAGGTGATGATATTCACAGCGCCTGAATGCGACGGGTAATGTTAGTGGGAAAGAGGAAAATGTACTACAGTACAACAGCTAGGCTTAAAGATCTGCATTAAGTTTTGATAACTTGGACCTCTTCTGCGCACTAATTTTTGTCTTCAACAAAATTTCAGATACCTTTGGAAGTAGTGTGGCCGAACGGCTACGGCATTAGACCCGGGGTCTGAAGTCTTGAGATCCATTCCTGCCTTGGAGAGCTTTCCAAGGAAATAAAAGCGATATTGTAAGTGCTTTGGGAAGCATTTTCATTCACATTTTCTTCAGCTCATCCCTTTGTAAAATGGATACCTAGCTACTGGCAGTCAAAGATATTATCGGGCTGTAAATAGCAGCGGCTCTGTATGCTCCCGAGATAGTTCAAAATGTTCTTGAGTGATTTGCTTGCTGGGGGAGTTATAATAATGTGTTATCGTATTAGTGAGCATTAGTATAGATACGACGCTCATGAACCCTTTTATTGTTATTTTTTTATTGTTATCATTACTAATATATTGTCATATTATTATTTATTATTATTATTAAGGTCTCAGCTGTCATAGGTCCAGATGTATTCAGACCTTCGCATTCTCGTGCTCGTTCTGTACGTTACATCCCTTATGGAAGTTGCAGATGCCGACAAACACCGGCGTGAACAATATTCACCTTGCCATCATTCATAGGCCAGAACCGAACCTCTCTACCAGTGAGCACCCAAGCCTCTAATTCCTTTCTCCGGATATTCACTGATGCCTTTCATCCGTGATCCGATCCGGCGGTGCGTGGTTAGTAAACACCAAATTTTCCTCGTTAAAAGAGCAGGCAGCGCTTGCTAATCATATAACTAACCTTTCACCTCGCTGCAGGATTTTGATTCACTGCGACGTGCACATCCTCTCGCAAATTGTCACCGCCGTCGGGTGCCGAATCGGAAGTGCCGTAGGGGGCCAAGCTTGAAGGCGGGAGGGAGACCCCAGGTAGTGAATGAGAAGAAGACATCCATAGCGATGTTAGGTTGGATAACTTTGTGTTACATGAATAGGGTAAAGTGGAGAAGGGCTAACCTGTATGGTGACTGTATGGTGCCTCGATGTCTTGCCAAATTTCATTCAAGACGCCATTTTGCCAGTGTTAGCTGCTTCCCAGATATTACCAATGTGAAAAGCAGACGGCATTTGTACGTCTTCACAGTGTGTCCAGTCCATCTCCGAAGTTATGTTTTGCTCGTCAGTAAATCCACGTGGGTTACATGATAGCTGAAATGGGTCCATTTGGGTTCCTAATTGAACATCCTGACATTGCATTTCCAATTATAATGAACGATAGCATACAGTGATGATATACTGCAGAAATGATGTTCGAACATCCATGGTAGAAACATGTTTTCCCTTTTTTGACGTCATCTCATTGTCATATTGTGCTTTCTTTGTTTAACAATGTCCCCATACCAGATTTCCTTTAATAAAATCAGTACAGACAACTGCAACAACAAGAAGGGAATATTAAAACACCATTGAAATACTTTGGAGTTTCTAGCATATGTAGGTCACCATTACTCTTTGTAGTGTTTTGTTCTCATCATTGTATGTAACATATGAGAATATTAGAGATTCTAAAACGCTAGCAGCAGTAGACTTTCTCCTGGATTAAATCTTTGCCTCCCGCCGTGCAAGAGAGGTCAGTCTTCGAGCCCGGACAACATACCGTCTTAAACAAGACACGCCAATCAGTAATGGCGACAGGAAACGTGTCAAACGTTACCTGTCCTTGGCGGACGTCACTCCGCGCGAGGATGCTGGGTAAATTACAGGGTGCTGAAGCTGGGCTCCATTTAATGACCTCCCCGCCCGTCAAACTCTTGTGCTTATTCGGACGTTATAAATGGTGTCGGGCCTCGCAGGTAAAGCCCTGTCTTGTTGTTGGTGTCACACAACCACTTAGACTACAGTATCCACCATAGTCATAGCCAGACAGAAAGACAGACACACACACACACACACACACACACACACACACACACACACACACACACACACAATGACACCGTCAGTGTGGCTGTATTGGATTTTAACAAACCATCAGATAATGAAGGGTATACAGTTTTGTACTTTAAGGAGAAATTATTCTGATATACTTTGAGGCACATCACCGGGAGAAATGGGCTGTCATAAGTATCTAAATTGTTTCAAGAAGATTTAACAAATTCCAGACAACTGATGTACAGCAACAACAACAACAATAACAAAGTTACGTAGAAATCAAAGCATGGAATTGGAAGGAGAATTTCAGTAAAGCCTTCCCTCGGCACTACTAGTTTATGAAGACAACCTGGCTGCCGAGGACGGTCCATCAGCTCATCTTAGTAACCAACACAAAACTATAATCTGAGAATGAAAGCTACCTCACTTAACAGTTACAAGAACTTGATCCTCAAAGCTGTACTTTATGAAAGTTTGATGTCGAAAAGCTAAGTTAACTGCATAGCTAAAGGTTCATGACACCTATTAGAGGGGCAAATCACTCACTGTGTACAACCCAATTAATCCGCTAATATATAAAATCCCTCCTTTTTGGGGCCCTGCCAGCCAGTGTCAGAGTGTAGAAATATGTAAAATGACCTGTGATCTAAATAAAGCATTACATTTTAAAACTTCAAGTACAATTTGAGCCTTCTAGATAAAAAAATAAAAATAACGTGTGTAGGCCTATGTATTCGCACGCGGTCAAAACCAGCCAAATGAAATATTGGGGACCAAATCAGAATTCGAGGTGATCTTTTTCGAAAGACATTTTTGAAAAGTTTTTGGGCGTTGACTTCCCTTTTTCTTCCCGTTAAAAGATCGGGCAAGAGAACTTTAACCTCCATGGAAGAAATTTCCCGAAATCACAGTGGTATATTATGTACAATAACACAAAATGTCAATAGGGCCAAAAGAAGAAAAAAACAATAGGTGTCAAAGACCTAAAGTAATGTTGAAAGCTGCGCCATCCGATCTTTATCGTCGGAAGGTAAGCCCTGCCTGCAAAATGGCCGTGGACATAACGTTAACTCTGATGGATTTTCTTCCATATTTAAAATACTAGACGTTTTTATATCAATTTTCTTTACCGTACCGTTTGGAGGGCCAGTAAAATGTAGCGATCTGCCCAAGTTTATGTGCAATATAAAGTGTTTTTACTGTAAAATTGGGACAAATTGCTCTCCGATGTAAACCGTGCGATTTAACTGAAATTACATGTAGTGGAATGTGCAGGCATGCCTCTACTCTCCTATTATACCCCGTGTAGGTCTTGAAGACATTGGGCTTGAGGAAACTTGTCCAGGGTTTGATTGCCGCTGTAGTCAGTAGGAATAACTGAAGATATCACTAAGCCATGACCATAGAGTCATCCGTTAAAACGATATTTTCGAAATTTCTGGTTCGCGAATTTTGAACCGGACTATAAGATTGGATATTATTGTAGATCTACTACTATATGTCTAACATCTTTTCGTCTTTGATATGTGAAGAGAGAAGACTAAAATCGCTCATTTCTTATTGTAGACGTGTCCTTCTCCTCCCCATCTCACATCTTAGACTTCCTTTTTAGCCTCGGATAAATAGTTTGGATTAGATAACGATGTGCGCGAGGCTACAACGCCTTTTTCGATGACGTCATATATCTCACACGCATAATATACATGTGTCATTACGTTCTCCCAAAAGCTATTTTCATTACGCTACATGTACAGTTCATGAAATGCATCTACAGATTGAGAAGGAGAAGGGAAGGAGGCAAGTGGATCTTGAGTGGGAAGTGGTCTGTGTGCAAATAGAGAAGCTCCTAGTTCCAGCTGAGATCATCGGTGTGGCGTATGGCAGAAGTCTGGTCGTCACACGGCGGCTCTTATCACCGATACCGCTATTAGTGAGCGTCACCAGTCACTAGTATCGCTTGTCTCCCTCCCCCGTTGGATAATGGCCAGCCTGTCAACTCGTTTTCGCAAAGTTCCAACCTTCCGCCCGCTTCGAAGAAAACTGGCAGCTAGAGCAGGGCTGAACGGAAGCCATGACAGTCTTGTATAAAAACTCTGGAATCAATCGATATGACTTCTGTCGCTCACCACGAGGGCTTGGCCAGAGCGAGATTTGGGCGGGGACTCATCACAGTAGGGGCGAGTTTCAGCCCTCACGCCCCGCCCACAGCCTCTTATTGTGGCCACAATATCCGTATGCTGTCGGTAATTGTCCAAAGGTTTGTCCCGGTGGCGCGCCTGATTGATAACGCCAGCGGTAATCTTCGGCAACTGGTGTAAACACAATGGAAGTTGTCGGTGTCTCCGTGTCCTCGTGGTGGTGTTCGGTGAGTGGGGCTTTGGCGGTGCCAAGCATGCTGAGCTGGTTGACCAACACCCTGTTTGTGTGCTGCGGTATGATTCCAAGCGTTGTTCATTATATAAGGCTTCATGCGAGGACTTGAGCATCACAGTGGTATTGATAAACTTCAAATACAGAAGAACTGGACTTACAGTGCAGTGCAGTGCTGGACTTTACATTAAAAATCTTCTGGTATAAGCCTACCTTGCAAACATACCACTATACTTTTGTTAGAAATTATGTGGCACTTTAGGAATACATTATTTATTTATTCTGTTAGTACAAAGATTTTCATAGAGTCCAACAATTTTTTTTTTTCGTTACTTACTGGAATTTTATTGACAAAATATTAAAGGTAATTAATGTCAAGTTTGCATCATTCTACAGATATTGTTAATAACCTTTAATAATATTACGTCAAAAGTGGCAAACAAATATGATAGTCGGGGCGGGAACTTCTTAAAGAGTATCCAAAAACAAACAACCGCATTATAGATGCTACATATTTAAATCAAATAACTCTCTAGCATTTGATAATAACTATTTTACTATCTAGTCTAAATATCATGTATTTCCAAAAATGTGATCTCAGGAACAAAACAAAGCTAAAACTTTGATGAATAAAAAAATCAGACACATTTAATATAATAGTTTCTATTGCAAACCGGATGAAAGTGATTTAACTTCGTTTCCTTTTTTATTTATCTCAGTTATCGAAGGTACGCTTTTTAAACAGAGTTACTCTACTTCCAACGACAATTAAGCAAGGCTTGTGACGGCTAAAGAGAACCTTCTCAGCATCTAATTGTTCCTCATCACACTGACATTTACTGCTCAAAAGGACAAGAACAGTTTCGATTTAAAAAATGAGGCTATAACAACCCAAGGAAGAAGTCAAGCCAATAATTGGCGTTGTCGCTCGACAGTCTGTATATCTACTTTCCAGTATTTTGCTGCTTTGATCGCTGACATCTGGACCAGCCTTCGCCATTGTCAACGTCAAGTTGTTAATAAAAGCAGGTATGTGTCATGTAAAACTTGTTTCTGTTTGGTCTTTACAAGACATTTATTCTTAAAATTCAGGTGAAGAAAGGCATCATTACATTTAAACCTGAGATCAGTTTTCACAGCTGCAAAAAGTGCTCTTAGAAGTGCACATTTGATGTTTAGAAGATGATAAATATTTTGCAAGTGACTCAATCTATTAAGAACTATGATTACTTTTCATGGGAGATGAGAAATATTGATTAGGAAAATCATATTATATGGCCACCATCATTTATACCTGGAGTCGTCGCGTGTTTGATATTTATGCATTTTTGCTTAAACATAGAATATCATCTGTGTTTTATATGAACTTTTCTTGACTGTCTGAGAGACGGTCGAACAGTCGACGTTTGAAATATTATGTTCTTTCACCCGTCAAAGAGACGTTGCTGAATGGACATTTAAAATACTGTAAGAACGTGAGATTTTTAAATTTTGCTTTTCAAAATATGCACCGATCAACTGTGCAGAAACAAATAAGTATCCATACAAAAATATTGTTTCCATCTTTTAATTTCTTTCTGAACATACAGTGGAGTGAACTGTGCCCACTTAAATGAGAAAATAGAATGCGTTACCAATGATATTTTAAACAATTAAATTCTCACCCTTGGCATTATGACACATTATTAGCCAGTCTCATTGTTTTATCCTCAACGTCCGCCCCGTAGCAATTTATCCCCACCCAAACCCATTCTAAGCCAACAGCCAATTTGCTCATCATATACAGTAGTCGGGATATTGCCAGAATATTGCAGAATATTATTTCTTTTACTGCTCTCACGATAATCTTGAAAATGCATATATAAGCAAAGAAGTTTATCATTAAAATGGCAAGGTATATTGCTTTATCCCTTCAATAAAAGACACATTCAACTTCTAATCGCAATCCTTTTAATAACACCTTTTGCACAATCGTATAATTTTCGGGAAAGCACAGATGCAAGAGTAGGGGATAAATAAGTGTTGCTTACTGACACCGTCCTATCGTTTATTTCCATGTTCCCAATGAGTTGCAATGTAAAAAGTAGTTGTACTTTCTTTGATAAATGAGTCACAAGTCCATTCAGAAATACCATCCTGTATTCATAACTGGGTTTGAAATCTGAATTCTTTCAAGAGTTATGTTATGTATATCCCTTACAAACACTCAAAGTCCAAATGCTGAGTTTTGAAAATCGCTCTTCAATTAGGAAGTGTCGATCGTATTATATTAATTGTTTATATATCTCACCACCATTAATATTACCCTTCATATGTTAGATAAGCATAAATATTTCATTTCAATATGTTAGTAAGTATGTGCCCTCAATGTTCACTATTTTGAAATGTATTTTTGTATTTGTTTGCATTGCTCTAGTGCAGAACTCTGCAAGAGCTAATAAACAGAATTGAATTGAATTGAATAATGAAATCATATGACGAAAAAGATTAGGTAAATATAGTATAACAGAAGTCAAACTAACTTCAAGTATAAAAGAGAGGAAGAGACAAGAATAATAAATGCTGTAAACCTAACTCCCCAAGGAAAAGTATTATGGATAAACAAAACTATACAGTAGAACCTGAATATTACGTATGTCCTTGGTGCGTGCAAAATATTAATTTGTTTATTACTAATGTACATGTAATATTCAAATTCATCTGAATAATGGAATGATAGGATAAAATGAATCCATGCAGGGCAAATTCATACCTAATAAGGAGGAATACTTATTAAGTGAGTATGTAATATCGGAGTCCACCTGAATCATGACATTAGATTAAAAATGAATCCGTGCATGTGAAATTCACTTTTAAATATTTAATAAGAAGGCAAGCGAATTAAATAAATACTTAATAGCGAGGTCACAATGTACTTTTCGTCTCTTAATCAAATAAATGTTTTTGAGAGAGATGTCACCACATGTCTTTCGGTCGGCGTCAAACATCCAGGGACCGGTCATACGAGGAGGATTTTCCACGTCTACAAAGCACACAATAATTGTATTGACCAAGCAGTTAGTAGCGTAGCAGCCAGCATAAACGGTTTCTTTACTATTTTAACTGTGAGAATTTATTCAAACTGAAACAACTCCATTAATAACTTTACAAATTTTGCCGTAAAATTTCATTTGTAAATTATAAATCAAGGACGTACTCCATTAAAAATGTCTCTCTTAGGAAATCACAAGAATAGACAGACTTTGAGAGTCGTTCTCCATGGCTGTATGATAAACATGCTCTGGTTTGAAGGATAAGCTAAACAGTTTCCATTTAATGATACACTGTATATACATCAGAGGAATTGTAGTAATTATTTATGTACACAAATTACAAAAAAAGTATGCCAAGCTGACTAAAAATAAAAAGACTAGCATTTAATGTCATATGACCAGCAACTGTTGTCAAAAATAGTTAAGTACAGTGTTTGTATGAACAGATCAAATGCAGAACTTTAGCTTCAGCAGCTCGTGAGCAGAGGAACAGGTCACTGAGGATGTAAAATACTATTAGATTTGCAAAGAATATAATCGTACTTTGTGACAAAGATAATCGGTACACCGAAAGAATAGCTGGACCAATCGCCATATTACTACAAGCAAATGATAGTGGATTTTGATCATGTGACCACGAACTACATACTATAGAAACTGCGAGGTGAGAAAGAACGTAACAAAAGGAACAGAAACTGGGCTTTTTGTAACCGTCTGTGTGACGAAATGTTTAAGCGTGATTTATACTCACACAAAAGGCTCAGGTTTCTGAAAAGATGATCTTACGGGTATGTGCATATGTACAAGGACTTGAAAGGAGCTTGAAGGTAAAAATACAAGAAATTTTACGAACTTAGCAAAAATCATTGATACTGTACTTCTAAAAATTCAGCAAAACTAAAGCTCATAACTTAAATAGCTAAAATAGATGAAGGCAAGGAGAAACCTTTCTATTCGTGAGTGACATATTATACATGTACATATTATATCATTTCTTTGCAGTGTGCTGTTCTTTGTTGTTGTATTATTATTATGGACTGTTCGCTTCTGTCCCACAGTTGTGGTCCGGGATTTTTATAAAGGAACTTGTTAAGCTTGTAATGACGTAAACCTGCAAAGTTATATTTCACAGATCAAGTCCAATGAAAAAATAGGAATAGGTTTGCTGAGCATCTTAAGCCGGCTGAGATGACGTCATCCATGTTCATGGCTAAGCTCGATATCGACAATCTTAATTTGTCATGAGTTTTTATTTCCCCTTGCTGATCGAGAGCTTGCGCATTAACGAGGGGATCTATTTAGGATCGTAAGAATTACATTAATTCTGCATGACGAAGGCTTTTGATGGTGCATTTAGCACCGATGGACTAATGTAATTCTTTCGGCGGTAAGAGATCACATCGTCAATGCGTAAGGCTTCAATTAAAGCGGTCGTATGCGTTCGCATTTACTCCAAACTTCAGCTGTGTGGAATAGAACATCACCTTCCAACACAGACAAAATTCGTTCTCGACAGCTTAAATGAATTCTCATGCATTTTATACTGCAGCTGTTGCTGCTATTCCTTCTCCTTCTCCTTCTCCTCATCCTACTACCACTACAAGTGCTAAGCCTAGAATTTTGTGACAACTACCACAACGACAACTATTATCACGACTACAACTACCACTACTGTGATGTCGCGTACTTTGATTCGATATTCATGCAAGAACAGACACAGGATCGGGTACAGGAGTGTTTTCCATTACCAGGACGAATACCACTGCAAATACAATGGGAGGATTTCCGTGTACGGTAACTGGCGATATATCGAAAAACATCTTATCAATCGATCAAATAAATACAATGAGGCTCCTAAACCATTGCAATTACTATTTATTTAAGGAATAAAACAAGTTTTCGCTTCTCTAACGTGGATTATGCATATTTAACTTACGAACTGAGGTTTTACTTGACGCCTGGCAGACATTTTGATAGTTGGGTCAACTTGGGAAATCCAAAAACTTCACCGGGAATTTAAACCGGAATAATTTGTCACGAACGTGCTGTTCCCTTCGTCTTGGGCTTGATCTAAGCACAGGCATTTTCCGAGTGTATACAAGGCTTCCCTGCTTTGCACTTGTATTAATAATTTTCGATGGTCTTTTTGACAGTCACTACAGAAACACCGACAATGTTTATCTATAAGCGACTTCACTCGATTCGTGCAGTTGTCTCAACATAGCAAGGACGCGACCTTGGGAGCGTCCGTTTTCGGGGGGTTGCAGGGGGGCGGAGCCCCCCTCGGCACCATATGTGACTATATGGATTCAATGTATTTTTACGCTCGCCTCGACTGATGCCCCTGTCTCGATGGGCATTAGGATTAGCATTAAGGGTAGGGTTAGGGTTAGGGGGTAGGGTTACGGGTAGGGTTAGGGGTAGGGTTTGGGTTGTATTAGTGGGTTACGGGTATATACACTGTATCTCATTCGGAATTCCTTTTAAGACAGGTAATAGGAATTGATATATGGTATTACTATTAGAAACAGGGTTAATGCTTGAACTGAGAGGCCCGTTTAGCCGACAACTTTTATCTAAAGTTAATATTGTTTCGACCACATTTTTATTCCAATTATTTTTATTTAACTAGTTGTATATCACGTGATTAAAGAGGTCAGCAATACACAATGGAGGCATTTGTAAAATAATCCATTTTCTTCACTTTTGGGCCTAAAACATAACCTAAAACATGTAGAATAAATATTAAAACGATCTGCTGACATTTTTAGAACTGCTTTGATATTTTGGAGCGGTGATGTTAGCTTTTCATATATCATTAACGCTTGTTGGTAACTCGCCTTCGTGGCTGTGTGCGATGATTGCTGGTCTTACAATCTGTGAACCTGCTTACCGACTCGAGTTCAAGTTCGTCTCCAACCTGAAGTTTTTCTTTCTTATCTTCTATGTATGATGTTCATTGTATAATAATTGATGTTTATACTAACACTGTTTAAATTATTGTTGTATGTACTGACTCACAGACTAGCCATCGGCAAAAACGAGACTGCAAGATCTGATAGAGATGGTCCTACTTTTCTTCCTCTCTTTGTGTATCCCCCATAAAAAATCATGCCCCCTTTTTTTATACCAGCCCCATCAATATAATCCCTCTTTTGTGTGTTCATTGGTACGGGTCAGGAACTTGTTGTAGGAGTTACCACTTATCGAAATCCTTCCAATACTATCATTGCTCCTCCTCTTACTACTACTTTGACCATTATTGCCATTATTACTACTAGAACTACTACTGCTCCTTACGACGACTACTAGTAGTACTACTACAATATTACTTTTACTACTCCTACTACTACTTCTTCATCAACAATAACAACAACAACAACAACAACAACAATACTACTACTACTATTACTCCTCCTCCTCCTACTGCTACAATTACTGTTACTGTTACTACTACGGCCACTATTAGTATTATCATTATTTTTTTTATTGCTACTACCACAACTACTACTGCCGTCATTTTCCCTTCTCCTCGTTCCACTACTACTATTACTACTACTATTACTACTACTATTACTACTACTATTACTACTAC
>JAWQUT010000018.1:1653608-1668886 GCA_033807755.1 Ellobium chinense | reverse complement strand
CCCCCCGGCACTATATGTGACTATATGGATTCAATGTATTTTTACGCTCGCCTCAACTGATGCCCCTGTCTCGATGGGCATTAGGATTAGCATTAAGGGTAGGATTAGGGTTAGGGGGTAGGGTTACGGGTAGGGTTAGGGGTAGGGTTTGGGTTGTATTAGTAGGTTACGGGTATATACACTGTATCTCATTCGGAATTCCTTTTAAGACAGGTAATAGGAATAGATATATGGTATTACTATTAGAAACAGGATTAATGCTTGAACTGAGAGGCCCGTTTAGCCGACAACTTTTATTTAAAGTTAGTAGTATTTCGACTACATTTTTATTCCGATTATTTTTATTTAACTAGTTGTATATCACGTGATTAAAGAGGTCAGCAATATACAATGGAGGCATTTGTAAAACAATCCATTTTCTTCAATTTTGGGCCTAAAACATAACCTAAAACATGTAGAATAAATATTAACACGATCTGCTGACATTTTTTGAAATTACTTTGATGTTTTGGAGCGGTGATCTTAACTTTTCATATATATATATATACACCATTAATGCTCGTTGGTAACTCGCCTTCGTGGCTGTGTGCGATGATTGCTGGTCTTACAATCTGTGAACCTGCTTACCGACTCGAGTTCAAGTCCGTCTCCAACCTGAAGTTTTTCTTTCTTATCTTCTATGTATGATGTTCATTGTATAATTGATGTTTATACTAACACTGTTTAAATTATTGTTGTATGTACTGACTCACAGACTAGCTATCGGCAAAAACGAGACTGCAAGATCTGATAGAGATGGTCCTACTTTTCTTCCTTTCTTTGTGTATCCCCCATAAAAAATCATGCCCCCTTTTTTTATACCAGCCCCATCAATATAATCCCTCTTTTGTGTGTTCATTGGTAAGGGTCAGGAACTTGTTGTAGGAGTTACCACTTATCGAAATCCTTCCAATACTATCATTGCTCCTCCTCATACTACTACTACTACTTTGACAATTATTGCCATTATTACTACTAGAACTACTACTGCTACTTACGACTACTTTTAGTAGTACTACTACTACAATACTACTTTTACTACTCCTACTACTTCTTCATCAACAACAACAACAACAACAACAACAACAACAACAACAACAACAACAACAACAACAATACTACTACTACTACTATTACTCCTCCTCCTACTACTACTACAATTACTGTTACTGCTACTACTACTGTCACTATTATTATTATTATTTTTATTGTTACTACCACAACTACTACTGCCGTCATTTCCCCTTCTCCTCGTTCCACTACTACTATTACTACTACTATTACTATTATTATTATTATTATTACCACACTCACTACTATTTCTGGTAACAGTTATACCTATAGGAATAACAACAACAACAACAACAATGAACAATGATGTTTCTATATGGCACTCTCAGAACACTGAGCTGTTTACTGAGGTAAAATACTAACAAAGATGTTGGTTTGAGCAGAATATATTGCTTTGATACAAGACTGAAATACCATTAAGAGCTTGCGCATTAACGATGGGGTCTCTTACCATCGTAAGAATTACATTGACTGCATATGTTGAACGCTACAAAGGATATATTCAGCACCATTGCAGTTAACGCAATTGCTCCGATGTTCAGAGATCTCATCATTAGTGTGCAAGCTCTCAATTATTTAAACCCCATAGTTTTTAATTTATCCATTTTAATACTCATAGCACATCACTATACAAAATAGCACCTCACTATACAAAATAGCACCTCACTATACAAAATAGCACCTCACTATACAAAATGAAGTCCAATTAAAATACTGTAGAACATACTTCCGTAACGTTTTCAAGACATAATTAGTGGCTAGGAAAGTGTCAATAGCAGAAAATAATCGTAACTACATAATATTTGTCTTACATCTAATCACTGCTATGAAGTGAAATGGAAAACCATGCACTAATCTTCCTCCGCCAGTGTATCTATGCAAACAAGATGCCGCAGTGTTATTTTTACTGTGCATAGCAAACAGTACATTGAAAAAAAAAAAAGAAAACATTTTCTTGCTTACTGTGTGCATGCAATGGGAAAACGTGAGTACATTTACATTACATTTATGTAATTAAATTGAGCAAACACTAAACACGCCATGGTCCGTCCTGTCTTTTCAATGGAATAACACAAAGAAATAATAGTTGCAGTATGTCGAGTGTACACAAAGAGTCTATAAACATATATATATATATATATAGATATAGATATAGATATAGATATAGATATAGATATAGATATAGTAGCTGCTGGATATCAAATAGTTTCTGTTCTGGGTAGTTTATAAACAGTCGGATAAGTAAATTCCAGAAAAGTAATGTTAAGTAAATGTTAAAGTCATAATCACTGCAGTCGAACAAAAATGTCATCTCACTCAAATGCAGTTTACACAATACACAGCTATGAAACCGCACACCTTTGGTCTATGAATAAGATAGAATTATGTGTAGAATCTGAAGCTGGAGGTATTACTATGCTTCGTTCTAACAGATCGGATGGAGTTATAACATCTTTACCAATTTGCATTCTCAGGAAAAAAGTCAGCTTGTCTCATTCAAAATCTACTGTGGAATGTCAGCTTCATTACTCGGGATGCTCAGTAATGTAAAAGTATTGTTTACAGTCAACCTCATTTTGCTGTCGTATAATTTACAAGACAAACACCCCATTTTACAAATGGGCAGGCAGGCAACGCATCGAAAGGCATCATAGACGAATGCATTAGACTCCGTGAAAAAGTTGGACGATTGGCGAATCGGGCAGATTGAAAAGATCTATCGGAGATTGTATTTCGTTGCTATACACATTCTTTTTTTTTTAAAAAGGGTAAAAAAAATAAAGAGGACTGATGTGTATAGTTACCTTTTGTGTATTTTTCTACGAATTTAGGTGAAAGCCGCATGTTTTTACGTTACGTAGTTCTCAAGAAATCTGTGACACAAATTTGGCTGAAGCGTTTTATTAATATAGATTATACACTGACACGTCTTGGTTTGTATTTAGATATAAGGCTGTTATAATTTGACCATGTTGGGTGTGGATATTTTTTTGAAAGGCACCTCTTATAAGTGAAGTTTTGTAAGACAGACGAATTCGATGGGAGATGGAAATAACAGTACCAAGTCAAACAATAACATCAGTGATAACAACAGCAACAATACAGAATTAACAGCAATAGTCACAGCATACCTGAACAGACAACATTATGTAAAGTAAGCCAGTGCAGTGAAATACCAATAACAATAACAATAACAATAACAATAACAATATGTTTATTGAGCTCAGACAACTATCTGCTGTAAATGAGCAAAATAACAATAATTTCAACAAGCAATTCACATTCTGCCCTCCCTCTCTCTCCCTCTCTCTCTCTCTCTCTCTCTCTCTCTCTCTCTCTCTCTCTCTCAACTTCACACTCACATTAATGAACTTTGAGATTTACACTTTTTACACATTAGATTAAAATATATACAGTGTTGCTGTAAGCTGACGGCACAACAATGACCACACAATTAAAACCTAAAATGAACACGGCACCACAACTGCTGTTTAGTGTGGAGCGAATGAAGGATGCAAAAAAAAAGAAAAAATATATCCGGCGAAAATTAACATGATCTTTTAAGCTGAGGCAGTTAACTCCACCTTTTATGACCCGACATTCTGAGAGCGCGACCGTTATTCTGTCCCAATTGGGCACTTTTCTTTTAACCACCATTCTTAGCATGACGCCTGTTAAGTCGACCTTTCTATTTCTTTATCACTAGCTAGTTTTTTGTCGGGATTACTAGAATCCACTAAATATCATAAGACCTTCACATTTACTAAGAAAGATTTTGATGTTATATTTAAAGGTGATATATTTAAAAATCAATCTCTAATCAACATTACCATTTGTCGATGCTAAACGTGCCCTTTTGGGTGATCGCAGAGAAAACTGATAACTGCAGTGTTTGAATTAACCAGTGTCGGTGAATGTGAGTTAATAATGAAGGCACATGGCTATTATCACAATTACTTAGGGGCTGGTGGCAGGGGCGGATCTAGTACCCGTGGGGCCCCTGGCACGAGAAAGTTGTGGGGTCCCCTTTCACATTATTGTAATACGGTCGTGCTTGGGAAATCTTACCATAGCAGCATTCTTCTGGCTTCTTCCCACTGTCTCTCACTCGCCTTGTCCTCCAGCGAGGGGCCCCCATACGAGCTTATGTTTAAATTCGCCACATGTTGGAAGAGAGAAAGACTATTGATGGCAGAAGAGTCGATATATGAAAAGAACCAATAAATGTTAGCGCCTACCACCCACCTGCACTTATCCCTAATCTAGGTCAGGAAATCACATAATTCTCTGAAAGAAATTTTTCCTTGAAAGAATTTTTTCCTCTAAAAAAATATATTCACACAATCCCTGCCCCATTCTTCCCCAACTAAGAAAAATAAGAGAAATGGAAATCTAGGTTTAACGATTCTTGTTACCTTACACATTGCAACAATTTTGACTTCCCTAAGTCACTTGGTAAGTTTTATTTCTCTCTCTCTCTCTCTCTCTCTCTCTCTCTCTCTCGCTCTCTTTCTCTCTCTCTCTCTCTGTCTGTCTGTCTCTGCCCCCTCTCTCTCTTTATTTTCTTTCTCTTTCATGTAATAGTACAGTAAATATTGAAAGGTAAATCAAACGTCCTCATCATCTAAAATTAGTATTTGAATAAAACATAAAATATAAAAAGAAAGGTCCACACATATCAATGAGATGATAGATTAAAGACAGTTTCCTTGACACCAAGTAATATTATGTTTGCCCTTTTATACTCCAGTCAACAATTTTAACCTATTCACTTAACACCCATTTATGAGTTAACCTCTTCCCCATCCATCCATCCCCCAATTTTTAGCGTTCATCAACCCCCAGCCTCAAAATTATTCCCCTCAAGTACCTTCATTTCAGTCACATGTCTACATAGCGCGGCAAATTATGACGTCATTTCCGTCACCATCCGATGCGCAAATTGCACTCTACTCGTGTGGAGCGACTGTACAAATTGTATTTGTGTCGTATTATGTAAAGGAGTTACGCTGTCACTTAATCACACCGCTGCCGTTTAAGTCACAAGAATAGAGTTTCAGGCAATTACATGAATTCAAATGGGACCAGAGTTTTCTGTCTGTAAGAGCAGAAAACTGCGGTGCGTCTTTAACGATTACATTTCGATTTTGGAATAATTTTCTCTTACATTAACTCCAATTTTCAATCCTGGTATAGATGTAGCTGCAAACAGCCGTGCCAAGCACTTCACGTCTCATTGCAGTGGTTTACCGATTCAAGGTTTAGAAGAAAACAAAAAGTCAGAATAATTTTATGACTAGAGAAAAGGTTAAAAATGTGTTATTCTTGTGCCAAATGTCAAAAAGGAGCCAATAATAAAATATTGTATAAATTTATTCGAAGTTACAGATCATTAGTATACTTGTTTTAGGAAGGCATTGCGGATACAATTCACGAATCTACTGAGTGAACAAACAATAAACAGCGCTGACTGAATGAGATATATCAGAAATCACGACATTTTCTAATATGTAATCAGACATTCAGTACTTACCCAAGTGGGACAGTGAGGTCGCAGTAGCTTGTGCACTTTTATCGAGGGAATTAGTTGGTAGAGTGAAGGGTGAGATGATTAAAAATTAATCCACTAAAGTGACGAATGAATACGAAATAATAATTGTCAAACCACACCGGACATGTATTGCTAGATATGTGTATTTAAAATTTCTTTTAGCCGTGACATCACCACTGCACCTATATATTTGAAATTTACAGCATCAACAGACATTTTCCATCTGATATGTGCACGAAATTTTAAAATGGGAAACGCAGGAAGTATTGATGAACTTAAAACTTTGAAATTTAGTGATTTTTTTTTCTTCTTTTGGCCATCCAATACAATAAATACAGTGATACCAAGATTTGGCTGATAGTTGGTCACACAGGTTTGGACATGAATATAGTATATGAAATTCAAAGATAATAGAATCATAATTAGAGAATAAATAGTTGAAAGCTTTTGGTAATATCGCGAAGTTTCTTTTCCGTTAATTTACTCCTAGAACCTGACTCCAGTCTCTGTCTCTCTCTCTCTCTCTCTCTCTTCTCTGTCTCTCTCTCTCTCTCTCTCTCTCTCTCTCTCTCTCTCTCTCTTTGTTGTTGTTGTTGTTGTTGTATATTTCTGTAATCCTGTTGTTTGGGTTTTTTAATATTAACAGTATTTAACAGCTCAAGTTTTATTGGTGACGTTCAGACCTCACTTAACGATATAATCAACAGGGCGGCCAAAATTACATATTCATACCATAATGCCATTTGTCATGAATAACTTTCAATATTTTCAAATATTTTCAATACTACATTCTGATGTGTACATGATCTCGCGTGAGTGTGTGGTGTTGTGTGTGTTAGGCGAGGCTGAAATTTCTTGTTAGGCGATTGTGGCAGTTGTGCTATGAGTACCTGCGGTTTCTCAAGTATTTAATGTACACTTATGTTGGACAGACGTGGCGTCGGGAAACCAGCATGCGCCCCAGGGGGTAATCAAAGCCCTTAGGATCTCTTTAATTTTAATTTTTCCCCTCGAATCAGATTAAACGTAATCAGGAATTTCAAAGAAATTAAGAAGGCGTTGGTGGATATTGAAGCTGGGATTTCAGGTTGGGGGTGTGTGCACGGGATGGGGGTGGCAGTGGGGAAAGAGGCTTTGGCGAGGATGGGGAAGAAAGGGGGGGGGAGGGGGAGTGCCAGTCCAGTCCAGTCGACTCCGCTTAATCGCAATGCGGATAATTGCACCTTCCGACTAATCGCAATAATTTTCACGTCAAAAAAATGTTATATTTCTTTCTGAAAATTGCATGCTCTCAAGGAGTTGTGATTGTATTGGAAATTGGACGAGGGAGAGACACACACGAAAAGAAACATTAAAATAAGAAGGCTAATATCGGGAGGCAGTTGGTTGGAAAAGGATTCCAAAACTTCGACGTGTAAGGATTTTTTTTTTTTTTTTAATGGGAAGAGGGATCAGATGAATGGCTCTCAAATAGAAATATAAATATCTACCCTATAAAGCTCCAGTTATTTATTTAGTTTCTGTAGTTTAAACTGACACACAATGTATCTTTAATCTTCCGTAACAGTGTTTCCCAGCCCAAATATAAACATAAACTATCAGTTGTTTTGATCTACTACACCTATATAAGTTTCATTTTTACTTAGGTGTTCGAAAATGTCCATGCTCTTAGTATGTACAAAAACCCCTCTTTTAATTCGTCCTTGTCTATTGTTATCTCCCTTGATATAGAAAGTGTCGTTAAATCCGCTACTGAAGCCCAAACGAAGATTAACACTGTGTGCTCAAATTTGATAATTAAATAACGAACGTGCACCGCCAGTGCATCTTTGTTAAAGGACTCACACTTGACCCCAGTCAACCCCTGGTCACCGCACCCCGCCCGTCCCCTTGCCATCTGCCCCGAGTACTTAAGAACGTACGCCCGTGTCACAGGGGGCAGAACTCGCCGAACACGCTTAAGGCGCAATTCCCGCCCCTTCAGTCACGCGCAACAATGAACAGGGCTTTGATTAAAATGTAGCCGAATCCAGCAAAGGAACACACGTGCCTTCAACCTGCTCACCTCCAGTTCGCTATGGCGAGCACGTCTCGGCGCACATGCGCCCCGGATGACCATATGGCACCCGTTTCAGCCGATCCTGCTTTGTTCACCTCATTACGCTAATGTCGTCTTTAAGCCGTGATGGGGGCGCTTAGGTTTGTCTTGTCCGCGGCCCCGCGAATGTGAGAGGCGATGATTTTTAAGAGGAGAACCTCTGTTTAACGGCCATTCCTACAACGGTGGATTCGGANGGGGGGGGGGGGGGGGGGGAGTTAAATGACCAAATGATTGTAAACAAAAGAATAAAAACAGTGACCGTTCATTAAGGGTGGCAGTGCTTGGTAAAACATGTGGTGTAGGCTTGTTTTGAAACGAGTAAATCAAATTATAAAGATGTTTTTAAAAAGTTCAACTCGGCATGGGCCAATGATCGAGGATATTTTAGGAAGAAGTGGCTGTTGTTGAATTCAGTAAAACAGTGGACTTCCGACATTTTTGGTGGTCTGTAACGTGATACTGATGTGGTTATCTTATTAAGGTGTATGAAGATGCCAATATTTTTTCCGCTGTTGGCGATGTAAGCGTATAGATCCGTGACTGACTTATCAATGTGTCTTGAGCCATACTACTTGACATAAACATTATTTAGCTCTTCCTCCAAATTTTGACACAAAGAAATATATCTCAAGACCCACGAAATTTTGAGAGCTTTGTCAGCAAATGAGTTTATATGAGATTTTAGGCCTTTCATGCAGTAAACAGGACAAAGGTACGTCCAACCATACAATTAACACGTGAGTGACAAAACCTCTCCAATTCTGAATATACAACAATACAATTTGCATCTATCTGACCCTTGGATATTAAAATCCAACCCCTTCTCCCCTCCTCATGCCCAGTTTTCTCATTTTATAGGATCTGTTTAAAATTGCATACCCTTATGCCAGGCATTATTGGCATTTTCATGCCTGAAAGTGCTGTCGTTTTTTCCATCAGGGAAAACACCACCAACATGATCTTGTGAAGCGGTGGCCATTGTGAACAGGTTGTCAAGCATAGCACAACACAGCGTGCCTGAGCTTGACCTGTCTCTTGTAAAACGAAGACCTTAACAAGGGAGGGCAATATCGTTCACTCCATTACACTAATGTCCGTGTACACAGCCACACAGTGCCAGCTTGCATTGTCCTTGCGCGTGGATCTCCAGACAGTAAAACTACAATAACTCCTTTTTTTTGCACTGGCGGGATGACCCACATAGGTGTTTGTGAGGAAGTGACCTGGCTAGAGAGGGTCAAGACAACTGAGTGTCTTATCATCGTAAAAATTAAATTATGTCTGCATACTGAACGCTACTAAAGGTGCCTTCAGCACCAATGCACTAAAATAATTCTTACGGTGGTAAGAGATGCCACTGTTAATTCGCAAACTCTCAATTCACGAATACATTTAAAGAAGTTGCGTTGTTGAAGCATCTTAAACTAAGCTGACAAACACGGTCCTGAGAGAAATGATATTTTGTACACGCGAGAAAAACTAAGCAAAAAAATATACGAATAGAGCAAGGCTTATTTGATATGATATAATCTGCGAATACAAACGAACAGCAGACCAAAGTGCAAAAATAAATGTTCATAATCAAGGCATTGCGAGCAAAGCCCGGGCAAAATAATATGCATCACATCTGTGTCAACTATTATAGGAATGGGGGAAGGGGGGAGGGGGGTTGAAATAGGATATGGTCGGGATAAGAACGGGAGGTAGAGGAGGTGTGCCAATGATCTTTTTCTTGACATGATTCTTCCCCATCCTCGGAAAATCGTAATTATGCCCAGGGTTGCAAAAAACTCCTTTTTTTAGTAATTGATTAACTACAAGTTACTTGATCACAAAAGTAATTTCACTACTCTAGAACAACTTTCTATAATTTGGTATTCTCTACTTTACCACTACTTTTCAAAAAGTACTCACTACTTTTATCAGCTTGTATAATATAATGATTATAAAAAAAACAACAAAACATAAATGATTCATACAGTTAATTAAAACAATGTCATTGTTATTCATTAAAGAGATAGAAAGGGAAAAATGAATAACAAATATCAACAGTTGTTGTACATATATTTCAAAGGGTCCTTGCCGACGGGGCGATTGAAAGGCGGTCGGCCGGTCGTGCTCAAAAAAAAAAAAGAAAATTGACGAAAAAAGGTAGCGTGAATGCTCACTACTTTTTTTCTACTTTCACTACCGCTACAACTACTTTTTTAGCGCTGGTTTTCGCTACGCTAAAAACTACCAATTTTTGTCAAAAAGTACTCACTACATTTTCGCTACATATTCGCTACACAACCCTGATTATGCCCATGCTAGGTGGTCAGTACTGTACTTATTCTAAGACAAACTCTTTTGGTCTCCTTGTCTTCACCTTTGTGTACCAACAAATTTGAACAACTGTAGTTTCGATATAGACACCGTTGTATTCAGGCGCGTAGAGTCTTTGTAATCTATGAATCGGATATTACCAATAATAATAAATTATCGTACCGATCTAATAAAATCTAATAAATCCTAAATGTTTATAAATTGTTCAAACATCACCTTCGTACTGTAACATTTATGCGCCATTCACAAGTTTTGATAATACGATTTTGTCGATGTTAGCTAGTTGTTTTTTTTAGCTGTACACTGTCTCAAAGCTTCAGCTCTCCCATATGCTCAATGACTTTCATCCAAGAGGGAAGGCTTTTGAAAAGAGTGGCTGATAAGAAAAACAAAATAACTACAATTTATAATGACATTATTTTTTTCTTTTGGGGCAACACCCTTCCCGAAATTTAAAAAAGAAAAAAAAATTTTGTTAGGGGCGACTAGAGGTTGGCCGTCTAAATAATACTGTAAACATCTGAATACTGTAGAGTTCATGACGAATACAGCCTTAATTCATTTTGTTTGATGGTAATCATTTCTAAGACCACTAACCTTCTTACTGTTTCTTTTTGACAGAGCGAGAGGAAGGAGATCTTAATGCCTCAAGTTTTTTTGTTTCATTACTTATCTCGCCGCAGTGTATTTGATTGTTGTCACTGCTGTTTATTGATAGCTTTATTCTGATATTTCACATTGAAACTTTGACAATATTATATGTAAAAAAGAAATGACAGCGTTGATAGAGACTGATGTAACGATATTTTCTTCATCTCCTTTTTTTTTTTTTACATGTGCATAAATATTAGTGGTTCCAGGTGACTGGATGTAAGTGCAGATGCAGATTACTACAAAAAAACAAAAAAAAAATCATCCTGGCTATGCCACTATAAGGCATTGCTCTTTTTAAAATACATATGTATGTATTTTAAAAAAAAAATAGCAATGCTTTGTTTACCTACACTCACACATTATTATTATCATTATATATACTTTCATGCCTGTAACTCTGTCATATTCTACACTCATGTTCCATGCTATATTAAGCCTTGCAGTTAAGCAAAGACGAGACAGTTAGAATATTCTGGAAGAAACCAGAGAATGAAAATCATGTGCAGACAGTGCATGTGTATGTGTGTGTGTGTGTGTGTGTGTGTGTGTGTGTGTGTGTGTGTGTGTGTGTGTGTGTGTGTGTGTGTATGTGTGCGTGTGTGTGCGTGCTTGTGTGCGTGTGTGTGTGTGTGTGTGTGTGTGTGTGTGTGTGCCAGAGTCCGGCGCGTGCGTGAGCGAGAGAGAGAGAGAGAGAGAGAGAGAGAGAGAGAGAGACACTGGGATAAACAGAGAAACAATTTCAGAGAAAGCGAGAGAGACATAGGCGTACCCAACTATTTTAACTGGAGCAGATTGCGGAGCTGATTGTAAAGGGGGAGCGGGGCACGTCACAGCCCCTGTGACTGCAATGCTTAAACCTCTACTGCTATTCCGTCCTCAGCTGCACCCACCTCAAATCTCCTCCCTCCACCTTCCTCTTTTTCATTCGCATTTTCTTTTAAACGCTCTCACTAACACGGTTGAAAAAATGAAAATGATCTCTCCTTCTAGGTGTGGATACGCCTTTGTTCCCAGAAAGAGAAAGAAAAGCCTCCAGCGGTGATAAGAATGAGCAATAAAATTGCTTTGTAGAAAATTCCAAAACATTCCAGGCGCGAGAATTAAGAAAATCTCAAGATCACGGGACGCTTCCCGCGTGCTTGCTCACCATCGAGCCATCGAACGGATCCTGCTCATTGCTCCCTCACTCCCGCAAGTCGTGTGTGTCCCCAGCCCCCNTACAGTGTCACTAGACCACGGATTGTCGGGTGCCATTGATAGCGACGGGGAGTTCCGGAAGGCACGTGAAGGTGCTCTCCCCTTTTTCACGTCGTATGACTGTCTCGGGCAGCGCCGACCGTATCGCACGCGCTTGGTGTCTGCCAACTCTTCGACGATGACATAAGCTTGGCTTGGCTTGGTGTAGCCTCGAATGGGAATCCCACCTGTCTTTCGGTATCCCCCTTTCGTCACAGTACAATAGCGTTTCTTTACTGGAGCAAAACGAACCTAGTATGGGTCCATGTCGTTTTCTCCCCTCCCCGTAGGACTGGAGTGAAATTATTGAAACAAACAGGTTTTTCGTTGGGTAAAATATCAAGAAATGTCTATATAGTAGCAGATAATCGAGCACTGTACAGGTACTGTTTTATTATTGATGCATAGTTAGTCCGGTAAAGAGGCCACCAACAAACGTTGTATGGTCTCAGCAGGAACAGTAAAGCAGAATTATATTAATTTACCCTGTTTCATGTATTCGCCGTGCTGCACTTGTTCAGAGCAAATTTCCATAAGGGTTAATAAATTTTATCTTATCTTATCTTATCTTATCTTATCTTATCTTTACACGAGATTATGTGGCACAAAAGCTATAAGTGATAGAGCTCCAAAGATCGTGAAAAGAGACGTTGGGATGGAAGTTCTGTGTATTAGCTAGACATCTCAGAAACAAGATAGTTTTGTTTTCTTGTACTTGTTGTGATGGTTGTTGTTGTTATGGTTCGGGAAATGCCAGAGGCTACGGAAGATGGGATGATCTGGCACAAGGTCCAGGAAATATGAATACAATCTAATCGAGAATTAAATATTTGCTTGACCCAGCTTTTATCAGCGATTAAACTATGGCTGTTTTTTCGAAAGCTGCCCCCCCCCCTCCAACCTCACACTACCACGACATAAAAATAATATGCTGCATGAAAAGTTAACACATGAAAGCTATAGAACTACAAACGGACGGAATAGTGAGAGAGAGAGAGAGAAGGACAGAGAGAGAGAGAGAGAGAGAGAGAGAGAGGGAGAGGGAGAGAAAGAGAGAGAGTGAGAGAGAGGGGGGGGGAAGAGCTAAAAATACATTTTATCAATTTCACGGAAGGAAGTGCACATACTCGGTCGTTACGATATAATACGGTGTCCTGCGCAGCGACACATTATCCCAAGAAATACCGAGAGTTGACACGGATGCATATCTCGTCGCCGCTCGAAAGTGACGTCATATTTACCCGAGCGAATTACAGCTGATACAAGGCGGAAAGAAAAAAAAAAAGGTTTAAAGGTCTTGATTAATTTTCCGAAACTTCTGGAACCAGCGTTTTAAACATCGATAATTTTATGCGGGGGAAAATATTGCCAGCTAAAGGGGTTTGGTTTAATTTAACTTTAGTTGTGCTTTGACTAGCGTGAGGGAAAGTTGTTTGTGAGTAGAGAAAATGCATGTGTAATAAAATGAAATAAATTTGTAAAGATCAGGTGGTCTTGGAAAGTAGACTGACAAGAAAAAAAAAACCAAAACAAGATGAAACTTATATTAAAGAATGATAAGCAATAATGTAATCATAAATAGTGTAAGTATACGAATATTTTATTCAGTGTCATTAAAAGTAATATGTTCTAGCTAGATAGGTCAGTGATGAGTGGTGAATTCTGGAAGGAGGTTTTCTTTTCGTCGGCACGGGTATTACAGATTTATGGCACAGTAGCACAGTAGCATGGTAGCACAGTAGCCAGGGGTAATTGCTGCAGAGGGGCGTGGCCAAAAGCTCCGTCATCTCAAAGAAATTAACTAGTTTTTTAAAATTTTTTTTTTGGTTTTGCGTTGTTGCAGTTCTTTAATCACGTAATTCACTATGTCATCTAAACTGGCTTAAAGATTAAAAGATTTAAAGATTTGCAATAGCAATATGTGATTTGAAATGTGAAATGAACTTTGCTTTCCTTTAGATCCTTAATAAACAAACAAAACAAACAATCAAACAAACAAAAATTATTGGGTTAATAGGTATTTGAATAACGAACATTTTTTTTTTGACATCGAAAATAAAAATTTATCTTTTTGTGGGGTACTGAAAATTGTTCCCCGAGACAAAGGGTTTTATTTTTAAATGGACATTTGACTTAAAAAATATGGCAGATCTATCACATATGGAGGATCTACTAATGGGTAATTAAGTCTTAAAATGTGAAAGTATCGATTTTTTATTTAATGCTTCAATGCCATTGACAGAATTAAGTCACAGACGAGCTTGTGTCCAGAAACACTCTTCAAACAAACTGGACCTAGATAAATAGTCTGGAAGCAAAATGCAAAATAAACTTCATCAAATCCATAGGTCCGGACTAGAAGAGTGGACTTGCTGCATAAAATAATTTTATTAAATTAGGACGCTCTTAAGACACCCAAACTTCGAATTTGTTCTTAAAAATAACGCAGAATACTAATACAAAAATAGCTGCAATAAAGCAATGCGCGCGTGCGCGCACGCGAGCGCACACACACACACACACACACACACACACACACTTACACACTCACACTCACACACACACATACACACACACTCACACACACACACACACACACACACACACACACACACACACACACACACACACACACACACTCTCTCTCTCTCGGGCGCACACAAAGTTTCGATTCATTAGAGGCCGGTGCCATTACGAAACTGTGGGGTCCATTTTTTTTTTTCTTTTTTTTTGTGTGTGTTTAAATTTGGACGGGGCGGCCTGAGGCTTTCTTTAGCCATAACATCAGTCCCATGTAATGGGACCTTGCAATGCTCCGGGTAGCCTCTGGTGTACAGAACATCTGGCTAGCTGCGGCCACGTTTTAGGCAATCGAGGCCGTACTAAACATTTAATGAGCTTATTTATTATTGGATTAAGGCTTTTCAAATATTTTCTTAAGGAAAAGGGAAAACTCGGAAAGAGTCAATGATAGACTTTTCACCTTGGCTCATGGCTAAATTTTTAATGTTGTCTATAGCGAGTGAAATATACAGCACCGTAGCTAGAATATATAATTATCGCTATTAAGAGGCAAAAAAGAAAAAAAAATGTCAGGATAATGAATCAGTTGAGAGTGGGAATGGAGAATTCATTCTTTTTCATTAAGAAAATAAATGCAAATTTTATTTTATAAAGACCACAGGTGTAGCATGGGTATGTATGGGGTTCGTTTTGGGATGGAGAATGGCAAATTGCCTCATGTCACAGCCAATTCCAGTCTCAGCCCTTCCCCTACTTTCGCCCCTCCCTCCCTTCTCC
>JAWQUT010000018.1:1638913-1653584 GCA_033807755.1 Ellobium chinense | reverse complement strand
AAAAAAAAAAAAATATACAGACCTTAGAACATCTAACATAATCCGTCACGCTAATTCCACATTCGCCTCTGTCATTTTTTGATGATCTGAGTATTTATATGACTATGATCTTCCAAGTATCTTCTTTTTTCTATTAAAACAAGTGTTGAGTTTTGACTTGTCATTACATCCCAATTTTACAAGCTAAATCCCATCGGCCTTATGTACTGCTATGAGCAACAGGTTAAGAGCGCTAAATTTCTCAAAACTTCAAAAATTGACTCCGGCAAATGTGGAATGAGCATGACGATAATACTCCCTATTCTTATGCTCATTTACGCCCCTGGAAAAAAAAAAGCGACACAATTACTGACTAGTCTCGCATAGCAAATTAGACTTAATCATCGTCGGGGCGAAGTTGGGTAATGTTGCATAATTAAACGAGCTCATCCACGATCAATAATTTATAGACTAATTGTATTGCTGTATTTATTGTCAAGAGACGATTGATCTTACACCTGATAATTACTATATTGCCTTGAACGATTGACACGGAAGCGATACTTTTAATTGGTTGTTCAGAGTCAAGGAAGGGAACAGAAATCTCTACTTTATAAAGATTAGTATTGTCATGATTTCATATTTTGATAATGATGATGAAGATTGTGTTGATAATGAAAGCCATGGTTATATATTTATCATGACGGTGGTGATGATGATGATGATGATGATGATGATGAGTATGTAAATGATGTGGTTTCAAAATATGTAGCAATATGATAGTTTTATTTTGTTTCTCCAAATCAGTGGTTTAAGTCTCGAAAACTTCACTTCATTTTGAAGGTTATAGAGCTGAAATACTTTATTGCTGTGAAATTTTTATATCATTTTTATAGTAGGATCGCCGCATTTGTGAGGTCTAATTTCTAAACTTTTTCAAAGGGTGATGGTGATGATGATGATGATGTTTCCTACCTCCTCAAAACCTGGGTGACGCCTTTGTTCTCGTTCTATCTGAACTCCCCTCACCCCTCTCTCTCTCTGTTTTCTTTAGTGAACTCTTATCGTATCCTTTTAAATTAGCACCCCTATAAAGTCTTAGATCTCTTCCTATGTCTGCTTCTTCCTTATCATTATTATTATTATTCCTGATGAAGGAATTTTCAATTCCGAAAATTTGACATTTTCTTATTGTGTGCTTCTTTTTGTAATTTAAATAAAATTGTATAGTAGGACACTGGTGGACGCTATTATACTTTATTTTGTGTGAAACAAATGATGATGATGATGGTGGTGATGATACCAATTATAGAGGAAAGGAATTACTATATCTATTGCTTTTGGGGGGGGGGAGGGGGGCAGGGGAAGATGGCATGGGGCTGAAAGCTTAAAAAATAGATTTTGTGTAATAATATTGTCACTGATGACCTTATTGTGTCTTTGTAATCATTTGATACGTGCACGATATAAGGCGTTTTAGATTATATCGTTGGTGAATTTTAATTTAAACAGACGATAATATAAACATTTCATTTCGATAACATTTTTCAACTGCACATTCATCTTTAGACATACATATTAAAAAAAAAAAAATGTTGGTGATGTTAGTAATTTGCCACTTTTCGTTCTTAACCTGAAGAAGTAGGATGCGAAAATTTGCATAATTTACATTGTAATAAAAGTTTAAACTACTTTATCATTATTGAAGTCGTAAATTTATATTATAGACATTTTTTATCCAATTTAAGTGGCGAAATTATTTTGTAATAATCCTTTAAATTACTTTTTATCACAGTTTAAGTGGCTTTATATACAATTTTTGATGATGGTGGTAACGAAAGGTGATGATGATAATGATAAATTTGTGATGATGGTAATGAAGATGTTTTTGAGAGCTGTAAAGTTGATAAAAGAGAGACGTTGGAGAAGTGCGAAAACGTCGATAATAGTGAAGATGGTGAAGATGATAATAAGTGTTGATGATAAAAAGGAGATCAATAACAGTGTGATCATGATAAAAACGAAAATGATTTCTTTTGGATAATACTGAAAGAGAAAAAGAAAAAGAGAAAGAGAGAGAGAGAGAGAAAGAGAGAGAGAGAGAGAGAGATGAGAAAAAAGTGATAATGAGGACGATGATGTGATGATGATGATAATGAGATGAAGGTGAGGGAAAGATAGGAAACAATAGCACTGCTAATGATGATTACCAAATTGACGGCGGGGGCTGGGAAATGAAGGAGGAGGAGGAGGAGGAGGGACATAGTGGTGTAGGGGATGATATTTCTGTTGAGGAGGAGACAGAAGAGGAGTATATCAACTGTTATTATTGCGTCATTTCTGCCTAATGCGCGTTCATGATGCGAAAATTGGGCTGGAGGTATTATCATCCATTCTGATTATTTGCTCTGTTAAATCCCTTTTACTTAGATACAGAGTGGGTGTTTTTACACTGGGCTTCGGTATTATCATCCATTCTTATTGCTTGTCTTACTAAATCCATTTTACCTACGCACAGGGTGGATGTTTTTACACTGGGCTTCGGTATTATCATCCATTCTTATTGCTTGTCTTATTAAATCCATTTTACCTTCGCATAGGGTGGATGTTTTACACTGGGCTTGGATATTATCATCCATTCTTATTGCTTGTTTAAATCCATTTTACTTAACCCGTTTACTTACTCACAGGGTGGATGTTTTTACACTGGGCTGGGATATTATTATCCGCTCATATTGCTTGATTTATTAATTCCGTTTTACATACACACAGGGTGGATGTTCATTACACTGGGGTTGGGTATATCATTCATTCTTATTGCTAATTTTAATAGTTTTACTAAATCCATTTTACCTACGCTGGATGTTCAGTGTGGATATGGATGGATGTTCTTTGCATTTTCCTCGTGCAGAGCGAGATGATGAAGAAACTGATTTTGAAGTAGGTTTAACATTTTTGCTGTTTTTTTTTAATTAATGGATATGAGGATAAGGCAAAAATATTACCATGAACCTTTTCTAACTCCCCGTCATCAGGAATATCACCATCATCTACATCATTTTCAGCTTTGCCCTCATCTTTCTCCTTCTTTAATCTTATTTCCGTCAATTTGACAAATGTCATTGCCACTGCTTTTAATTCCTACCCTTCTCTCAACACCATTATCATTATCATCTTCAACACATCATCGTCTTCGTTGTTATTCCTTTCCGAACTCTCTCTCTCTCTCTCTCTCTCTCTCTCTCTCTCTTTCTCTCTCACTTTCTGTTAATATCACCACAGCTATCACCATCCTTCCTGTCATCACCAGGCACAGCCATTATCATCATCAAACTCATCGTCATAATCATCATCACCATTATCAGTGTTTTCGGACTCTTCTACCATCTTTCGTTTGTCATCTTTATAGTTTTCAAAAAATCATCTTTATTACTCTCATCACAAATTCATCATTACCATCATCAAAATCATCATCATGGCTATCAGCAATTCATACAAGGAAGAAATAAGGTTTCTCAAAATACAGCACTCGTGAATTGTAACATGATAGACTTTACATAAAGAAATGCACTATGCTAAAGTATTTCGCCTGTAAAACCTTCGTTATTTTTTAAACTGTAAAATTACATTGATCATTATAAATAGTATCATTATCATCATCATCATCATCATCATCATCATCATCATCATCAGCATCAGTAGTAGTAGTATTATTACAAAGCAAAACTTATCTTAGTGTTTTTAAGCTTTCAAAGAAGAAAAAAATAAAGTAATAAATGCAGCAATTCTTTACCTCCGTAATAATCACCATCATCACCATCATCATCACCATCATCATCTACATCATCATCATCATTATCATCAAAATCATCATTTGAATATGACAAGAAACTAGGCCTCTCAAATATTAATGACGATTTTAATATTAACATAATAACATAAACTATTCACAACAATAAAATAGTTCGACTACAGAGCCGTTTTTAGTCATTCGTTTAAAGACAAATTACTACTATAATCGTAAAACTGAATGAAATTATTATCATCGCTGTTATCATCACTACATAATCATCATTTTCATTATTAACATAATCATCATTAGCATCAGAAATAATATGAAACCATGAAACGATAGGAAAGCATGAAAGCATTAATGGAATACTTATTTTCATGAAAGCATTAATGGAATAATTATTTTCATGAAAGCATTAATGGAATAATAATTTTCATTCACTAGTTCGCATGCTTAAAACGTTGCCACAGCTAGCAAGGCGTTCCGCACACCAGTAGTTACAATGGGGCATTACAAGGCCCCATTTACAAAGGACTGATGTTAGAGCTAATAAAAACATCCGCATTCCTTCTCCGACCTTTAACACACAAAAGAACATAGGAACCCCGACAGCTTCGTATTGACATTGGTCTCTTAAAAGTAAAAGCTTTTTAAATTTTTGTTATTGCTTACTTTTTCAAAATGCAACTCTGTTTTTGTACTCAGTGTTCTGTTTTTTTTTAAGTCCCAGCTCTGTGTGTTTTAAGAAATGTCTTGATTTCACAGATTTATTTGTGCAGCGATACCTCTTTACGGAATAAAACGAAACAAAAGTGTGACTCGGTTATAAGGATTGATGACGTCTATTTTTAACCTTAAGACTGAAAATGCAATTCAGGTCTAGTATGTCCCCAACAGTGTTTCTGTACACAAGCTCCTGCTTAAGCTTCAGAAATTTCAGGCTGTGTTTACAACACGAACCAGCTTTAAAAATACTTTGATGGCAGCTGGACTTAAAAAGCTAAACTGAGGCTGTAGGAACCAAATTGTAAAAGTCTCTTCGAGCCATTTTATAAAACTTTATCATCGAACTTCAGGAACATTCCGAGATGGCCATGGCTAGTCTGCAGGTCTGGTGTCACCACTGTGCTCAAACTATATTATTATATACTGTTTGGGGGTCCTTCGTTCAGATTTTTCACACTTTTAATTTATTTTCAAAGGGGTTAAAATTTTGGCCTTCTTTTGCAGACCATAGGTCCGTACAAATGAAATCCCCTGAAGCCATTGGGAAACACTGCCTGCAAGAATTATTTTATTTATAAATTCAGGACTGAATTTCATGAATTTTGCGCTATAGTTTCACATTATATGATTATTTCTACACAATCTATCCACAGAATATATTTTATACTCTGCTATTATTCACTCTGATAGTTGGTGGGTTGTTGTTTTTTTTTTGAACAATTCGACTCCTGTAACCTAACAGAAGACTATGTTTGGGGACAGAAGGAATTTTTATACGAACTTTTTCCACACATTTTTTTCTTTTCATTCGTTAGCAGAGTCGCCCCAACAGCGACGCATAGGTTTTAAGATAAGATAGATATATATTCTTTAATGTCCAGTTTATATTGAAGTGATTTGTGTGTGGCACCGGAAAACCTCACTGCAATGCACCGGCAGTAAACAGACTGTTAAAAATTGGACACTTCCAATTCTCATGATTCAAACATGCCCCTTGTATAACAAGACATAACAAAACAAAACAACTTTACAAATGTTCAGGAAACATGCCGATACAGCTTTGGGTAATTCTTGTCACATTATGTAATTATAATAAACAAGTAAGACCGTGCCTGAGCAGCCATTTTGTAAAACTTGGACACTGGGGCAAGCGACACTGTGTGTCTGGCTGGAGTGACTTAAGGTTACAATCGGTGTGACAAAGTAGCAGAGAAAAGTCACAAGCTAGAAAGGGTTGGAAACCGATCTTGCAATATTTAAATTTGTGAATTAACGAACGTAAAATCAGACCGAACTGACACACATCTTGAACCAATTCTCCAAAGGAGAATTTTTTTTTGCAACATTTCAGATTTTTTTTTTCTTTGTTTGATGTCGAGACGGGTGCGTATAATATGTTTCAATTCAATAGGAGCCCTATTTGCATTATATTATTGTGATTATGTGGGTTTTACTGAGATGAAGAAAAATATATAGGGCCTAAATATATCTACAACTTTACTTAGATTTGAAATCGCGTGACGTCTATCCCAAAAATACAAAAAATGGCAATCGGGTTTTCTCATTTGTTCAGTTTAGATGGACACTTCACCCCTCGAGAGCGGTCTGGCTACTAGAATGGGCGTTGCCTGTCGCTCACCTCTCAGCCAATGGCCATCTCCACCCGCAGCTCACACCCACCATACAGGGAGCATCCTCAGTGGCAACAGCAACAATAACAGCAGCAACAACAACAACAACAGTAGCACGAGCGGCAACAACAACTATATGGGATTTACGTCATCAGCATCGGACAACGAAAACAGCAACAGCATTATGAGTGATTGCCAGAGCAGCAACAGCGGTATTACCTCCACCAGCAATAACAACAACAACAATAACAACAACAGTAGCAGCAGCAGCAACAACAACAACAACAACAACAACACTGGAAACACGAGACAGAATACTGTGGGCACAATAATGCTGCACGGCGTCGCTATCGTCTCTCTGGTCATAGACAATAAGGTAGGTGGTATTAAAATATATAAAAGCTAGCCCAGGGTATAAAGAGAGAGGAGGGGCATGATGGGGCACATCGTCATCATCGCCATCATCATCATCATCATCGCCACCACCACCACTGCCATCATCATCATTATCATCATCTCCAATCCTTAAGAAGTGAGAAGTGTTTGTACACGAAAAGTTCATTATTTTTAATGAGTTCAATAATACATCTCTCAAAAAGTGTTATATTCAGTCTGGGCGCGCACACACACACACACACACACACACACACACACACACACACACACACACACACATATATACATATATTATCATCATCATCATCATTGTAAACATAAATCTGCTCCTTTTTTTAATTGACATCTTTATCACCATTGCCGTTATCATCCCCGTCACTATCAGGACCATCACTAGTATCATCACCTCACTACCACCACTATTTTCACTCCTTAATTTATAGTATGATACCAATGTTAGCAATAGCTATGCAGACTCGGGAAAAATAAATCGCTTCCAACGTTTTTCCACTCAGAAAGACAAAATAATCACTAGATCCAAATATCGGATTGTCAGAAAAAAAAGTTTAATTAATTTCAATGTTTTATAACTCCAGTGATTCAACTTCTCCCACTGATATTTCAAGATAGATAATCCACTAGTTGACGTTGATGAGGTATTTTGATGATGATAATAATAATAATAACAACAATAATAATAATTTTCGATTTGCACATCTACAGGCGGGTACTGGCAGTCGGTTGGAAATTTCAAAACACTAGGTGCTCTATTTAGTTAAACCACAGCTGAAAACGAAAAAAATTGAAAACTAATACCTTACAATAATATGCTCCATGGACGTCTATGACATTGGACATGCCATTGTTTTGTTTGTTTTGACAGAAGTGCAGCAACCCGCAGTAATAAGATATTATAATTATGTCTGATAATTGCGAACTTGGGCATTAACGATGTGATGTCTTAACATGATATTATGAATTACGTTATTCCTGCATTTTGAACGCCATTGTGAGTACATTCAGCACCGTTGCAATATGTTAATCTTACGACGGTAAAAGATCCCATCGTTAATGCACAAACCTTCAGAAAATCTCAAATTTTTATTCTAGTTCCTTTTCAAATGTCTGAGTTGTGAAACTTTGAAATTAAGTAATCATTTTTTGGGCCACTGGGTATCTCAAGAAAAGTTGACTTTTGTAATATATGATCTTCATTTAATGTTTTTATACATGTTACTTGATAGAATGTCATGATAGATGTTATAAGATACTAAGTCTCAATCTGAAAAAAAAATTGTATTAGTAATAAGATTTACATATATTATTGTAGCAGCCACTATTTGTTGTTCTTTTTAGGACATTATGTAACGATTACATAATCATCATCCATTGTAATCATCATTATCTTCACATCATCATCATCATCATCACCACCATCATCATCATCATCATCATCATCATCATCATCATCATCATCATCATCATCATCATCATCATCATCATCATCATCGGTCTATGGTCGTTATCTTTATTTTTATTCCACTCCTTCTCTCCCTCTCTCTCTCATCTTATCATCATCATCATCATCATCATTATCATCATCATCATCAGTCTATGGTCGTTATCTTTGTTTTTATTCTACTCCCTCTCTCTCTCATCTTATCATTATCATCATCATCATCATCATCATCATCATCATCATCATCATCATCACAATTATCATCACCACCATCCTCATCAGGAGCGGCTGTGCCTAGCCCAGATCTCCAACACACTCCTTAAAGACTACAGTTACAATGAAATCCACAACAGACGGGTGGCTCTTGGCATCACCTGCGTTCAGTGCACACCTGTACAGGTAAGACTTAGGGTATTCATAACCGATTCTGCTCACGCACTTTGAAGCAGAGGGGTGAATAAGTTTAGATGATATGTAAACAAAATTTAGATCTAGTATTGTATCGGTTGAAATATTATAGATATATGGTATACATTAATATTGAAAGTGATTGTTATCCGTGTTCGTATTTTCGATGTTTGGTTTGAAGCCTATCAATAACCTATTTAATTCGGACTACGCGTGAGGATGGCGCATCTTTGCGGCACACACACTTCATTTTTATGGCACGGTTTATTTACAAAATTTACGATTAAAAGATATATAACAGCGCTATCACTATATTTGAGAGCTTGAGCATTAACGATGGGACCTGTGACCATCGTAAGAGTTGCGTAAATTCTGCATATTGAAAGCTACAAAGGGTACATTCAGCACAGATGCACCAATGTAATTCTTACGTTGGTAGAGATCCTACGTTAATGCGCAAGCTCTCAGTTATCGGCATTAACAAGTCTTAATTTAACAATACCATGGCACCGGAAGTCACAAAAGTAGTACAGCCCACGTTTAATCGGTGGATACCTTTTAAACATATACCGGGGCCTGTGAAAAATCAGTAGAGATATAAAAAAAAAATCACCACCTTATAATATATTTTTCTAATGTATTTTATCATGGATGTGATCTTTGAGGGACAGGTTTCATGTTCAAGCCACGTCTACTTTTGTAATAACCATTCTGAACAATATCAGTGTTGTGTCAGCCACTGCAACATGTGGTTGCGAGTCTATGAGAATGTCGACATTAATGTCAACATTTTCCAGATTCGGAAAAAAAACCAACAAATAATTTCCTCTATAAAATATAATGCGTAATCGAAACTTCTCATAATCACAATTTTGTCAGTTAAGCGAAATTGACTTTAACACTGTTGTGAGTGCGCATCTCCCATCGTTCTTCACAGCTTGAGATTTTGCGCCGTGCAGGGGCGATGCCAGTTTCATCTCGGAGATGTGGTATGATTACTAAACGAGAGGCTGAGAGACTGGTCAAGAGCTTCCTTGAGGAGAACAGCCCACCTAAGCTTCCGGATGACTTCGCCTTTGACGTCCATCACGAGTGTGGCTGGGGTTGCCGAGGTATAATAAACAGTACACATGGGCATATTCGAAAGCTTGCACATTAACGATGGCAATTGTTATCATCGTAAATACTACATTAACTCTGCATGCTGAATGCTAAGAAGGCTGCATTCAGCATCAAATTAATAACGGTAGTAATGAATATCTCATGGTTAATGCTCAAACTCTCTATTGTCTCTATTGTTTTTACACTTAGAACTGTTTGTCTAATGAATAGGAATGACTAAATTTTAATTCAAATATGATGTGCCTTTCTTAATGTTCTCAGTAAAGATGTTAATGCACAAAACATCACATTTTAAATCATTCATCAGAATGTTGTGTATGATGGTCTATCCCCCCAGGTTTCTTTGAGCCGTCACGTTACAACAGCTCACGCGCCAAATGTATCAAGTGTTTCTACTGCAACATGTACTTCTCACCCAACAAGTTCATCTTCCATTTCCATCGGACGCCGGGAGCCAAATACAATCATCCAGACGCAGCTAACTTCAATTCATGGCGTCGTCATCTCAAACTCTATTCTGGCCACGACAACGAAGAGATTACTTACAAATGGGAGGACGTCAAAGCTATGTTCAACGGCGGAACCAGGAAAAGAGTCTTCACATCTTCCTCCTCAACGTCTTCATCAACAGCATCCTTAAACTCGTCTTCAATGTCGTCATCTCATACATCTTCTGGAAGCTACTCAGGAAGATCTCAAAGCCACTCAGATGGCTCCAGCGCCGCAAAGAAGGCCAAAACGGCACCAACTCTCGAATCAAATCCTTACATTCCCAAGCCGCCTCCATTTCCAAATCCGTTTAACCCGTATAACTGGTTAGCGGCGGCACCGGGTAAGACACCATATCCTTTCATGACGATGAACTCCTCTCAGTCCATGTGTTTCGGCTTTCCGCCTCAGGCTTCTCCAAACAAAGACGCAATGGCTGAAAGAATGAAAGGCCCACCTGTGGGTCCAGCTTCCTGGATGGGCAGATCGGCGCCAGGTGGACCTTTCTCCTTCTCCTCAATGGACCTGTTCTGGGACAAGGCCTTCGGTTTTCCACAGGCGGCACTGGGGTTCAGAAACAGTGGGTATCCCTCCCCAGCGCTTCCAGGAGCGACTGCAGCACATTCTGCGGTGACAGCAGCGCTTATGGACAGTCCTGACCATCTGTCTCCGCAAGGTGACGCTGCTGCTCCCTGCCTGTCCCCACCTCACAACGTCGCCCAGAATCTCATCAAATCCAGCTTTGAGTGCGGGGAGAAAATCCCAGATCGCATGTCAGCATTCAAGCGGGTGGTGCCATCTTCGTCTTCGCCACCTTCTTCGGTGTCCCCTCCGCCGAGCATCCACGACGACGTCGACGCCCATGTCAATAACGATTACCGGCCTGAAGACGATGTCGACGACGGAGATGATGATGATGACGAAAGCTTGTGCGCTCAAGACCTCAGCACACATAAGGACATTGAAGAGTCGGAAGAGATAGACGTGGAAGAAGACGCTGATGAAAAGAAAAAGAGAAGTGGTGAGGAAGAAGATGATGGTGTGGTTGCGGAAGACCAGCCGGAAAAGTCTGAAGATATTGATTCTGAAAGTGCTGCTCGTCATGTCCAAGATAAGATTGCTGGTGACAGCGTCAAGGAGGGAGAAGTTTGTGATAAGAAATCTGAGAATGAAAAGCCTGTCACTGAAACCGTAAGTAAAATTTAATATTTAAGAGCTTGTGCATTAACGATGGGATCTCTAACCATTATAAGAATTACTTTAACTCTTCATGTTGAACACTACTAAGGGTGCATTCAGGACAGATGCAGTAATGTAATTCTTATGATAGTAGGAAATCCCATCGTTCATGCTCAAGCTTTCTTTTTTTTTTTTTCTTCGGATTAATGCTTGAAATCACGCGCCAAATGTTGAGCATATCAAATACGGAATCATTTGCCCAGGGCCAAAAATAACAGAAATCAATTGTTTTGGTATTTGTGAGTGCTTTTGTGGAGTTTTATCTTAGAAGACCCAATATCTCATTGTTTTGACGTAATCAAACAAAAAATAGACAAAACCGCACGCTTTCTTTCCTCCCTGCAGCAAATCTCAATGCACGATTGTTTGATGTTGGTGTGTTTAATTCTTACTATAGGCCTACAATGTGCAACAAATTTTAGTCGACCGTGTAGTGATTCAAGAAAATTACTAGAACAATAACTTCATCATTGTTTAGTGCCAAAGCGTAACGAAATAACAGGGTAGACGTCTATTTAGTAATGACTGGCTACTCTAAGCAATACTTTTTACAAATTTACAGGCCGGAAGTGAAAACCTAAAGTTTCAAACGTTGCGCTCCTGCCAACGGATTCAACTTTCAATAGCGCAGAACAATTTTAATAAATCTATAAAGAGCTAAATAATTTCCCTCAGAACTCATAAATGTCCTCACTTTGTGGCTTGGTGCTGTTTCACAATATTAAATCTCTCCTGCATCGTTCATTAAAAATTAATCAGTCTAGATATCATTTACCTATCTCATTACCATGAATGGCATGCTTGATTGATAATATTATTTCGTTTGCTGTTGGCGCCATCTAACTGCAACTTCCTTGGGGGTATGTAATAAGTTCTGACTCCAAACATTTGCATGAATTATGTGACTTTCATACAGCAAATTTTGCAGTATTTTATCACCTTAAAAGTGTTGGGATTAAGCGGAATTTTGCAACTACGAGTTTTCCGATTAAATGAGGTCGATCATTTATGTGGTTGCTTTGTAAACTTTTCACCATTTCTGGTATTTTCTATTAAGGATGGGTATTTTTCTCTCATCAACATTATCATTTTCCTTCTCATCATTACCAGAGACGGAGAAGTTTCTCATAGCCCACTATCAGTTTTTATGCCTGCAGTGCCAACCGGGCATAGCAAGCCACAATTCCAACAATCATAATTTCCGCAATCCTACTTTTCCATTCTCGGATTGGTTGATATGGTCTGTTACATTTGCTTTTATTGGAAAAAAAAATGAAAATACGGTTTTATTCACCCCGTAGGGAAATTGTTTTCCAGGGTCATACAATGTTATACATCTCATTCATAATACAAACACATATAACAATACACATCATACATGTAAATTGGTGGCTGTATCTTTCACTTTCGAGAGCGAGACTTGATGGTCCTGTCACACTGCTAGTTACTTTAACATTTTGTGTAAACCAGAAGTGAATTAACCCGTTGTTGACTAGTTGGTGAGGTAGACTAATAAAGAACGCTGTACAGATGTTTTTAATGTATAAAAAAATTAATTCAGTCACACATGTTTATACAAACGGAAGAGAGAAATGTGAAAAAAGAAAATTGAGAAAAGTGCATTCAGTTGACCCGAACTGAATTTTTAAAAAACAAAATTTTGTAATAACTAATTTGAAGTTTCTCAGAAAAAAACAACAACTCCCTTTTTGGTAAAAGAAACGCAGTAAAGAATATTAATAACATCACGTTACGTGGATGCAATATCCCAATAAACGTTACCTTGTTCAAAAAAATAAAGAGAAAATGGAGAGGAGGAAGTGTGGTTGCGGAGTATCAGCTGGGAAAGATTGAGAATGTTTTTGGATTGCCATCACTGTCGAGCATATCGTATCAAAATCTCAGGCCTCTAGCTTCGAGAGGTTTGTGGTAAGATTGTAAATTTCGCTTATTCACTTATGTAATGCACAGATAATGTCACATATTTGAATACTGCAGAAACGTGTTGTTTGACAGGCACAAAATGTCACTTATGAGAAAGTCAGTACTCTCAATCTGACATGACCTTTGGACAAAGCAAATCTGTTGACCAGAAACCGATGAAACTGTTCCTTTTTTCCAAAACTCTGTTTTTTTTGTTTTTTTGTTTTGTTTTTTTGTTATAATCTAACTTCACATACTAAACTCTCTTATAGATTACAACGCACTCACCAGCAGAGCCTAGAATGTCATTTTTTGATAATCTGACTGTTTCTTTTTTTTGTATCTCCTGTAAAATTTGGATTTGGGCGTATATTGGAGTATTATAGACTAAACCAAGCGACAATCATGATCGTCATCATGATCACCAACATCATCATGGACCATTCTTAATAAGGTAATACCGGAAATGAGAAGGGTTTGAGTAGTCTATAAGCATTCACTTTACAATATACCAGGGTATCAAGCTTTGAGCCAATGCAGTAGAGCAGAATATTGAAAATAATCGCAAAATTACAATATTGAAATATTCTCTCGTGAGTTACAGTCTAAATCACCAACGTCATCATCATCAAATTTTGCCTTCCTGTGGACCACTCTCCGGCGTTATGCATGCACGATCATCCGGGTACCCCAAGTCACAACTCCAACATTCATTACTTCAGCTTTTTACTTTTCTATGGCCAAAGGAATATTCTTTGCTGATATTGTATGTTACATTGGCTCATTTTGGCGGTTGCATATTTTAATTTTCGGATGCTAGATTTGATGTCGCAATCACACTGCTATTTCAGCTGAAGCTGAAAAAAAAATTCATTAAAACTGACTACTTAAGGTTTAGTTAAAAATTATTTTTATTTGGCAAGAAGCCAACTTTCTAAATTTCACTTTACAATAAAATATGAGATCCAGTGCGAAGCAAGGACGCATGTTCCTCACGGACTTGATTTTCACTCATCTGTCAGTTACACAGCCGACACACACAGACCTTCGCGGACTTAATCTTTGATCATGACATCACATTTCCTATCCCCCACCCACTCCCGGCCCCTCCCTTTGTTTATTTGTCAATTCCGTGCCGGAGGGCACCCACATTAGATTACATTTTTGTATTGTATTTCTTGAAAATTCCAAAAATTAAGATCGATCTATTCTTTCTCCCCTACTTCCCCCCTCTCCCCATCCACCCCTCCTGCTCAGGATGAAGCTACCTCGAGTCCTGTGCAAGCAAGTTCTACCAACAGTCCAGGCAGTCACGGGAACCAAAACACTGCAAGCTCCGCGGAGCCAATATGTCAGGATTCCGGACTCTCAGGTGAGTGAAGTGATGTAGATAAGGGGCAAAGGTCTGGGGAAACTTGCTCCTCCCCCCTCCCCCCACCCCTATCCCTTTCAAAAAGTGTGTGCCTCCTCAGAGATGTACTCTTACTGTTATTGCCCCCGCCCCCC
>JAWQUT010000018.1:1617256-1633434 GCA_033807755.1 Ellobium chinense | reverse complement strand
GTAGGAGGGGGGTTGAGCAGGTTGTGAGGAGAGAAAGTACATACCATTCATCTGTCGAGCAGTCTAGATAAATGTGTCAACGCGCCGGGTCATCCAGATAGAAAAAACATGACTGTAGGGCTTGCTCAACCGCCTGAAACGAGACTGTCACATATGTTCAATGTGTGTGACAGACATCATTATATATTAAAGAGGTGTAATTTTCTTCACGAAATTGTATAGCTCAGCAAAATTTCTCCTAGAGCTTACAAGTTACAGCTAAATGACATTTTCAGCCGGTAAATATCGGTCATTAACGTCGGTAGTTATCTTGAAAGGTGTTGCACGTGAGACAGATTTTTTTTTTTTTGGCCAGAGGATTTTAATTTTCAGCTAATTTGTTTAGGGAGGACTGTAATCTGTGATGACGGAAAAAAAAACTCGAGAATCTCTGTCACAAAATGGAATTATAGACTTACTTTCAGATGAGATGTGTAAAAGAAAGTAAGATAATTATCGTTTTAGTCTTCAGAGGGAAGTGCAAAGGTTTGAAAGGGCAAGTGTTAGATTGTTATGTTCTGCTTTATTATATCCGTGCTGTCTTTTGTCTTGAAACGATTCTTTCTAAAGACTCAGTGGAATAGACAGTCGACTTCGTTAAATCGCTCTAAGAATAATCGTAACTTCTGCTTAAACACAGCATTGTCTACAGAACATATTACATTTTTAGAAGAAGTCACCGGTTAATCGCAACTCTTTTCAATCACAAATTTTTCCATGCTTTAAAAGAATTGTGATTAAGCGGAATCGACAGTATCTGCTGCCGTCCGTCGCTGATGTAGCTTATGTGTATTGCCAAAGTCTTCCCAATTGAAAATGTCAACAAGATTTCTTTCTTTTCTTCCCAACTGAAAAACATTATAGTGAACTCCAAAATATGAATGAATGAATGAATGAATGAATGAATGAATGAATGAATGAATGAATGAATGAACCGAACTAAGGAAAGATTTCGCGTAACTGTTGACTAAGACAAATTTGACAGACTGCTGAACTTGTCATCAATATGTTCATAATTTTTTTTAAAAATTCATTTTCAGAGACCCTGACAAATGAATTAGAACAAGAGAGAAAGATTCGCTTTTCTCTTCAACAAAAACTTAAAGGTAAGTTATCTTTTCTTCACAAACTGCCTTAACTGTGTCTTCATATTCACAGACAATCCTGTAAGCTCCAGGCTTGACCAGTGTTCACGGCGCGCGCTTACTGAATGCGTGGATTACACACACGTTTTTCAGTGAAGCAACGAAGAGAGAGTCCCCTTTAGCGAAACCGTATAATAATAATAATAATAATAATAATAATAATAATAATACTAATAATAATAATGCGGTTTAGAATTCTCGTATCCAGGGCTAATGTCCCTCCCACGCGACTTCACACTATTATTACCCCATCAGACCAGGTCGCTCTAGAACTTTCTCAACTTCCCAGGGAATATACAGTGTCGCTGCCATTTACAGGCGCTGATTACTAGCATTCTGACAATATCTTTCACTGCTTATAGCCAGGTACCGATTTTACGGACGAGTGGACTGAGGAAAATGTGAATGAAATGCTTTCCCAAGGTACCCACAACATGACCGTGTTCGGGAATCGAACCCACGACTTTGATCTTAAGTTCAACACCACCACCATTCGGCCTAGCCATATGTCACACTGTTTCTGAGATTTGTAAAAGTCCGTCCTTAATCACTGATATTATTTCTACTCTATCCATGCAAATATAAGGGAGGGTGTCGAATGAATTCTATTTACAAAATGAGTCATGATTTGTTTTAATGAATAAGAATCGAGATCCTGAAGAAAGAAAGAAAGAAAGAAAGAAAGAAAGAAAGAAAGAAAGAAAGAAAGAAAGAAACTCATTAAATTCAACCATGACATTCTACTTTATTTTTGTCTGAAACAGAAGCCCACGATGCCCTTCAGAATTTCTCCTGCGGACTGCTGACGGGCAGACGAGATCCATTTTCGCTCAAGGACGCTGCGGTCGTGCCAAGGTGAAGGTCATGACCTCAGTTCATGTGGTTGGGGAATGGAGACAATCAGACAACGTTCATACAGCTGACTGGATAAAGAATCATCCGCACCCACAAGCCACCCGGATGTTTCAGATACACAAGACAGTTAATGATATTATTCTAAACCTTCCACGCACTTGGCGTGTAGAAGGCATTTATAAGTCTCCCCTGAGTACTCACCGGAAGTCAGAGACACACAGGGGAAGTAATTATTTTTTAAACTTTAACTCTTTGATGCACCCGGTCTTCTGGGTTTCGGTGTTAACCATAAACTACTTTGCTGCTTTGGAGTATGACATGAGTAGATGAACGAATCTCCCTGCAACTTTAAAGACCCGACTGGTTGTAATATGAAAACTAGGTATGTCCTGTGGAACAGCAATGCTACCAAAGGTATCTGGACTAATACTATACGTTACCTCGTATTAGTTATTATAATGTATGCCCATGTACCACTTTGTAATTTGGGCTTTTTTCCCCAGTGAACTTTTTTAAAGCTTGTGAAACCTTGTTGTAATATGCAACATTGACGAAGATCCACGGGCTTCATCAGTTTCATGCATTACCAGTCTAGGGACGTGTTGATAAATCTAGTGACATGTACAGATATTATGTGATTAATTTTGTACTGTATCAAGCTGGACGACTTTCTAAAAATCGGGAATTTCCTGTTCTCAAAATAAATATGTAGCCTCAATACAAAATCTCTCTAAGAGATTGTGAACGCAAACAAAAGTATGGCGCCCCGAGTGTTACCGGAATATGCCGAAGAAGCTTTTGGTAATGTCAAGTCCTTTTGTTATTAGTGTATGGTGCAGCTCATTGAAAAACCTTGTTAGAAAGCACACACGGCCCACAGGGTGTCCCGTGGCAAAACATGAAGATGAATGCAACAACCTACACAGATGTTTAATAGAGATGTCTACCATGTATAGTTCAGTACCATAAAGTTGAAGTGATCGCTACCAAACTAGGTTTGTTTATTTCCTTTGTTTTGATTCCATTGTTGACATGACCAATGATTCCGTGGAGTCCATCTAGTCAATGTGTAGCTCGACTTTTTCATCCAATTTTACATGTCCATGTATTATTGTGCAGCAGGTGTATATATTATGCTAGGGAAACGGATGTATGTATTATTATTGCTTGGTGCATTAACCCATTCGACGACCGGATAGGATGGAGAGGTTTCCAACAAAAGGAAATAAAAGAAACATCACAGGAGTATTAGTAGATCCTTTAAACGACCTTCGCGTCATATAACCATCATCATATTGGGTAACAATCTTGCGTTCAAAGGTCGCATAATGGGAAGAAATAATTGCAAATTATTGTTTTCTTTGAATTTTTGCCTCTAACCAGCGATCATGTCACTCTCCAAACACCCAAAAGGCAAAACTACAATTAACAACGCGTGTTTTATGAATTTTTAATAGCACTGTGTGACTTCTTCGTGGCGTTATCGCTGTCATAAATTTCAGCTTGTGATTTTTAAAATATAGATATGAAATATTTATAAAATCATTTTATTCTCTTCTCACATATTACGACACTGAATAGGGCAGAAGTTTTTTCCATGCCGATGAACTGTTAAATGATGCTGAAAGAAAAAAACAAGAGAACCAAATCATACTTGGCAGTTCGTAGTATGTATAATGCTGTTTCAAATAGGGCTACAATTCACAGCCTAGTAGGCCGAGCAGCTGAATGTATTTCTAAATATTAAGATTAATCTTGATCAGGGTGGCTGGTCGAATGGTCGTGCAAGGACGCGCTTTGAAAGTCGGTGGAATAAGAGTTTAGTACATGAAAACCTCACTTTTGAAAAGGGAGCCAAATTTCTGAGAAGCATAATATGTTAGAATATTGATACTTTTACAATGTGATTATAACGAAAGATGCTGTCGTAACTAGCTACGGCTGACGTGCTTGTCTATTGAGAACTTGCGCATCAACGATGGGATCTCTTACCACCATAAGAATTACATTAATTTTGCGTTTTAAAAGCTACTGAAGGTGCATTCAGCACCAATTAATTAATGTAATTTTATGATGATAATGATTCCATCGTTAATGCGCGAGCTCTGAAATGAGAAAGAAAGAAACGTCAGTGAAAGAATACAAAACTGTGGGCCTGACAGTGAACTGTGTATACATGTGTAAGCGAGTGATGTGTCTACATACGGCATGAAAGAAGAAGTGGTCGCATAAAAGTGTTGTTATAAAAAATATTATGTAAATACAGTGTTTTATAGTCTACGACTGAATAATCAATGTTCTGTGCTGTCTAACTACTTTTCACAGTGCAGCATGCATGGACCGCGCTTTGAGCCAAGAGTTGAACATGTAATTTATTATTAATTTTGTGTACCTGTACATACTACTGTATACCAATTCAACTATCACCATGTTGGATCACAGAGTTGAACGAATGATATAAATGCATGACAGGGTGAGTGAGAGAGCGAGCCAAAGATGAACAAATATAGAGACGATTAACCCCCGAATGAAAGGACAGACGACAATGCTCTAAGTGATGTAAAGAAAAATAAACTTTCGACCTGTCCAGACATAATGTTATGTTGTAAATTCTCGCCCGAGTGAATGAGAGAGAGAGTATGTCTGAGAATTACAGTATTTCAGTTCCTCCACCTTATGAAGGCATTATACAGCAATTAAGTCTTACAATAGAATATGAAAACAAAACATCATTTATTATTATACGATACAAATAGAGAAAACACCGTAAATTTGCGGGAATATTTATGTAAGGCAAACAATCAAACAACCTCTACCTGCATTTACACTGTTCCTCTTTTAGAAAGGATTGTGATCAAACGCGTCATTGCAGATAAACAAAATAGTTAAGCGCTAAGCTAAGGAAGAAAAAAAAAAGCTAAACACAAAACGCCAAACGCTTTTTTCTGGACACCAGCATCTTTTAAAAACCTGCAAAAGTTGAGGAATTTGGCTTCTCAACGCCACCAACCTGGTTGCAGACACCATTTTGGAATGACGTCTAATGCATGGATGGGGATGAAAAAAAAATGGAGCAGGTCAATCGGATGTAGGAAAATCCATTTTCTGTAACTTCGGAGAGGTACACCATCTTCAACTCCCACCGTAAATTTGAGCGAATTCAGCAGAGAAATAATTTACAAGGCAGGTACTAAGAAAACGTTACCACATACCCACCTACCACACTAAATCATTACATAGTACAATAGCACTCATTTCTTGAACAAAGGCTTCAGCAAGCTGATCGACGGAGAATGTAGATTTCACAAACAATAACTCACAATTTCACTTGTAGCAATTGTTGACAAAGAAAAAGAAAAGCATTTCATATCTCCGCTCAGAGAGAGTCAAAAGAGACAATAAAGTCCATGTATGTTCCCGGGTTTCAGACACATGGCTTGATGATAGCTGGCGTTTATAAAGAGGAAACTTAACCACTACGGAAATCCCTATTGTTGTCCCAAGTCTTCCGCGTTGTTACATTTTAGAGCTTGTTGTGTGGTCTATGAACACTAGACCAAAGTACGATCTGCTTAACAGAGTGAAAGATATTGCTCAGATCGTTACTTGCTGTTCTTTTGTGTCGGTTACCTCGCTCTATATCGACGGAATGCAATAGATTGTGATGAAAAGACTGTAATAGAAAAATTTAATATTTAGTTAGATAAACCAGCGTTTTATTATGAGAGCGCAACATGAAATTGAACGTTGAAAGCTGAGTTAGATCCACTTAAGAGGATGGAGTTCGTGACACAGAGAATTGGTGCTCAGCTCTTAGATATTGAAAAGGAAAATTTTTGTAAGAAGTCAACCAACCAACCAACCAACCAACCAACCAACCAACCAACCAACCAACCAACCGACCGACCGACTGACCGACCCACTAGCAGCCAACCAATCAACCAATCAATCATTTAAACAAACAAACAAACAAACAAACAAACAAACAAACAAACAAACAAACAAACAAACAATCAGCTCGCCCACTCATCCAACCATCCAACCTGTCAGCCGGCAGTCACTCAACTGACCGACCGAGCTACCAAGTGACATTCCAGTTACCAGCCTGTAAGCCAGCCTGCCAGTCACCCTTTGTTCATGAACTGGGATGTCCTCCACATATTATGTCTTGTCTCAGCTGCCTATGTATCTACATATTAATCACATATCATAATCAACGTACTGGACTGTGTACAGGAATATATCGTGGGTTTGAGACAGAAAGCCTGTTCCATAGGCAAAGAAAATTTTGTTCCATAGACAAATGAAAGTTAAGATGTGAAATAGACAGTCTTAACAAAGAAACGGCTATCCCAAGTGTAAGAGTTTCTCATTCCAAAATCTCCCCCATTCAGGGAGTCGAGTTTCTGATTGGAGACCCTTAACTTTAGGTCGTTTTGAATAAGTCACTCATATGAAGGTCACTTCCGGTTTACGCAAAATAGTAATGTGATTGGCGGATCAAATTTTGCTTCCGAAAGTGACAAATGCACCAGCAAATAAAACCCAATATAACATACCATATCGGCCAGTCATATTGCCCTGACATTGGATAGTGGGAAGAGGAAGCAATGACGGCTGGATTTATGACTTGCAATGCCGGGATGTCCATGCATACATAACAACTTAGAGTGGTCTAGGGCATCTTTTCAAGTGGACCTTTTCTACTGATAACGTCGTCTTGTATCATACATTTACATAACAGATTGTTTATCGATATTGACTGTAACTCTTGCACCACGACTTTCATCAGCACCACAACACCGCCATTCAACGCACCACTTTTGGCCATCAGAGATCTCCTGTATAGATGGTGTTATGATTGCAGAGAAGCTGATCCCCCGCCAATACCATTAGAGTGGGCCGGGACAGGCGTGTTACCGATATTAAGCTCGTTGCTCTTAATTGGTTCCTTGTATGTCAGACTCTTTGAGCAAACTCTGGACGCCCTAGGCCTGCAACAGTCAGGTAATACCAGCCAGCGAGGGCTAATCCGCTTTTCCCTGTGGATGGACGAGGACAATCGCCTTGTGGTCAAGTGCTATCGCTAAGAAAATTAGTTACCAACAATACGCTTAGCTTCCTTTCTGATTCATTCCGGGGTTAGACCCGGCGGTTATAAGCCAGTCACTAACAGTAGGGGAGGACGTACAGAACCATAGAGCCTCACGTGGGGGAAAGAAAATCACCAGTGATGTCAATGTTTTCTGTGACAAAGAGGCAGGGCAGTAGCCGGTACAATGAACGTCTTGCGGGTACAGAGTGGCTTCTGTCGGAGGTGGTCGTGTCGAATCTAGATTGGAAGACTCGGGTTTCAGCTTGATATGGGTATTCGAATCCGATTTCTGGTTTTAGGGTACATATTCTAATCTTACGATAAGAAGTGTTTTATTTGAGAACATAATGATAGCAAACAATAGAAACAAATCAACGTCTGTGTTGCCTAGATGTATTGTAGATAACACTCCCCTCCCCACTCTCCTCCTCCCCCCTCCCTTTTTTTTTGTTTTTGCATGCAACTTCGATTCCATAATAATCGCCGAATCAAGAGTATAAAAAAGGGAGACTGCGGGATGGATGGGAAAAGACAGAAAAAAACAAGATGTAAAAACTCGTCTACGAGAAACACAAAATGAAGATAATTTTTTTTTTGTTTTGTGTTTCATAGTATTTTATTTGTATCCTATCCTGTTTGATCATCCTTATTTTATATTTCTCTTCGATGAGTTTCTACATTATCGTGGTTTCTAGCCGAGACAAGAGTTACATTGCTTAATGAAGTTCAGGCAAAAACCTATGGCTCTTCATTTCATCTTGAAGCAAGCGGTGTTTATCATGGAAAGGAAACTGTAAAACAGCTAAAAGGCCGACAGACACACTAAGGTAAATCTCATTTGAACACTGATGGAAGTTCATCTTAAACTGCACGTTGTGGTGAGTAGACAATTGTACAGTTTCACTGTATATTATGCTCGTCAAATTAAATAATGTCATGCCTTTTCTGTAACATTTACCCATATGTATACTCTGTACACCTGAGCTGATAAAGTTATTGTTATTGTTTTCCTATCATAACAGGACATAATACAGTAATTCTAAAGTTAGCACTCCAAATCATTATTATCAATATTTTTTTTTCTGCAATGATACTGAATTATGTCATTAAATAGTCTACAACTTCTATTTGGACCCTATGTCTTTCCATCAGTCTCATTATCTGTCTAGTTTTCTGATTGTCTGCTTATTTATCTTCTTGTGTGTCCAATTTTCTGTTTGGCTGTCGATTTGTCTGAGTATTCAATCATTTATCTGACTGACTTTCCATTTGTCTGCTGATGAATCCAATGATTGCTATCTATCCATATTTTTTGTTTTTTTTGTTTTTATTTTTGTGACGACTGATACAGTGGAAAATAACGATCTGAATCTTTAAAGTACATGTATATCTTTCGGATACATCTTAACTCGTAACAAATTCGAATTCAGAACAAGTGTCATGGGGGACTCGATACAGATTCGAATTCGGACCAAATATCACAGGTACTCGCCCAGTCTTATCAGAAATGGGAAATGTTTCCTCCAGACCAGTAAGAGCTAATCTTTTCATCAATCAAATCACGCGCAATCCGCTTAACGTCTGTCATACTTAAACGTGAGCGCGAATCACAGCAGGATTTGTGCGAGACAGCTCACATCCAAATAAAGATGACGGGCCTGGGATTTCGGGAAGGATATAAACATCCAAGAAAAACATTACGGGATGATTTGTCACCACGGGGGTTGGACCGAGAACTTGTGAAGAAAGTTTCCGAGTGGGCATTCATATGTGTTGGGGGCTTGGGAAAACCAGTCGGAAGACGCAAGCAGCATTGTGGAGAAATTGGCAAATTTTGGGTCGTAGGTGAACTTTCATGTAATTTTAGGGTTTTTTTGGGCATATTGATAGTCTTTGTCCATTTTCGATTCTATGGATGAAGTCTTGTGCACGAAATGAACCGATAAATATGTTTTTTAAAATTTATTTTCCGAAGAGACTGATCCGTCATTTCACACCCGCGAGACTTTCAACCCCGATTTCTCAAAGATGGGATTTTGGGGATGACCTCATTGAAATTGTCACAACTCAGTCAATTTTTAAAGATATTTGAAAAAAATCTAAAGTTCTCCATACTCAGTAATGAGTTCTCTTTCCAAAGACACCAAATATTCCGTATCCATGAAATTGTACTTGCGCACTGTTTTCTCATGCCGTCACACAATTATTCGCAATCCATCATCCTCTTTATTAGAGCACCACTTCTGTAGTTTGGTGCATCGGTCAGGTCGCTGTTAACTTGGCAGTTGGCGGGCAGAGTATGGGCGTCTTAAGTAAGAACAAAGCAGATGCATACAGAAGTAGTAAAATAATTATAATGAGGTTTGAGGAGGCATGAGCCCTGCAGTGAGTCGCATGAGAGAAATTAAAATGGACAAGAAACTTTTTCACTCGAAGAGAGAGGCAGCTTGAGGTTGCAGGAAACAAACTGTAAAAACCTCTTCGAGCCATTTAATAAAAATTTCACCTGGAACCACAGGAACATTCCGAGATGGTCAAGGCTAGTCTGCAGGTCTGGTGCCATCACTGTGCTCAAATTATTTACTGTTTACAATGGTGGTCCTTCATTTATATATTTTAACAATTTTAATTTAGATGAAAAGGGGTTAGAAATCTGGCCTTCTTTTGCAGATCATAAATGAAATCCGCTGAAGCCATTGGGAAACACTGCCTGCAATAATAATTTTTTTACAAATTCAAGACTGAATTTCACCATTTTTGCGGTGTGCTTTTATGTTACACGATTATTTCTACACAGTTCAAAAGACAAATTTTATACTCAGCTACTATCAACTCTGATAGTCCAATATTTTTTACAACAAGTTTAACAAGTTTAACAAGTTTATTTAATAGCTTAATGTACATCATGTACATGAAAGCAATACAACAGAGGACACAACTTCATACAATAATTGACGACATATCAGAACGTACATGGATACAACGCAAGCGCATAATACAATGTTACATATTGAACATCCTAAATTATACAGTTTTCAACAAAATTTCCAAAAAATGGGATAATCTTTTCAATTCCATTACATTCTTAGTCCCCATCAGTCTTTTACATTGATACATACTAGATCGCTCAGAATATTTTTTGTCTATATACTTATTCCTTTCAAGTCGAAAGTATGGACATTCTAACAAATAATGACACTCATCACCGATCGAATGCCGGCAAAACATACAAGTTCTTTGGTATAAAGGTGTATTATTGTATCTGCCTATTTCTACTGGAAATTTGTGATTGGCGGTCCTAAATAGTGTTACTATATGTGTTTGTTTTTTGTTTAAGACAGTTAAATAGAATTCAGTATTCCATCCGTCTTTTAAAAGTACATAATTTTTGCCTTTAGTCGAACTGTTACAATCACTATAAATTTGTTGCATAACTTGGTCATGAATGGTTCTTTTCACCGAGGCATTAGTTAGAGGATCAGAGGTTTGCTGTAACCATAAGTAGGTGTGCCCAGTTTCGTTTAAAATACTTTCCATTCTTTTCAGCCATACATATTCGAGATCTTTATTCATTCGGTCTTGAGTCATTATATTCAAAAGTTTCACTGATGTTTTATCCGTTTTACCAGTAACTAATCTGGTCCAAAATGTGAACATTCTTTTTTTGACGTTTGCAATAAGTGGTTTTACACCTAATTCGCTATATACCATATAGGAAGGAGTACTCCTTTTCATTCTTAAAAGTTGTTTAAAATATTGCAATCTAAATTGTTCAATCATGCCAATATTTTCGAAACCCCAGATTTCAGCTCCGTACAGTAAGAGATAGGTTCAATAGTTTTTTCAAATAATTCAACTTGATACTCAGCTGGGATCATTTTTTCACTGCATTTATGTCTTAACCCATACATGGCTTTTCTAGCGCTTGCAATATTGGCCTTCATGGCTTTAATGAATCTACCATTTGTACTAAATTAGGCTTCTGCAACCAGGGAAAGATACCCTCGTATAGCAAATGTTTCGATTCTTTGACTTCCTAACACTTTAAAGAGGCATGGAAGATATGGTAGACTTGCTACAAAGAACAGATCATGTAAACTGGTTAAAGAATCAAGAACATGTCGATCTAAATGTTCTTTACGACAGCCTTTGGCGTCCATCAGTGGACATATCCGGAGTGCAGTCATGCTGTTTCTAGCAGCACCTGGACAATGAGATGTTTCCTTGTTAAACTTGAGAACAAATCTAGGGGTATAGAGGATGAGCAGCACTCCGGAAATACATTCCAAGTTTACAAAAACTTGGTGGTTTGTAATTAGTTTACCGTGTGGTGGATTGGGGGATGCTGTTAAAACTGTAATGATCATCAATAATTCACTCTGCCATATCAATAGCAGAAAATGTTGTGCCTTAAATTTCAAAAGTCTTGAAACTGTAGCAAGGACATGGAACATTTTTAACTGGGCTGCTGTCTGTTTAAAAAAAAATAGATGGGATGAGTTTTTTTATCCTTCCAAGTGTCCAAGATAGACTCCTACACCCTGGTGCATAGTCCTGTTACCATAAATGTGTTCACATAATTCCAGCAAAATGACCTTATAAATGTTAAGTACACCTATTATCGCATCAAACTACTATATGAAAAGCAAGTAGGATTCTCATATTTATATATTTAGCGGTTACTTTAGTCTGGTTACTTGCAAATTCAGCATGCAAGCTCTGGGGATCGGGTTCGGTTCCTGAAAGAATAAGATCTGTGGCCAGAATAGATGATTTTTACTTCTCTCTTTCCAACACTAAGCATTCACATTGTCTAGAACAAATTCCAGCAGAAAATGTTCTAGATAATTTTTCATTTGCCCTGTATGTAAATCATTTCCTCACATTTCAACCTGAGACAGAATAGAATAGAATAGAATAGAATAGAATAGAATAGAAATGAATAGAATAACTTTATTAGTTCTTTACACGAAAAACGTCTTAGTCAGATGCAAGAACATTCCGCATATACATGTCATAATAAATTAGTAACGTGCTTTTGCACACACACACACACACACACACACACACACACACACACACACACACACACACACACACACACACACACACACACACACACACACACACACAGAATTGCACATAACATACCTTTGCACACACAATCAACCATTAACACACAAAATTTACACATACGCACGCACGCACGCCTGTTGGTGTGTGCTTCCAAGAAGCAGAGACTAGGCTTAAACCAAGAACCCTAAGACATTTTTCCAGCTTTTCTCCGGGTCTCCTCAAGCACTCGAACGCTGTCCCCTTCTGTCTTGGTGCTTTACTTGACTATTCCAATCGCGTACTGGGTCGGCCGCTTACCGCAGGCATGTCCAACATTTGATTACCCGTGGAGCGTCCTCCGTCGTCCATCAGCACTGGCGGGAAGCCACCTCACAAGAACTAATAGAATTAGATGCGGCGACGCCTGCCCTGCCATTTGATTAAGTTCCAGACCCTAACTGTAATTGAAATTGTGATGCGACGGAAATTGAGTGAGTAAAACAGATTTAGGGACGTCGGGAAAAGATCCCGGGCATTAGCTGAAATCTGTCTCCCTCCGCCCGGAAGCGCTGATGCAACGCACACGTCTTTCCGCTTCCGCTGATCCTGTTTTGATTAAGGTCTCTCGTACATTAGCATCGGGGTCTCGGAGGCCAACAGCTCGTTATAACTCGCGAGAAGCGACCGCAAACGTTGCCCGAGGCTACTCGTTTACGATGGCACCTCCTAGTTTTTTTTCTTCTCCTCCTCCTCCTCCCTGCTTGATTCTCATGTTCATCTATTCTCCCTCCTGACCCCATCGGGGGTGTTTTTTTTTTGGTCTAAGCCACCATCATGAGCTCCGAGCTCGCTCTTGTTTCTCTCCCTTGCCTGGTTCGTGATTGTCTTGTTAATTTGGCAAATTTGTAGTCAGGTCGGGGGATAGATGAACAAGTTACCGCAATAAAATCAACTTTGATGTGCTCCGGGGGAGCTTATTTGGATTTGGGTTTCTTTTTGCATCTTCACTCTCTCTTTCTCTTTTCCTCTGTCTCTCTCTGTCTCTCTCTGTCTCTCTCTCTCTCTCTCTCACACACACACACACACACACACACACACACACACACACACACACACACACACACACACACACACACACACGCACCCCCCCCCACACACACACACATACACACACACACACACACACACTCACTCATATATACACGCAGTCGCTGAGTTATCAATACATTGGTTAGCAGTCTTGTCATGCTAAACACATTGCTTTCCCAAGACAGACTTTGGAACAAACCATCGTGGAGCTGAGACTGAGACCTCCCAAAATCACTACTTCTATCAAGGACTTCAACAATCTCATAAAGACATCCTACAAGTTCTTCCAGCCCATTAAAAACCTACAGTCCCTAGTCGGAACATTGTATGTTTTCTTCATTCTCAGTGTGAGCACTTGGGTGTGTCTGTGTCACGGACGAACGTTAGGCTCACAGGTGAAAGTTGGGGAATAATATTCAGATAAACCTCAGGCAATAGGTAGTCCTTGGGTCATGCGTCAAAAAAAAACAAACCCAAAAACTCGTGGTAGTAGAAATTTTTAAGTGCGCAATGTCAAAATAATTATAGGAACGATCACTCCTCCAATCTAAATTCCAGAAATTAATATCCGTCCTCCTGGTTTTGAGGAATTCGTTCCAAGATCCCAGACTAACACACTTACAAGCTATGGGAGTAATTATAAAATTCTAACACGTGTACTTTGGAATTCAGGGATCAAATTAGGATATCCGTGAACTTTGACTTAATAATGGGTACATGTATTAAGATCTAAACAATACATAGTGCAGGATTTTCTTTATTTCGCTGCCTTCACACAATCTAGTATTGTGATTCCCCCCAGCTCTGGTGTCTGCCTCCCCCCTTCCCTCCCCCTTCATCTGCTTTTCTCCTTTCTCTCCCTTTCTTTGGCTGATCTAGGAATCTGCTCGTCATAATTTGATTGTGTAATCAATATTAATAACATAATAATAATTCAATTTATTGACTGAATGCATGGCATGTTTTCCACTGTAGTTGTGTCCGGAGGCAGCTATTAAAATTCATATTTTGTAACATTGGTATTGTTGAAAACTAAACACTTGAACTCCTTTTCGTTGTAGCAATCAAACCCCTGTCAGTCAAGGCCTTCAGCCCTCAGGCATCAGACAACAAACATTCTGCGGACAGGCAAGGGAAACAACAATGAAAAACCAGATCTTCATCACAATATCGCTGGTGGCTTCCCTTGGACCTTTTTCCACCTTGCCGCAGTTACAAGAGCTGATTGTTATGTCTGAGGGGAATCGGGGATGGCGTGGGAGGCACGGTGGAGGGGAAAGATGGAACGAGGGAATGGGTAATGACCATGAATATAATGAGAGCCGAAGGTGATGGTGTGTTTGATTAGCTACAGAACGTTAAAAAATAAGAGGTTACATCTATTACAAAGTAGGAATGACCGATTTGAGTAAAGTTTAGATAGGCAACAATTCGAAATCACTTTAATTTTGCTGATACAAGATGACGAGTGGTGTTTACTAGTGGATGCAAATCACATTTTGACAAATATCTGTTGTTTATTAGTAAACCACACATCTAAGAAGAAAATGATGATGGGAGCAGCTTGGGGACGTGGCTTGTGAGTCGTTCTCAAATCTGTGGTTTGCAAGTTCGGCTCTTGGGTCTGACAGTTTACGTTGCTGTGCGTTGTGTTCAAAACACAACTGTCTCACTATCTTTACCCCCCGCCCCTCTCCTCCCTCCCTCAGGTGCTAAAGATACTTCATTATACGGTGGGGGTCAGTGACCTAATGTGTAATTCTTACGTTATTTAGAGCATTGTGGTAACCACAGGAAACTCCCAAAATATTAGTTGTGTTCGCCGTGCTTAGCGGAATACGTAAACTCACGTACAGATTATGCGTATGGTCACAGCACACTGAACTGCTAGTAAAGTAAGTCTTTGCAAATCATCTGGGAGATGTGAAATATCAAGTCTGGAAAAAAAGGCCGAAACCTGGCCGACATAAGATATAGAATTTATAATAATTATTTCTGCCATGGATCGAACCTAGGACAAGTCAGTTGGCACGTCGAGTATACTACCACTGCACCCACAGGGGCTGCTTTAGTTTTACAGCGATTTCATTTTATCCTTACATTCTAAGCCTGTATGTGACCATACACATAATTCAAACGTTAATTAACGTTGTGCGTTAAGTGCAGTGAACACTACTAATGTTTTATGAATCTCTCATGGTTCCCGCAGTGCGTTAACTAAAGTAAGGATATAGTGTAGCGACCACTGAACTCCTGCGTGACTTTCACGTGTCATACGTAAGCCTGGTGCTCACCCGTGACCTTGACACACTTTTCAACTGCTGACATTACAAGAACAACAATGTAAGAAGATGAATATGAAAAAGAAGAAGAAGAAGAAGTTGACGGGCTCCTGGATTGGCCAGTTCTTGTCAGTGCGTTTGCACTGCCTCTGTGGCCTTAGAGATTATCCGTGTGTTATCTACTGTGAACACTTGCTAATGTTTTGTGAGTTTCCCGTGGTTACCGCAATGCGTAAACTAACGTGAGGATTATGCATACGGCCGCTGGTTTCACGGTGATGTATATAAGAACAACGGGAAGATAAAATAATTGGGCCAAAGGTTTGATTACGATACGATCCTCCAATTCTCCTTCATTTGTCCTTGGCGGCGATTTTAACCCAAAGATCGCGTGACTGGAAGCTGTAGGCACTCAGTGATAAATACAAACATAGGCATCTGTTTACCCACACACGCACACCAGCGAGCGCGCGCGCGCGTACACACACACACACACACACACACACACACACACACACACACACACACAGATGCACACATACACACACACTCTTATACACACCAACAAGGACACACACACACACAAACACACACACACACAGACACTCCCCCCCCCCC
>JAWQUT010000018.1:1583067-1595017 GCA_033807755.1 Ellobium chinense | reverse complement strand
ACACACACACACACACACACACACACACACATACATATATACACGCACAAAGCAAGAAGCTTACACACTTCCAAAACCTACACCCCGTCGATGGTGCAGTTGCCTGAAGGGGCGTAGACTACCTGCTCTTGAAGTGCACGACAGGTGTAACGTAACCTGACTCTACTAGACTACCTTAAAGACGGTAATGATATCCTGATGGAGCTGGAGACAAGCGTTCTAGCTTTAATCAACCAGTGATCACAACATTCTGAAACTCCACCATTACTGCCTGTAAAATTAGGTGCAAAGTGTAGTAGGTTTAAACTTCCTTGTCGCGCGCTAATTTAGTCTAGTCTAATTACAGTTACTTCTCTTATTTGAGCAAAAAACCAAAAAAAAAACCAACAAAAATTGGCAGCAATCCGACCCGAAACGATGTGATGATGTTTGACTGCCGTTGTTTTGCTCTCAAAGGAATTCTTTTGCGGAAATCGTGTCTGCTAATGACTTAAAATTTAGACCTAGTTTCTAGCTAATTTTGGTTTAGAAATATAATTCCAAGCCATGGCAAAGGTTTTATTTCTGCTGTCTCCTATGCACTGTTAACTTTTGGTTAACAACTTCGTGCCGTGCCATTTAACTGACCAGCTTGAATGTACACCTGCAAACTTTTTCTAGCACAAACAGCAAAAGCATTCACACTGAAGCCTTGACTTGCAAGATTAAATTAAAAATAAAAATAAAAACAAGACCTGGAACCACTAAATTACACTCTTTATTAATAGTAGCATTTTTCAGGAAAAAAAAAGGAAAAATATTGTCACGCAGCGCAGCGACACGTTCCGCTTAATCGCAATATTGGCGAGCTCGCACGGAGTTGCAGCTTTTACTTTTCTGATTATTGTTATAAAATGGTTATCATCAGAAAATTCACCTAGAAGAATAAAACACAATTAATTCTTATAATAGAATGGAACTTAGCGCCCTCTAGTGATAAGCGAGGTAATGTTTTAATATAATAGAATGAACTCAAACGCCCTCTAGTGATAAGCGAGGCAAAGTTTAAATATAACAGAATAGACTCAAACGCCCTCTAGTGATAAGCGAAGCAATGTTTTAAAAGTGGCAGCGGTTTGGCATAGGGAAGGAAAAAGGTGGAAAAAAGACAAGAAGACCTGTAATGCTTGTCACTCTATCTGTGTCTGTACATTTCATGTACGTAAACATACATGCATACTTAGCGAGGAGAAATCTCAACAATGAATTAAAAAACTAAAAAAAATAATCAGCAGTTCAGAAACAGAGCTAGTTTCTAACAGTTATAACAGCGCATTAAGTTTCGTTGCATGTCTGTGGTAGAGATGTTTTTAATAACCAAGGTACATCTCATTATGATTTTACGGTAATTAACGCAGACAGACAAGTTAGAAATGAATAAATAAAGACAGAATCCATACATTTTTATCGACGAATCTTATTACTGCGATTTGAAACATTCCCTCTCGTTGACCGTTCGTAACAAGTCAACTCCAACAAAGCTCACTTTTGGTTTAAGCAAAATGTAAATATAAATAGTGTGGCTATGCCATCAAATCGCACTTTTCCTGGTTTTCGCACTTTTCCTAGTTTAACAAAATATATCAGCCAATAAAAACCAACGTTACAGACCATATCAGCCAATCATATTTCTCTGACAAAGTAGGAAAGCGGAAGTAATGGTTGTTGGAGTTGTGGTTTGCGACGCCTGGATGACCATGCATTCGTAATATCTGAGATTGGTCTATTGGTTGACATAATTCTTTAATGTCCATATTAATTTATGTATGGTATTGAAGAGGACTGATCGTAGCTCAACATTCAACAAATTGATTAAGCTAGTCTATAATTCGGTACAGAACAGTCTGGAGTCAGTGGCGTTGAGTTGAATATTGAAACCAGAAAGCGTGTTTATTGTAACCAGATCATCCCCTCAAGAATACGATTGTAAAATGATGATTTAAGATGATGATCAATTTCGAGATGAGAGTATTTTTTCCTCCTAAATCCTTCTTCTCGAGAATAGGCTGGTCGGGCTGGATTTCGCCATATGCCAAACTTGATACTGCTCAAGGCCTCATGATCAGCAAGCAACTTCCAACCTTTCAGATTACACTTATAATAAAAACATTAATTGATTTTCCTAGATATAATTCCAATTTATACTTTTACATTTTTTTTGTTTTACTGAACAGCGAAATTTTTTTGCGGGTTGCTTTTAAGTACGTTTTCATCCCACGTCAAACACAGAAAAACACTACTAAGCTTAGCCAGAGAGCCAGAGTGCTTATACAGAAGCCTTACTGCGGTAACTACGGGAAACCCTCAAAACATTAACAGTATACCAGTGTACGCTGTGGTTAATGCGAAACGTTTATTAACGTGTGGATAATGCATGCGACCACAAAAGATCACACAGGACAGAGGCAGCTAGCGTGATAGCATTCCGGCCCTATGTAATGACTAATGGTTCGGAAAGGATATTAAATATACTGAACGCCAAAAGAAAGTAGCCACTAACATTTTACCAGGCTGTTTTTGTATGAGTGGCAGGAAATGGATCCTGCTGATTTTAAATGATACACTGGCATGCCTTTGAACACATGATACAGCAAACAGAAACTACAGGCTGAAATGAATGATACTTTACTCACTTATTATGGGCACCCCTCAAAATGACAATTTTAATACCGAGTGTGCCCTCCTCTAGCATTAAGGCAAGATGCACAGCGGCGTCTTATAGACCGGGTAAGATTGCTTACTATTTGTTGGGGAACTGCAGTCCATTCTTGAAGGATTGCTTGTTCCAGCTGCCGCAGATTTTGAATTTCGACAGCACGGATTAAAAGCCTCTGGCCAATATGGTCCCAGAGGTGTTCTATGGGTGAGAGATCTGATGAAAAGGCTGGCCCCGGCAGGACTTCAAAGTTCTGATGCTGCAAAAATGCTTGACACAGTCGAGCTGTATGAGCTCGTGCATTGTCATGTCGGAATGTGGTCATTTCTTGATGGAGGTTAAAGAAAGACACGACTTGTCAGTTAGTACGTCGTCTCTGTAGGTCTGGGCGTTGACAGGACCCCGGAAAATGTGTAGATTGGTGCGGCGACGTGTGCTGATACCTCCCCATACATGTACACTGCCTCCTCTCCACGATCAGATTCCATGACACAGCAGTCGGTGTAGCGCTCGCCTTGCCGACGCAACACACGAATACGTCCATCAGCTCGGCTCAAATGGAATGGGTTTTCATCGGAGAACAGAACGTCATTCCAATGATTGAGTGGCCACCGTATGTGTACATTCGCCCACTGAAATCGAGCTTGGTGACGTCGGTAGTTTAGCTGTGGACGTATACATACGGACGTCTTAAAGTAAGACCAGCCTCTCGAAGGCGACGGCGAATAATGGTCGCTGATGGATTTCCTCGTTTTCCCTGGATCTGCGTGGCACTCCTGTTAGCAGTCAAAATTCTATCTCGCAGATGCATCAGATCTGTCTGTCCTCCCTTCACCGGTGACACGTGGGCGCCCAGGTCGTTGCCGATCAGACTTTGACAAAGTTGCCTGGAATCTGTTCCGCAGGTTGTCCATGGTGCGATGAGTACAGTTAAAAATTCTTGACACCCTCCTAGCAGATACCCCAGCCTGGAGCATGCCAACTGCCCTTGAACGTTCCTCAGAGCTTAAACGAGGCATAATTTAACAGTGTAAAGACGTGTTAACCATGAAAACCAACAATGAAATCGCAGACAAAAGCCACTACTGTACCTGATCACGCTTCAAAAAATTAATTTGTAAACATAACTGACCAATCACAAGCAAAAAACATGTTTTTACTAATCAAACAGGGTCGATAACCATGATAAGTTTGTGAGTAGAACTCACTGTAGCGTTTCATAGGGTTAGTGTCCTGGGTCAATAGAAATCACTAAGTTTACTTATTGGGACTTTTGTTCGTGAGTGATGATCACGGAAATACTGGCTACTATTTTTTTTTTTTGGTGTTCAGTATAATTATATAAGATGTAAGAGCAATACAAGACAGCAGTACTACCACCGCCAAAATAGTATGCCCGCAGCAGTATCTATAGCTTATTACATTTCTGATTTCGGTACTGAGTTGTTTCCATGATGTACGAGGTTCATTTTGCTCATAATTCATCACTGGCAGTGTACTCGTGATTTCCAAGTTTTTGTTGGTTTTTTTTTTTTTGCACTACACATTTTGGGAAGAGAACGAACAGCGAAGATGGATAGCTAATCTTTGCTGTCTGCTGAAGTAATCATGGAAAGAGAACAAGGCGGTCTTTTTGAAATCGAGATGCCTTCAGGTCTCCTCTACCACGGTGCGCAGGTCCTTAGCTGGAAATGTGAGAACCCTGCAGCAGGGAGGTGTGATCAAGAGTGCAGACACATTAGTAACATCAATCATCAGAATCTGGCATAGATTTAGGTCTAGACTAGGGGCCGTATGCACGGTGCTGGCTGTCTTAGCTTGCTGGCGGTAACTACGGGAAATCCCCGAAATACCAATGAAGATCTCAACCGGTGCGCAAAGTTAGACAGCATTGTGCATACGGTACTAGACGTTAATGCAAACGACAAAGTGCTTATGTAATGTAAAGGACCATGCAATCTGAGTGATTTAAAGGGACAGAGCTAGTTATTTGCTTTACTACGCCTACTAAGTCCGCATTATATTTTTCATAAAATTCAAACCTCGTATATTTTTATTTCCGCCTGACAGTTTCTGAGAAAACACCAGAAAATGTCAGGATTTTCTCCCTGCAAGCGCGGCCATTCCACGTGCTACGTGGCGTCAAAAAAAAAAAAAAANAAAAAAAAAAAAAAAGCGAGACAGACTAGCCGATGGTTGGTCCAGACCCTTTGCGCATGCGTCTGCAACAATTTCTCTCTTTATGACGTCGCACAGGACGAGTAATGACGAAAATCCCGACATTCCAGTGGTGTTTTTCCACAGATGGTCAGGGAGAAGGAAAATGTAAGCGGTTTAAACTTTTTGAAAATAACAGTGTGGATTTTTTTTTTAGGCCGTAAAGCAAATATCCACCCCTTGTCCCTTTTAACGAACAAAGAGATTTGAAAGCTTGGGAATCTTTACCATAGATAGCCACCGAAATGCAGTTACACTGTTTCTACAGAGTACAAGCGACATTCCCAAGGTTTTCTTGAATAATTTTATCGACTACGTTTGTGTAGAAATTTGAGTAAGCCTCAAAGGGCGCAAAGATCATTCTGAGAAGAATCTTTTCATATTATTATTTCAGTGTCAGAGAAGAGAGTAACAAAAATCTATGCGTATTTAATTTAACAGATCAGCTCTGCTGCATAAGGTGATCTTTATTGTTACATAAAAAGAGCAACATCCACTGAATAGACAACTATTAAAAAAAATCGTAACATAGGATTAATGAGAAATTCAGCAGCACTAGCGCATTGTACGCTCACCACAAAGTGTTTAGGTGTGTCTGACGATTAGTCTCACTACGAAACCGTTGAGAAGAGCCACATAACACCGTAACAAAAATTTAGGGTTCGTAGGCTTCATGACAAAGTCCACCTGGCTAAACCAGGCCTGTTAGTTAAGAGTAGAATCTCGATGGTGTATGGGAAGAATAAACGTATTACTGTGATATACATAATATCAAGTTCCACCTGAATAATAGATTATTATGTTCGTATGTGGTTAGGGGTGGATTTACAGTCCTGGGGGTCTTGGGCACAAGAAAGGTGCGGGGCCCCTTTTAGTACTGTCCACTGCTGTATTACGGTTGGAGACAACGTGGCCGTGTGGTTTGTGAGCCGTACTAAAAAACAGAAGACTGTCAAATCTAAGGTTTGTGTGTTCGACTCATGGGCTGGGCAGTTTACGTTATGGTGTCCTTAGGAAAGACACTTCACTTCCGTTTCTCCACGCGACTTAGTTGTAAATCAGTACCCGGCTTTAGAGCTTGGGGGACCAGGTGCTGCACTGCGGTCGACCAGCAATGACTTTGTTGTGTTTCATTCCCAGTATCATGTATTGACATAATATAATATATGAAACGTACTGTTCTTTGTGTTTTGTATTATAAATGAGATGCATAAAATTGTATGACATTATGAACTCATTTCTCTAGGGGGACAACAAAAGTGTTATTTTCATAGTTTTTTTCCCTTTAATACTGGAAGAGACAAAACGTGGGCATGGTATATGTAACTTTGTATGTGGTATAAACATGAACTTTGACCATGAATATTCACCCAGCATCTTTCCACTCTCCCTCCCTCCTCTCATTCTCTCTCTCTCTATCTCTCTCTCTCTCTCCCTCTCTCTCTCTCCCCTCTTTTTCTTTCCATATTTTATTCTCATCCCCTAGTATGGGGGCCCCTCAGAGCGCAGGACAAGGGGTATGTGCCTATAGTGNCTCTCTCTCTCTCTCTCTCTCTCTCTCTCTCTCTCTCTCTCTCTCTCTCTCTCTCTCTCTCCCTCTCTCTCTTTCCCTCTTTTTCTTTCCATATTTTATTCTCATCCCCTCCCTAGTTTGGAGGCCCCTCAGAGCGCAGGACAAGGGGTATGTGCCTATAGTGCCCCTGTTTAAATTCACCACTGTGTGTTCGTGTTTCTCCACAACTGAATTCCACTACGCTCAAGTGGATTCGCTAGGTTTCCATCCAATAAGGCTCCCCCTCTGAGTTTGACAGGGTAGAATGATGCCTTCCATTGAAGCTCCTATCACTTTGCCATCAGCAGTGCTTTGGTACCCCTTTACTGCAGGCCTACCTGTGGGTAGCTTTTTCAGAGGCGGAGCCAGAGATTTGGGCGCTAAAGTGGGGGAGAGGGAGGTGGAGGAAGGAGTGAACGAAGTGAGTGAGTGCGTGAGTGAGTGAGTGAGTGAGTGAGTGAGTGAGTGAGTGAGTGAGTGAATCAGTCAGTCAGTCAGTCAGGCAGGCAGGCAGGCAGGCAGTCAGGCAGGGAGGCAGTGAGGCAGGCAGGCAAAGAGGCAGGCAGACAGACAGGCAGGGAGGGAGGGAGGCAGGCAGGCAGGCAGACAGGCAGGCTGGCAGGAAGTTTTGGGGATCTTTATGGATTTTGAGGTGGTGGGCAAAGTATAACAAAATCAGTTACCTTGACTTAAAATTTGAAGTAACTGTTTCGCTTGTGACTTTCCACACCTAGCTCTCAGTACATGTAGAGGTAGGAGACAACCTCTCCTCTTCCCCCCCCCCCCCNNNCCCCAACCTCCTTTTGCTTCTATTCTAGTGCCGCCACTGACCATTCCTCGACTTCCTTGATAACCACTTAGACTACACCCACTGTTTTCTTCCGCGTCCATCACAACTTCTCTCTCCTCCATTACTTACTATTTATATCTGCCCATCCACACTCGTGACTGGATCAACTCTAACTGTACTTTTCTCTTTGTTTTGGTTCTTCACCAGGGTGCAGCCACCCTTTCCATAATGTTTTGGAACGCAGCTACTCAAATACAGTATTCTAGTATTGTTCTAGCAAACGTTCTCCTATGTCGAAGTTAAAGAGCTATGCTACTGTTCCCACGGGTACAGAGAGAGAGAGACACTGGAGTGTACTGGCTCTGATCAGTTTTCCCTACCTCACCTGTGACTTTGTTTTTTTGGGCCTTTGACGGTTTGACCTGGTATCTTTCTCTATTACACATTGTATTCTTGAGCCCTTCGGATATTCTCTCAATTTCTTCTACTAAGTAACTCAGGATGTCCTATGCACGCACTCACTCACTCACTCATTCACTCACTCACTCACTCACTCACTCACTCACTCACTCACTCACTCACTCACTCACTCACTCACTCACTCACTCACTCATTCACTCACTCACTCACTCACTCACTTCCCTCCTCTTTTTTTCCTTTTCCTCTCATCCTTCCTTTTTCTCCTTTCATTCTCTTACCAATTTAATAGTGTCAGTCCATCTTCCTTCTCTTTTTCATAGAGTCCCCCATCGACTTTGTCTATCTCCATCTCTTTCCCACGCCTTCATTTCTGCATATCGCTATTTATGCCCTCTCCTCCAGAAATGCACATGTTCTTTTCACTTTCTCTCTTTCCTCCTCCCTCTTTCTTTCACTCTCTCTCTCTCTCTCTCTCTCTCTCTCTCTCTCTCTCTCACTTTGTCCTTCATCTTCCATCAACCACCATACCACACTAACCTACACTGCCGACATTCCCAGGGGTGCATACGTGTTAAGTATTTCCCAACGACCATGTAGCAAGTTGTTGCTAAGAGTGCTAGTTTCTGCCCGTGTTTTCACCTGGCGCTATTAATCTTACAGCTACTAAATACACGCCATAAAACATCTCCATATCTCAAGGGAGCAGGGTTACACTTCAGTAAACTAGAATCTTCGTTACTGACAGATTCTATCGTCATTCATTCATTCATTCATTCATTCATTCATTCATTCATTCATTCATTCATTCATTCACTCATTCAGTCGATCGTACGTTCATTCATTCTTTCCCTCCATCTGTTTGTGAGATAGGGCGATAGGTCAGTCAGCAGGTGTTTTTGTTGATACATGTGCCTGCATGTCGACTATTTATATCGCCCAAGCAAGGTAGCTACAGCGGAACAGTCAGTGAGTTTATTACATACTGTCATTTTGAATTCAGGCTTCAAACGTATCAGTAGGCCTAATCTGAATCTGAAATCCAAAATTTTTATACATTTGTCCGTTTCTTTGCCATTTATTTTTTAATGCAATCATATCCAGTGAGCCCTGCGTGCAGTGTTTCAGTTAGTGTGTCCCGATTTTCTGCTACACCAGGTAAAGGCCCCTAGGGCAGCAAATGCCTTAATGGAGTTCTGAGGTAACAGCCCATTCTCTCCGCCCCTCTGTGAACTATTGATACGTCTTGATGCTTATATATGTGTCCCGTACAAGTCATCTATTTGGTGTATTAGGAGGTAGATCTATAAAGTTATTTTCTACAAATTAGATCATATGCAAACGTTGGTATGATTTTTAACGAAATTTTAGACTGCGATAATAACGATATTAGGCTTCACATTCAAAGTACACTTATTTAAAAACATAACAGTTAAAGATGTGTTATTTTTTGTGGAAGGCTTTCGCAAGAATTAAAAAGGCTGCACGTATAATGCAATTCTTTGAACCTGTTTTTTTTTTTCCGAAATGCGTCTTCAAGATCTATACAATTATATGGTACATGGGGATTACAGTTTAGTTCACTTCAGTGCTTATTGTAGGCTCGCGTGACCAATTCCAATGTACAATTCCAAGGACTGCTACAAAAAGTAATACATTTTGTTATATGACACGACAAATCTTTGCAGATAACTTTGCCTTAAGTCTCTTACGCCACTAGGGATCTTCCTCTTCTGAAGATCTACTGTTGCCTCGCTCTATGAGTAAGAGAGTTTCCTGTTTATTTTTCACAACAAATTTTTCCGGGTAAACTTTGCCTTAAGTCTCTCGTGTCGCCAGTGATCTTTTTCTCCATCGCTCCTTCTCTATTTCTCACTTTACTTTTTTTCTGTCTAATCTTCATCATATATTCACAAAAAAGCTCCTCCACATCTCCATCTTTTTCCCTTGTAAATTACTCTTTCAATGGGCGGGGAACGCTTATTTTTTGACATTTTTATTTTGAAATCTGGCGCCATTTAGAATTTTTGAACTCAGAGTTTGGAGGTGAGAATTTTCTCGCCAATAAAAGAGGTAGGAATTGGATCCCCCAGGCGAGCTTGATATAAAAAAAAATTAGCGCACTACGTATACAGGGAAAAAAACAACAACAAACCGGCCAACTCCCATTGTCTCTGACCCAAGCCACCCCCTCGTCTGCTAGTATTAACCCTCTAAGTCCTGCCTACCTAGACTAACTCTAAATTAACCCTCTGCCTGGGCTCCCGAGCGTTTTTATGTGTAAAGGATGATAGGCCTAAGACAGGACTCTTACAACAAACACGTCACAGGTAAGAACAATTCAACAACACATACATAAAACATAGATACCTGCCTGACCTTTAATATATAGACCTCTAAACGGCATACCGGAAAATACTGCTGCCACTTATAGTTTACCGGTGTTACGGGTTCACCGGATTAATTCTTAATTTTTTTTTTCTTACTGTTTTGCACATTTCCAGGGTTTAAGTGGCGCGAAGAGGGCACACTTTGCTAAAGTTTTGTATTCCTGTGTGGCTTCCGATGAGATCCGTAATTATTTCCGGTCTATATTTTTAATATACTTCCCTCCCCACATACGTCACGACGCCAAACAAATTAAACAGCGAAAGAATATCGGTAACGCAAACATACTCAACATCATTCTACTTACCAGCGGCGATCTTGTGTGATGATAAACGAGCTTGTTCAAGTAATTTAATATGAAATAATTATACATCAACAATACGAAGTAGGAAAGTGGAGACCGCAACAGAGGAGAAAAGCGACCTTTTGAGAATTTTTTTTTGCTGAAATTAATTGTGATAATGAGGGAGGGCGGAACAGAATAACTGTAAACAAAGTGAACACTTATAATAACAAACTTACTTAGGAAGTGTGCAACACTCGGTCTTGTCTGTAGAAAACAGAGCACAGATATACAGTAAGCGCTAAACAAAAACAAAAAAAAAATAGAGTGGACATATGAATATTAAGCCTATGTGATTCTGCACCTTCTTTCCTGCATTAAAATTTACTCACCTGAGATGTTTGCCTTTGACACACTAACATAACAAGAATAATGTGTGTACAAGCCATGCTCTGTGAAACGCTAAACACACTGGTCTCATCTACTGGACTAAGATGTAAATAAAAAAACCAAAAATTGAAAAAGATCCTTAGAGACCTTCCTTTCTAAATGTCTCCGAATATTCCACGGACCAATATGCCCTAGATTTTGAGATCTTTTTTGGCTAAGAGTGAGTGATGGAGAGCAATCCTTGTGTCGCTGTTCAAATGATACACAACATAATATAACAGTAAAAGAAACAAAGAGCACAGCAAAGGATTTAAGACAGCCAGAAGATTATAAATAGTAAGGTGTTGATCTTCCCACTAGATTTATGTCGGAGAGAACGAAACGAGAGGGGAAGACAGGGATAAAACGAAAAGCTCTGGAGAAGAGACATAGTACAATCTACGCTGCTTAATGACAACTTTCCGAGAGCATGGATAAAAGCTCCCGATTAAAGGGAATACGCTATCATTCTGAGATTTAGGACAGAAACTACAAAGTTCTGTTGCTTAAAATCGGTTGCTTTTAACAGGAATTTGCGGTTAAGCGGAATCGAATGTATTTATTATATCTGAAGACTCATAGGTAAACATTTTTCAGGTCAGCATGCACATCAAATATTTTTTTAGTGGCAGTCAGGAGATAGGATGGGAGATACAGCCAGATGGGGTAACTTGGTATTTGGTATAGCAGGAAGAGCTTGATATGCATATACAGGTCGCCATGCACAACAAAGTTTCATAGGTAGACACATGGTAAATATATGAACCGAAGGCTATTGTGANATATAGGCCATTGTGTGGAGGAGGAAGGGAGGGGTCAACGCAAGTATCAACTTTATGTGGGACAGATCTGGAAAGAGGGGAGAGAATGAGAGAGAGAGAGAGAGAGAGAGAGAGAAAGAGACAGAGAGAGAGAGACAGAGACAGAAATGGTATTTGTTTGAAGTGAATATGTTTAGGCCATCGTGAGCAAGCCAATGAATGCATCAAGTTGATCTGACATCGATCCTGAAAGAGGGAAGAGGAAGAGACAGAAGGGGAGAGAGAGAATGTGAGAGAGACACATTATGATATTTGTTTAAAGTGAATATGTTTAGGCCATTGTGAGCAGGTCGATGCATGTATCAAGTTTATGTGAGTAAGATCTTGAGAGAAGAAGAGGAAGAGCAAGGGGGGGGGG
>JAWQUT010000018.1:1537902-1551031 GCA_033807755.1 Ellobium chinense | reverse complement strand
TTCTTCTTTTCCTTTATCCACCTTAAAGTACCTCAGCCTTCCCAATCTATTTACTATTTTTAACCATCCTCCATCATCCGCTTCGTTCCGCTATTTCTTCCCTCACCACTTTTTCCACACCCTTCATGATAAATGCCTGTGACGTTCGCCTTCTTTAATATCCTCTTCACGATAATCGTGGTGCTGTCTGGTGTGAAGACAATAGAAAGAAAAAACTTTGCGACCTCTTGTCTTGGTGCGCATGTCAACTTCAATCATATCACTAGAGTTGCACAACCCTGGACAGGCCATGGGTAATAGCAGTGGGATCCCTCTCAGCGGTATGCCACCTTGCTTGTAGTGCCATTATGTTGCCGGACCGGAACGAGGGTTCTTAAAGTACCACATAGGTAATACTATGTATTATGCAAGGTAGACATTAAAAGTATACTTAGTTACTTGTTGTTTATTACTTGTTTCCGGAAACAACATCACTGCGCACCCGACAGCTTCATACGGACTCTGATCCCCTGTTTCAACAACAATAACAATAATGATCTCAGCGAAGAATCGTTACTTATTTTTTTGAAAAAACAATGAGTATTTAATTACCTTAACTATCGAGCAAGATCGCTGCTCTTTGTGAGTTTGTTCAAGCGAAATTTCAAAAGCCCGTCGGCTCGACAGGATTCTAGTTGTAGCGTTGAACAAAGTCTTGATGCCAACATTGTTTTTTAAATACACATTCATTACCTTTTACTACATTTATAAGATTCTCAGCGGATTCGGATACCTGTTTTTTTTATGTAGATAATCAAACATCAGAACAGATGCTCTGACGAAAACAGTTTGTAGATTTTTAACTTCTTTTGAGGACGGAAGGAAAGGGGGAAAGGGGGGGGGCTATGGCGTCCTGTTTCTTGTTAACTTGTTGAAAAGAGGAAATACACAAATCAATGATAAGAACCGATAGCAGTTGCACAGCATATCGGCAATTCGCGAATATCGTGCGCGGTACACTGCACTGCACCACAAATGAACGCGCCATTAGAACTATGCTACAGAAGTTAAAAAGAAGAAGTTTCACCGGAAGCACAGGCACAGTCTAGTCTAACACCAAGCAAAAAAATCGTGCGGAAGTCGAGAGAGCATTTCCAGGTGTTGTCCCGGAGGTCCGAGTGTGTCTTCATAAACAGCTCAGGACAAAACTTCCTCGGTCAGCTTGCAGCTGGTGAGTGACCCTTTGTGGGGAAGATGAGCTGTGGGGAGGCCGGTGATGGCCTCTTAGAACGGCTGTTTGTGTTGTATGTTTTATGTTGTGTGGTGTTGTGTTGTGTTGTGTGGTGTCTTCTTTTGTCTCGTCTTGTTTTCTGTCTTTATTCTTGTTCTTTTTTCTTGTTCTTTTCGGTTTTCTTGTTCTTTTTTCTTGTTCTTTTCGGTTTTATTGTTCTTTTTTCTTGTTCTTTTCGGTTTTGTTGCTCTTTTTTCTTGTTCTTTTCGGTTTTCTTGTTCTTTTTTCTTGTTCTTTTCAGTTTTTTTTTTGTTTTTTACTTGGTTCGGTATTCCTAAAGATAACTTTTAATGGCCATCTGGCCACTGATATGCCCAATGAAGCTAGTCTAGATATGCAATCATACCAGAATCGTGGTACTAGTGTTATTGATAACGTGTCGTCTCACAGTTTCTTGAAATGCCATTGGAAGTTTCCTTTGCGATATTTATTGAAAATAGACTGTGTACTTCTGCCCAGGTAGCCACCTAAATGGTCATTTTGAGCATTTACGACGCATATTATCACATCTAATTCATCACATCTAGTTCAAATGTATCAGATAGGGGTGTAGAGAGGATAATCTAGCTCTTAATCCAACCAGCTGATTGCCTGAAACCATCATTGTTTTTGTGCATAAAAAGAGAGAAAGGAGAGGCAGTAGAGTAGTGCTATTCAGTGTAGTTAACGCAGTACGTCAATTATTAATTAATGTATGAATTAAACATTCGCTCACACAAAGAAAAGAAAAAAAGAAAAGAACAGCTAACTTCATTTAGCCCGTAGGGAAATTGTTTTTACACTGTCATATAAAGGTATTCATTCATTATACAAGCACATATAACAATACACATCATACATTAATTTAAATACTTAATATTACAAATGGAAATACATAACAAAGTCATTGCTGGTCGTCAGAGGTGCAGCGCCCTGGTCCCCTCCCCCTCCCCCCTCCTCCCCGGCCAGCTCTAAAGCTAGGTACTCATTTACACCTGAGTCGAGTCAGGAAATGGAAGTGAAGTGTCTTTCACAAGGACACTACAACGTAAACCGCCCAGCTCGCGAGTCAAACACATACACCTTAAGAGTTAATGTCTTCAGTTTCTGAGTACGACTCCCAAACCACACGGCCACGCTGTCTCCCAAGATTTCAGAACGCTGATATTGTACACCCATGACCTAACTTAGTCAATTTCTATCCACATATAACACTTCATATTGGTGTCTTCTTTTCCTTTCAGGTATACGAATGACATGCTTAGGAAGAGCTTATGTACACTGGTCAGAAGTCGAGAATGTAGGTCATCGCGGAGGGAGACAGAGAGTGGAGACAGTGGAACACAGTGCGGAGGAGGAATACTTCCAATTCCGTTTTCAGTTATGGCCGCATGGTAAGTAGTTCAGGTCTTGCTTGACACAATTGTCTGTTTTGGTTGTTTTTGGTTTTTTTTTGTTTTTTGAAGAGAAAACTGATAACGGTGTTAATGACACTAAAACCAGCAGCAACAACAACGTTATTGCTAAAACTGTCTGCGTTCTTGAGCCATTTAAACACGCACCAGTGCCTAAGAATCATGTTACGCGTATCACAGAATGCTTTCCCAACTTCGAACACTGCCGAGAAGCAGACGAAATGACGTCGGTATGTTTTTTAAGCAATAAAGAACGAAAAACGAGGGAGGGAACACATGGAGGTTAAAAAAAGGAGAACCTTTGTTTTTTTTTACCCCCTCCCATCATTATATAAGTCTTAAGTACTTTTCGATAACATATGAGATATGTAATACGGTAGTTTGTTATCTGATTTTCAGCCCAGCGCTTGGTAAGGGCAGGAAAACGTTGAAACATGACTTTGCCGCGTGTGCCTGCACTGTTCAAATAAGCTTGTTGCTTCTACCGTCTTACCTGGGTGGAATGCTCGAGTAAACAAATTGCTGATCTTTACTTAATGCTCACGGAGTGATTCGAGCACCTGATTTCAACATGCAGTTTGTGGAGGGAAAACAAACTAATGTGGGTGAGCGCTGGAAAAATTAGAGAGGTCGAGGCTTGGTGGAAAGCGGAGGGAGATAGGCATCCCCGTACCTTCTGTCACTGGCAAGGAAAAGAGAACCCAGCCTGTTGAAAGCTCGAGAGCGGCCTTTTTGGCTTCTCTGTTATTTCCGCCCCTCGGTGACTCCTCATTTGCTCCTGTCAATTTAGTGTTGGTTTACATTAAGGCTAGAGGTGAGGGTTTTTGGTAAAGAAAAGGTGAAAGGAGACAGAAGACATACGAGCAGTGATGTTCTGAATGACTGACCGACTGACTGACTGACTGACTCTGACTGACTGGCTGACTGACTAAGTGAGTGAGTGAGTGAGTGAGTGAGTGAGTGAGTGAGTGAGTGAGTGAGGGAGTGAGTGAGTGAGTGAGTCAGTGATGAGCGTGTGGGCAAGCGGGCGAGCGAGTGAGGGAGCATTTGAATGGGAGTGAGTGAGTGAGTGAGTGAGTGAGTGAGTGAGTGAGTGAGTGAGTGAGTGTGAGTGAGTGAGTGAGTGAGTGAGTGAGTGAGTGAGTGAGTGAGTGAGTGAGTAAACGAGTGAACGAGTGGGTGAAGAAGAACATAGGGTAAAGTGAAAGAAAGTAGAACAAAAGTACTCAAAAGAGCTCTCCTCGTGTGTGTGTGTGTGATCCCGATCAATTTACTCACTCGCTTTCCGCTGCTTAGACAAATTCCTCACCCAAAACCAGGGACTATAACTACCTACCTGTTCAAGGGTGAACTTAAAGCCCACTCGCTTGGCATTTAGGTTACGCAAATAATAATACACATCTTCAAGCCTCCCAAAGGTCGCAGGCAACGCCAGTTGCGTAAGCACTTGAAAGGGAAGGAAAGGACAGCTGAGAACAAGGTCAGGTTGATGAAGATGGCGCGGAAATGCTTGCTCTGTATACGAGTTGGCACTAGGATAAGATCAGGCAGGGAGTAAAGAATAAGATTAGTGTTGTTGAAGCGATCAGTGCATGTTACGACCGACCTGCCGTTACATAGTTTTAATCTTGAGTGGTTCACGGGGGCGTAAGTTGGGTTTTCCCCGTGCCCCGTGATAGCACCTTTTATTTTGAGCTAGCTGTTGTTTTCGACTTCTTTGGGATGGTGAGATTTGTACCCAGGACCGTGGCAATCTTTCCCACGCCCCCTCCCTCCTGTTGAGGACATTTTCATATACCTACTCTCTCTTATCGGCTTGATATTCACAAGCTGCTCTTGGTTTAAGGGTCCCCTCTGTGCGCAGGTGTTGGAGCTGAAAGATATTGTCAAGGCCTTCTTTTTACGGGCTACGCCCCTGCTTAAGTCGTAGCATTCTTTTCCTTAATACAGTTACTCCATTTAATCTCAAATCATAGGGAATATGGTAACTTCTGCTATTAAAGGATTTGCGACTATCCAGTGACTTTTTAATAGAAAATTGGCATGTCGTCATGAAGAGAATGTTGCTATTAGGCGAAAGTTGCGATTATCCGGACTGCCATTAAGCGGAATGGACTACAATTCTTTCTCCCTTTGTCATTTTTTTTTTACGTAATACTAATATTGAGCTCATTACTAAGAATGTTGAGCTATAGAATACTTTCACTTTTACAGTCTTTAATCATTAACTGGACTAAGTTTGGTGATCATATAGACTGTACTGGCTAAGTGAATTCTAAAATTTATCAGACGCTTGCAGTGAGTTTTAGTTATGATTTGTTATTAAATGGCTAATAGTATGCATCTAAAGAATCAGGTGGCATTGATGTAATCCTTTCCACTTAATGGCAATCCGGATAAACACAACTTTCGCTTAATTGCAATGTTTTTTTTCGTAACAAAATGTCGCGTTTCTATTTAAACATAACTGGTCGATATTCGCACCTTCTTATAATCGCAGGTATTGCGATTAAGTGGGGCAGACTGTAATGTCGAGCTAAGAGGGACAGTATGCACCCATAACAACAGGTACAGAAATGTTTGGATGCTTAAAGTGCCCTCTATTGTTTTGTCGTTCTAGTTTAAGATTTTGCCATAGCATGGATCACTTCATTCTTTGCTGAACTGCACATGTTGATTGTTTTGTCTAACTGCCTTAACAAACAACAACAAAAATCACGTACTCTTAAAGTATTGTTGAATTTTGTCCAAGTAGTTTTTGTTTATAAAAAAAGATGCCATAATTTCGTTTAAAATGCACTTTAATACGGCCATATTATGCAGTTTACTTCGCTTAATGGCAACTCCTCGGTAGCATGGAAACAATTGCGATTAAATGGAGCTGTGAATATCCAGTCATATTCATTTTCAATAAAACTGTGGTGTTCAGTCATAAGGAAAACCTTGTGATTGCACGAAAGTTGCTATTATGCACACTGCCATTTAAGAGGATTGGACTGTACAATAATAACACGAACGACTTGTTAGCAAAATACCTGTCTTTATGCATTACGTCATGCTCGGTTTGGCACTACCTCAAGGAAATTTTCCTACTCTTCTCATCTCTGTCTCGAGAGACATTAAACAGACACATTTTAGCCATTTTCATCGCCCACTTGACTTTTTAATGAAGTTCCATATGTCACCAGGCCGGAGTGGAATCAGCGGTGGTTTTAAAAGAACCAGATCCATCCAAGTTTGTAATGGCTTGGAAGTATTAAGAACCCCCTTTAATCTCCCCCTCCATAGTGTACGTATATCATGTAGGCTGAGCATGAACAAACTAGCCATTTTGGCAACTCCATACAAACCAATTAAGATAAGCGCTCATTCTTGTAGCTAAACGCAAAAAAAAAAAACTCGAAAAAATTCGATCGCAAGATATGTGATTTTTTTTTTTTGTGCTTTTTGTGTAAACGGTTTATGTGTTTGAAACGGGTCGGAGGCGGGCAAGGAAGGTAGCTTGTATTCACTTGTGCATGTAACTAGTTTTGAAAGGCGTCAACGTGAGCTTCCTTAGAGATGCTAGGGGGGCACGTGTTCACAAGCCGGGCAAAATGAGCGCCCTACATACTGATCACTTCAAAGGACTACTGTGAGGATTGGTGTCAAAAGTAGGTGTGGAAGAACGCATAAAACAAAGATCGGGTGATTTCTCGAGAGTAAAAATTGTTTGGTCTAGTGTTTAAAGCTGCGTCATTCGGTCCTTACCGTCGAAAAACAAGCTTCGCCCATTAACAGCCGTGAACGCAGACTCGATTCAGATGATTTGTGTTCATACCTCAAATACCAGACTTTTTTTTTATGTCATTTTTCTTTACCTGTAACGTTTGGAGAAATAATAAATTAGTGATCCCGAACGTTTCTACACGATATGAAATTTCTTGCTCGTGAAATTCGGGGGGAAAAAAAGTACTCTCTGATGTGAATCGTGCAATGGAGTTAAAAATAGTAATGTGTCCCTTTATGTCTCTCTTCTCCTTTCATACCTTTGGCGGGCCTTTAAGTGCGCCGTGTCGTCAGTTTGCCTCAACAGCATTTAGATTCATTTTCGTCCACTAATCACCCCATTTGTTTTAGAAAATGGGGGCTTCTCTATGTTGAGGTGTATTTTAAATGAAAGCAACCCTCGTGTAGTGCTCACTGCTCACCACTGAATCCGAAAATATTAGAGTATGCTGGTCATAGGGAACCCACTAATATGTCGTCTACTTTAAAAGCATGACTTCTTAGCTCACAAAATACGGATTTAGGGAAAATCGTTCCAATCATTTTAGTTGTATAAAAAGATTTTGCCTAATTTCTATTCCGATGTTTTGTGTCGTGAACTTTTTTCTCACCTCTTACACGAAATCCGATACTCTCATGACAAGCAGGCCAAACATTTTGAGCAGAATGATACCAACATTTTCACTGGATCTGATTCGTTGAATACGACCATATTGATTAACACTCAAGATTTGGGAACGCCGTTTATAATCATATTGATGCAAATTAAGTGTATGCTTGGTTCACGGAGTTTAATATTTTATGAGGAGTGAAGCTGCACTCATTTAGATCATGTTTCAACCCAATTTATCACAAACAACATGACGAGAGCGTCAGTAGCTTATCTTGTTAATGTGGTGTTCTCGCAAAAAATATAAACTTTCGATAACTATCACGTTATGTGGTGCAAATGGCATGTAATAGAAACCACAGATTATTTACGACCACGCACTATCTTTACACCGGTAGGCATACACCAGACACTAGAGTCTATTTATGCGGAAACCTTTTATAAAATGTGGCATAATCCATACGTTAGTTAACGCACTGCGGTAACCACGGGACGCTCCCAAAACATTAGTAGTGTCCACTGTGGTTAACGCAATACGTTAATTAATGTATGGATTATACATAGGACCGCTGGTCTTCTTTGCTCACCTTATCATATCTGCACCACAATTCACTAGTACATTTTGCGATATTTGTTTACGATGCTTTTGTTGCTGCTGCTGCTACTGCTGCTGCTAATGCCGCTGCCATTGATAATAACGATGATGATGATGATGATGATGATGACTTTTAACTCACTCTTCCATGCTTATCTTTTCTTTTTCTTCTTAATGTGGTTGCTTTTATTGTGAAAGTTATAACTCTTGTTTCATTTCTATTGATTAAGGCCTTGGAGCCGAAACGTTTAGATGTCATTTTCGATCTTAATTCTTTACTAGATTTTTAATAAATTCCCTGAATTAAGGTTGAGCTTTTAATTTTTCTCAGTTTTAAAAGATGATGATGATGATGATTTCTTATGTTATGTTCCCTGAAGAAGGACACTGATTCGAAAATTTGGAACTTTTATTAAATTTTTCATGCCACAGTACAGAGAGTGTTTTATATCTTTGAAAACGATGATGATGATGATGATGATGATGATACTAAAGCCACTAGTCAAACTGCTCAGTGCTACTCTGTTTCCGCTATTGGAGATTTTGCTCATTAACGATGGGATCTCCTACCATCGTATTATCGTAGGAATTATATTAGTGCTTTGGTGATCAAAGCCCTCTTAGTAGCCTTTAACATGCTGAGTTAATATAATTCTTACAATGGTACGAGATCTATCGTTAATGCGCAAGCTCTAAATTACGTAAAGTTGTATTATCTGTAAGCACATCACTGTTTGTATTTCCCAGAGAACAGCCATGACGATTCGCACATCTCTTTGACCCCAGGGCAGCACACATTTCCCTTCCAGCTGCAGCTACCTGCAGACCTTCCTCCTTCCTTCGAGGGAGCTTACGGGTACATCAGGTACTGGACAAAGGCCACCATCGACGTGCCTTGGAAGTTTGACCATCACACGAAGCGGGCCTTCACTGTTATACCATGTCTTGACCTGAACCAACTGCCAGATGTAGCGGTAAGGATTATGTATTATTATATATCCTTTATCAAAGGCTCTTTCCATAATCCCCAACCATCGACAAAACACTGTACACAGCAATAACAATACAATTGAGGAAGACTTGTGCTTTTGNTTCCACTAGGTTTTCTGAGGGTGTGTCCAATCCAGCGCCATTTACGGAGTCCAATTTCTATCTCTATTTCCTTTTGTACTGTTCTTGCCCATAGCTCTTCGTTTCGTATCTTGTCTTGCCACTTCGTTTTTAGAATTCTTCTCAAGCATCTGTTGATGAATGTCTGGACTTTGTATTAGTAAAGTCATATAAAATATAATTTATGCGAAAGGTGTCAATAAACAACAAAGGAATGACCAATGGAAAGGAACGGTCACTGGTCAAAAGACCAGTCGAAACGCACACTGTAATGATAAATTTGGCGAAGAGAGTAATGTGCGAGTAAGACAAAGTCAGAGCCATAAAACAACAACAACAACAACAACAACAACAACAACAACAACAACAACAACAACAAAACAACATCTTTTTTAAAGCCTTAGAATTTTGATTGAGAATCATGTAGTCCAATTACTGAATTACTTTGTCTTTGACGACGGATACAAACATCATACCCCGACTTTAAATGTAACTGGTTTTTACCATATTCTTATATCTAATCTGAAAATATAACGAGTGCATGCATGTATCCCTCTTTCTACGCGTTCTCTAAGTATGAAATGAGCAAATAGGACATCAGTGCTCACTCTCAGAGCCAGCAATATGTAAGGCATTTTTTTTTTCTCTCAGACATCTTACTTCTGTCTCGAATTTCAAAGAGGAAATGTGCATGCATCCATTATGTGCTCACCGCGAGGGCTCTGTTTTGCTTGATCTTGTAAGAAGTACGACGGACCTCCTGCCACGGAGATGTTGTGTGGCTTGCAGGAAACTTGAATAAGAAGTTAATGACGTGTACAGACGCATAATTGAATAGTGCGGTTTATCAGATGAACAGCATGGGCTGTCTTTGTGAATCATAGACAATATTCCGAGCTGCAAACTTTTTGTTTTTATTACTTGTTATTGGCATGTTTGGCTGTGGTTGTTATTGATGATGATGGTGTTTACGTTGCCGGTGAGGTTGTTGTTGTGCTTGTGGTGGGTTTGAGTTGTGTGGGTGGTCTTGTTTGGTGGGTGATGATAATGATGAACGACATGACGATGATTTTGGTGATGATGACGATGATGGGAAGTATGATGATGTTTAAATGCCTAGTTTGAAAGTTTCTTCATTTTTAAAGATGATCTTGATGATGATTGAGATGGTGATGATGATGATGAGGAGGAGGAGGAGAAGGAGGGCAGGGGAAAATTGAGTTTGTTAAATTATCGTAGTATTCTTTCTTTACTTATTTAACTCCAGTGCGGATAAATGTTTTGAAAATAATGATAATGATGATGATGAGGATGAGATGATGATGATAAGGATGAAAAATTGAAATGAAACACTCGTACACTGTCAAGTACGATGATGATGATAACAAGGTAGAAATGCAGCTAATATCGTTAATCATGATGATAACAGCTCTTACAATCCTGAAAAGAGTTTGATATATTTATAGTACACTCTCTTGAGTATGTCTCTTTCGTTCTCTTTTTCATATTGATGGTGACAGTTGATGACAATTTTTGATGATGATGATAATGTCAGAAGCTCCAATGACAATGACGGATTGTATTTGATCTCAGTAGCAATAGACATAGTTCCAAGTAGATTTTTACTTTACTGCAGTAATTGTTTTTTAATCTTATCTTATCTTATCCACACAGGAACCTATTCAGTATCGTGGGGAGCTGAGAACGGGTTGCTGCTGTCTACCATCTGGCCGGTTCAGTGGGTCCATCACCACCAACAGAAAGGGTTTCGTACCAGGCTCAGAAATAGTGCTGAACTCTCAGATAGAAAATCATACCAGCTCCACGTGTTGGGCCGAAGTCAAGCTTAAGATGGTAGGAGCGACTTGTACAACATTGAAATATATATCTTGCTATGTGTTAAGCTTATAAACTGGGCCTCAAGATGCACCATTACCATCATTACTACCTTCACTATCTTCACCATCGTTGCCAAAAATATAGTCCACTTCACTTAATGGCCGTGTGGGTGATAGCAACTCCCACTTAACGGCAATATTTCTCTCGTGACAAATCGCCACATTTCTATTTACAACGTCTCTGGATATTTGCCATTTGGTTTAAAAGCAAGTGTTTCCGTGCTCTTGAGAAGCTGTGATTAAGAGGAGCAGACTATAACACGAATATCACTTTAAAAATAATGCAGATGAACCTTCATCATGATCACTATCATCGTCATCATCATCATCATCATCCTCATCATCATCATCATCCTCATCGTCATTATTGTTTCAAAGCCTGGAGAATCAATCGGACTGAGCTTGATCGGATGAATATATAGACAGGTGTTGAGCAATCGCTGCAAAGTAAGTGTTAGTAAACCAGCCTGAAATGATTGCGTCGTTGCGAGGAAACACTTTATCATTGCCAAGATTTTTCTACAGGTAAAAATCACCTCGCAGTGAGAGAGAAATATCACACATCATCCGCTATCAATAACAATAACTTTATTCATCACCATGTTATAAGTGAGAAACACGTTAAATATCGCCCCGCTAGTATCTGAAAAAAAAAATTATAGCATAAAGCGTAAGATATAGTTGAGAGCTTTCTCATTAACGATGGAATCTGTTATCATAGCAGGAATTACATAAACTCAGCATATTGAACGCTACTAAAGGTGCATTCAGCACCATTGCACTAATGCTGTTCTTACGATGGTGAGAGATCCCATCGTTAATGCGCAAGCTCTCTAGTAAGAGCAGGTTGTACGGTGTAGATTTAGAGCAGAAATGCTGCTTCATCATCAATATATTCATCATCCTTGACATCGAGTTCAGTAGAAAATTACAGAACTGATATTGTTGGGCTGAACTTGAATTAAAGATGATAGGACTTCAAAGATGCGTTCTGGAGGGAGCTGCATCTAACGACTGATTAGACCAAAAAAATATGTAATTTTAAAGAATCTTGATAGGTCTATGTTTTCAGCCAGAGTTATCGTTGTTATTAGCAGGCACAGACTGAAGCGACATGTATTCAAACAGCAACACTGATGCTATCTTAATTATCATCACCAAAGTCGCCATCATGATTTTCATTATCATTGTTGTCATCACTAACACTGTCAGTGCACGAACATCTAATAACAAGAAATAGATACGGGTAGCAGAGCTGTTAACTTGAGCATAAATTGTGTAATCAACATAATCATCTTCTTCATCATTATTATCATCATTGAGATGAAGTAAAGTTTCGCCCAGAATGTACACAAACCTTTTTGAAAGACATATTATTATAATGAAGTTATAAAAAATGATCGACATGTTTTCTGCACAAACACGTCTACGGGACTGACAAATAGAAAAAGAAACATTCATAGAAACAGCAAGTGAACAGAATTCCGAGGGCCAACTCATAATCACCAACTTTAACTTCTCCAATGTCTTCATCATCAGCAGCAGCATCAGCATCGTTGTCATCAGCAACAGTAAAAGCAGCATGATTAAGAGTAACTCTCATTGACTTTCAACAACACAAGGAATTTTACTTAAGATAATGTCATATCAATCCCAACATCCGTGTCATCGACCGCAGTGTAGAGCAGGATTATCATCATCATTAGCGTCGTCATCATCATCATCATCATCATCATTGCTTTAGAATCATTACTTCAGCAATGGGCGTAAAAAGGTAAAGAAAATTTTAAAAATCAACCTGTTAAATATTTATACAATTTTGAACGTTAGTCCTTCTCCACATGATGGGTATATCGATGATAAGTAATCATTATTATCATCATCATCATCATCATCATCATCATCATCGCTTTAGAATAGATTACTTCAGCACTGGGCATAAAAAGATAAAGAAAATTTTAAAAATCAACATGTTAAATATTTATACATTTTTGAACGTTGGTCCTTCTCCACATGATGGATATATAGATGATAAGTAATCATCATTATTATCATCATCATCATCATCAGCAGCAGCAGCAGCAACAACAATAACAACACCGACGACAACAACAACAACAGAAATGAAACCGACATCAGTATCACCACAACCACGAGCCCATGGTTAAAATGTTCCCAATCTGTCTTCACAGCATATAACATACCTAGCCGGGCGAAAGTTCAAACAGGAGAAGAAAGTGGTAGGCACAGTGTGTAAAGAGCAAATCCCCCGTGGAAAGAATTACATTTGGAAAGATCGGATGCGGATCCCACCTCTGCCACCATCTCACTTGAAAGGATGCAAGTTAATGAACTCCAAATACATTTTACAGGTGAGCATCAGGTAGCCTCCTCTCTCGCAAAGGGAGCTAAGTCAAATTTTTGGTGAAACCTGAATTATACTCCTTGGGTTGGAAAAGCTTTGTTTAGTAATTAATTTACTCT
>JAWQUT010000018.1:1507902-1532902 GCA_033807755.1 Ellobium chinense | reverse complement strand
GACCTGGCGCGTATGTAATTTGCGCAGCTGTTACGCGCCTAGGTCAAAAGGTGCGCATGTGGAATGCAAACCACATAATATACAACATATCACACTGTAAGATATGAGTGGAACAAGCGGTAACAATGGTAGTACTGATTGCTCCCGGCTTAACGGGTGTTTTTACGATCGTGGAGTACCTATACATGTAATAATACAATTGATTATCAAATGGTGATAAGCTTTGACGTATCTGAGTGCAGCTTAATACTGTAGACTTACAGACGAAACAATACTTATACTGTACACGTGTGCCTATGAAGCTAAAGTACTTTGTTCAGATCCGTCTTTGATATGCCTCAGTGGATGTCCAGCAAGCCTGTCAATAGGAGATTAGCATTCGTTATTCCAACCACGGCATCCCTTGCTGACTCATGACACAATAAGGACGAGGTTGTAGGCCTGAATTTTTGGCATCAGCCAGACTAGATAAATAGTTGAATTTTGCACTCCTGGCAGACATGTGGACATTATCTCACAAGATTTGCATGGCAAAACAATATAAGCACTGGCTACAATCTGCAGCTGCACATGCGCATTGAAAATGTTGCGCAAAATATTTGTTTCTTTTGGATTTAATAGGTTAGAAAATACCAGTGCTATGGTGCTACGTACCATTTGATCACTGTGGTACCTATTCATTTGGACAGTTAAAGCTGTTGAACGTGTTGAGACCGAGGAATGACGTACATACCTATATGCCAGGCTTGCAATCTGCACTAGAATATTTGTGTGTTGTAGGTTTTGTGTAGTCGGCATGACATAGTCTCTGCAGTGTTTTCGTTAGTAATGTAGTGAAGTGTTTGTATAACTGCTACTAGTTGTAGGTGGTTCTGTTGGTGCTTTTTCAAAGTAAGCTGTGTGTAAAATTGAAATGTTTATCCATATTTTGGACATGCCTACTTCTTTGTGTAGGCAATCCTTGCTCAGAGGACGGTAAAAGCATTCAGTGTCTCCTTTTTACGTATCATCCATCAAGAAGAAGGGGCATAACCTATTGGAGCCGCCGGCTACAAAGAGATTATGTTTTCAACGTGATATTGGTTTCAGCAACAGTACATGTAGCGAGATAGTGTTGGAAAGAGAGAATAAAACAAGGAAAACGCTGTGTGCGCAGGTGCACTGGAGTTAATACGACCGCTTTAAAGCTCTGCAAATTATGGGTTTCTGAAACCAATATCACAAAATACACGTCGTTTATAATTCAGCTGTATAATGGCATAAAGATCCGACTTCACGAGAATAAAAGAATCTGGCAGGTTTTGCACCCGTGACTAAACATAGGCTAAAAATACGCCGAATTTGCTGAAATGTTGCTCTCATATTTTTTGCAGTTTTGTTGTAGAACCAACGTGTTCTTCAAATACAATCGTACACAAACGTGCATGTAAGCTAAATTGTGAAATACGACCTAATACTGAAATGTAATAAACAAAATGGTTTTCATCACAAGGGCAATCCAATACACCGCTCTAATTTAAATTATCCATTTTCTATTTTGTATGTGTGTGTGTATTTATGGGGGAAGGGGAGGTTGCAATGACATGTAGCGAGATAGTGTTGTGCAGTACTTAGACAGGATGAATTCTCAGAGGATTAACCGAATTTCCAGATTAATTTCGACATGACAGTTAAGGTCTAAAATTTCCACAATGTTTTTCGAAAGTTACGAAAGGCAGTGCATATTTACAATGATAAAAAATTACGTATTTTGAATTTGGTGTGTCTAGCTGATCCATCCGTAGTGTGTTCGCAGAACAAGTTTTGTGTTAAGACAGTTTGTTCATGTGGCGGACACGTTTTTTCTTTTTGAAACCTAAATCTGTGCTGTGTAAAGCATTGCTGTGTCTAGGACGGTGTGAAGAGCATTAAGCCAATATTATTTTGCAATACAGGCTCAACGTATTTCCACATTCAGAAATGTTTCGTTAATTGCTAATGAGATTTAAGAGAGAAGACATGTATGTTTCCACTGCGTGTTGTCTTATTGCATGTTATACGAAGATAATACTGTATAATGGACATAATCGAGAACGGGCTTTTTACATTCTGATCATAACTAGATCTCGATTCCGTGAAATTTTCGTGCTCTGGTGGACTAAACTGAACGCAAAAAAAACCCCAAAATAACAAAATTAGATGATGATGAGATTTATATAACGATCTTCTCTGTGCAATCATGAGTACCCAGGATGAAAACCTTTACTCCGTCAAACACAACTAGTGTTAAGGAGTCCAAGAAGCCTCAGTTATGACAATTCTGGTGTATGAAGTGAAAGGTTAAGTTTGCTCTAAGTTTTGTAGAATAACAAAAGGAAAAAGATTTTCTTCAACGTTGCCCTGTGCCTGTTACACATATTTAACTCTGCCACTTAGAAAAATAAGTGTAGGATTCACTTCCTGAAAAAAATACAAGTTAATTGAAACACAACATGCATTGTCTGTACTGGGCATTGCGGATGCATATCAATGTACTTTGATAGAAAATATGATATTGAATTTCAGAAGAATGTAGAAGGTTACAGACCTGTGATAGGATTGGACCCTTTTTTCCACTATGGGCTATATTAACATTTTGAGCTGCCCTCTGAACCCAAAGTTTTAGCTTTCACCCAGACCCATACCAGATTGAAGCTCATTATGTGGCCCAAATTTTAAGACTTACCCAACCCTAGCAAGCCCATTGAAATTTTGAGCTTGGTTGCTATTTTGTAAACAGAGCCTACATTTTTCACTGGTCAACGCCAAACCCCTCCTCTTCCGCCTGAGCACACCCTTGACCTGGCAGTTCCAGCCCAGGGCTAAATAGTGCCTGGTAAAATAAAGTAAAATGGACAGAGTTTCCCATGATATCAAAATGTCCCCCCTGGAGGCTTTATTACTGGAAGCAGGGCATGCCAAAAGCGGGAAAAGGGGAGATGAAATATACCCCCTACGTTTTGTAGGACCCAAAAGTGAACGTACAATTACAGGCGTAGGACCCAAAAGTGAAAGTACAATTACAGGCGTAGGACCCAAAAGTGAAAGTACAATTAGAGGCGTAGGACCCCAAAGTGAAAGTACAATTACAGGCGTAGGACCCAAAAGTGAAAGTACAATTACAGGCCTGTAACCAGAAACAATTGACTGGTACCAATATTCACGCAGAGAGGCGTTGGTTTACTGGAACAGAGTTTATTTGGAATTATTCGGGTTTCCCAATCATCTAAGATTTGCTGAGAAATCTACTCTCCTTTGCGGATACGTTCATTACTCTACACTCCGGAACCTCTAGTGGGGAGACTGACAGCTGTTACTCTTCCACATCATTAACGACGGCAGGTAAATACTGGCAGGGAGGCGCCGCTGATCGGTAATCTTTAATTCTCACCGGTGTATAGAAAAACAGTCAGGGTTGTTAGGAAGGAATGCTTTACTTTAAAGCTAGCATTCTGTAATGAGTCCTCACCATCTGGAAGGTGTAAGGGTGACCTCCTCTTTCCCGGCCCCAATTAAGCTTCAAAGGATAGAGGATAAGACCTTAAACTTTTAACAGGATCGTTTGCGCAGTATTGAGCGTTATATATAACAAGACTAACACCCCATTTTACAAATGGGCAGGCAGGCAACGCACCAGCGGCGAAAGAATACCTAGAGCATCGAAAGGCATCATAGACGAATGCATTAGACTCCGTGAAAAAGTTGGACGATTGGCGAATCGGGAGGATTGAAAAGATCTATCGGAGATTGTATTTCGTTGCTATACACATTCTTTTTTTTTTAAAAAGGTAAATAAAATAAAGAGGACTAATGTGTATAGTTACCTTTCGTGCATATTTCTATGAATTTAGGTGAAAACTGCATGCTTTTTCGTTACGTAGTTCTCAAGAAATCTGTGACACAAATTTGGCTGACGCGTTTTATTAATATAGATACTATACATGTCGCTGTCGATGGTAGAGAGGGAACAAGGTGTCATAGATTTTATATGTCTTTTTTGTGTGGCAGAGTTGTTTTTTTTTACTTCACGCAGTGTGCAATAACAGAAGTTGTCGACGTTGAATGTAGGTTTGAAGTTTCATAATAATATTCGATTTTTATAACACCTGTTTGTGAATTTGAGAATCCGTTTGCTGAGGGAGTCTCCGATATACTAAAAATCAATGTGCCAATAGAAAAAAAATGTGAACGTTATTAGGAAACATCACGATCAGTTTTGTAATCAACAATTTCTTCAATGACTTTAAACCATTGTATTCCTGAAACAAAATATCATCTTTGTAATGGGGCATAGTCTAGTTTGTTGGTTTTTTTTGGTTAACTTTCAGACAATAAATTTGACATGGTGCCTTTTTACAAGTTTAGTCTATGTAATTGGCATGTTCAGTCGTTGCACATTATTGTTCTGTTAGCACTGACTGAGACTACACGACTATACGGTGGGAGGGGATGTATTGTATATTTGCTTGGTATCCCATGCCAAGACTGCCGTCTTGTGTCAAAAAGATACATTTGCAATATAAATCATAATGCATACGTGCCTTTTGTCATAAGACGGCACAAGGCTTCACTATCAATGTGGAGACTAGAATCCGCAAGCGGGCAAGAATGTGTTATATTTCTGTTAGAACATCTTTGTTCGATTAAAGGCATAGATTTGTGTACAATAAGCACGATTTGTTTGGCTACCGGCAAAGATCACTTTGAAGTTTTTGTTGAGAGCTTTCAATGAGTCGTTGTGCCATTCATATCACTAAATTAAATACAAAATTTTTCAGATCGCAACAAATCTGTTATGAGTGTGAACTGAGATAAATTTTTGCGCAATTGCCCCGGCCAAGAATATTTATTCCACTCATTTCAAAATGTTGAGAATTTCTGAAAAAATCTTCATTTAAAGCTCAAATTTACCTATGAATCTTCCTAATGCATTTCTGGATACCTTATCACCTAGCTATAATAAACTAACAGCAATAATGGGATGGGGGGGGAGGGAAAGTGGACAGAGGTAAAAATGGTCTTGCGGTTTGAAAAATCACTTGCGTATGAAAAGATGTGAAACACATTTGGATGATGACTGTGCTGACAGTGGGGGATGAGATGTATCTTGTAAAATGTGTGACTGATTGTGGGCATGAAGAACAGGGTGGTGCCGAACTCAGCTCATTTGAACTAAATTCCGAACTCAGTTCAGTAGATCGAGGTTCAAACCGTAGCGTAGACTGGGACGAACTTGATTTCGCCGTAAATGAGTAAGCATTTGTCATTGTTTAACAAAGAAAAGGGGTTAGGGAAAGGGTTGAATTACGGCGAACTCGAGCACACTGATTATTAGTGAACTGAACTGAACAATAACTAGTTTAAAATTGTTTCTTGAGACGTGAACTGAGTGGAGTTCATAATTATAATGTAATGAACTTGCCCAACCCTGACGGAGATAATCCTTTGAGTGTGTGCGTGAGTGTCACTGTGCGTGAGTGTCACTGTGCGTGAGTGTCAATGTGCGTACACTCTGTGCGCACGTTGACATCGCGTGGATGGCAGTGAGTTGGTGATGTGACGGTACTTTTGTTCAACGGTGATGGTCGTGGTTTCTGTAAGTACACTGTGACTTCCGGTCTCAAGTACTTGCGGTGACTGTCGGCCAGGTTTCAACGCACACGCGAGGGTGATTGTATCGCTTGAGTCCTGGTCTTTGTAAGTGTGTGCGTGTGCCAGGGTCGAAACCATCTGGCGAGCCTCAACCTCTTCGAGGGTCTCTCCTTTGAGACATTATTAATTTCCAAAAGAAAATGTGAGCAGTCGGGAAATGTGTCGGGGACAAGAAATTTTCTCGTGTAAGTTCTTTCGGCCCTTCTTTCAAAATTGATCCTTCACAGTAATTTGGTAAAACCCCTGGTGTCACACTTCCCTAGATAATGTATAACACCATCATAAAAACTTATTATCAGACTGGGCTCACATTCCTCCCCCCCCNNCCCCCTTTAATAAAGGAATATATATATACTATAGTCTATGTGCCTAACCACCTGGTTACAGGGAAACAAAAGCATAGACAGCCACCTGGGCCATTACTCCCTCCCCTTCCCCTCCCCCTTCCTCTACTGCGTCCCGTTATGATGGAGACTGCCTCGTTTATATTTACGACCCTGGTACGTACATGTACACAGCGTGTGGGTATGAATGTGCTAAATAATTAGGATTCAGATTAAGACGCTGTCTGCGAAAAAAAACAATGTATGTCCGATATCACTTGTGCATGGGCATACTAGGTTTTTTTTCCCTTAATTGCAGGCAGGACATGTACTGTAGTTTTTATTTTTCAAACTGTATAATCAAACTATTTGAAATAGTATGTTGTACAAATACAGGACGTTGTATAAAATTTGACAATTAGTTTGATACAAATGCAGAATATTGTATTATGTATAATGTACATTAATTGATAATTTTGCATTAGTACAAACCTGAAATAAATTTAGTTATGTTTTGCAGTAACACAGTGAGTCTATTCCTTCTACGGACGTTTCACATCTGAGAACTTGCGCGTTGACGATGGGATCTCTTACCATCGAAAGACTTACATTAACTCTGCGTGTTGAACGCTATCAAAGGTGCATTCAGCACCGATGCACTAATGATATACTTACCATGGTAAGAGATCCCATAATCAATGCGCAAATTCTCAATTCCTATATGTTTCTCTCCATCTTTACTCTGTGAGCTTTGAACGTCTGAGTTTCTTAAATCTGTATGTCTGAGCTCCTTAGCTGTGTAGGCAACTTCAACATGTTTAATGGACAGTTCTTCCTGGTTTACCGCAAATCCGGCAGAACGTCACTGTGGGAATTCCCGGTTTCCTATGAATCCGTTTTTATAGATTGAACTTGAGCTAGCCCACGCAATTCATAAAATATTTATAAAATACCGGAAGGAAAAACACAAAGGACATGAAAGGAAGAAAAATAAAAAAATAAGAAACGACTTCTGTTAAGAGAAAAACTGTTGGGCGTTACTGAAAATAACGTTCTCAATGAAATAACGAAGTTTTTGAAACAGTTTATTGTACGTGGTAAACTGATGAATGAAATCAGCAAAATAAAACAAAAATATATGATTATGATGGTGTGGGATTTGCTCTGATGATTTTAAAGAAACAGGTGGTATCGAAGAAACCGATGGTGTTGAAGAAATGGGTGATGATTAGATGATCACGGTGGTGGTGTTGCCGTTGCTGTTGCTGCTGATGTACCTTTGCTGGTGGTGGTGGGAGAAGATTGATAGTGATCCGCGGAGGAGGACGACACAATAGTTTAAATAAAATATTTCTTTCCTCATTCCAGCAAGACTTCATTAAGTGACATACACAAGGTCTAAAGCAGCGACATCATGGTCCAGTCGATAGCAGATAGTTTTGAGGAACTGAAAAAGTAAAGGACATCTAAAATAGTAGAGCTTGTCCCTATATTGAAAAAAACGTCGTACAGTGCTTAAAATGTAGTCGCGAACTCCTCACCGTAAGACGTGTAGGACACTTCATATAATATGGCTTTTGGTACACCACACAATCTTCATTAATTGGCTAATCGCGGCCTCGAACAAATTTGTAGAGAGTATATAACTATGTTGGACTGATCCGCCTTTGCATGCTGACCGTATTCTTTCTTGCCCAGATATCTTTATCTATCATCTACCTTGTCACAACTGTCCCCCTGCATAAAAAACTTCCTTCCTTCCCCGACTAACTTTCCCTACTGTAAGACTTCCTTAAGAAGTGGTCTCACCACAGACCAACGCATTAACGCGTACAGTAGGCCTACATGCATACATGCATGGATATTCCCCAGTATATATTAATCCAGCCCCCCACATGCACATGAACACTCCTCCCCTCACGTCAGTTGGTCTTGAAGTACAAACTGGTGCAATACTCGCAGCCATCGTGGGAGAGAAATTTTTGCGGCAAAAAAGCAAATGAGTATCACAGGGGCATAGAATCGACAGTAGTAGCAGTTCAGCGGCAACAACAACAACAACAACAACAACTATTACTAAACTATTACTACTACTACTACTACTACTGCCTAGATTGCCAATGAATAACAATGTTTATCTTGCTAATAGCGATGTCTGTTTCTAAACAAATCCAGAAGACAATAGTCTTTCAAATATTCATCACTCCTGTTCTCAGAGCCATTCACTGGATGTCGGGAATGGAAAAATAATCTGCAAATTCATTGTCAAACTTATGTATGCCTGATGGTGTCAGTATGGCTGAGAATATAAATCAGATCAACAACAGCGGGCTCTAATGTTCAGAGCTAGATCACATAACCATCCAAATATGGTAATTACATCTAATGGAGTCTGGTTTTTTTGCTATAGACCAAAAGATACACCGCTAAGATTCGCTTACTGTACTCAAGACTTGACATAAAGATTATAAAGCATTGTATGTTAGTAACTTGCTAGAATATGCAGACACTTGTAAGAATTATTTATATGTATTGTGTTAAATGCTCTCCTTGGAAATTATCACTGTTCCAAAATAGACATACTGAGATCCATTAGTAACATGACCAAAATATGAAATAAGTTGTTCTAAGATGCACAGAAAGATACATACTGTCACAAGTGTCACAGTGAGTAAAGTAGATTAATTCACTACCATTATATGAAATACTTGCGGGACTGGCTTTTATAACATACACAAAGTTTGGCCTGAGATTTCCATATTGTCATAAACGTAACACAAGAGGACTAAACCATTGATCCTACTTTTTGCACATACGGGAAACATCATATCGTCATGCTCATTCAACGTTTGCCTAAGTCATTTTTATTTAGATTGTTTTATCTTTGTGATCTTCCATTTATCTTCCTTTTCCCATTAAACAAATGTAGGTTTTTACTTGTTATTTTATCCCAATTTTACAAGCTGAACCACATCTGATTCATTGTTTTGCTTTGAGCAACATGTTAAGAGCACTCACTTTCTCTAAACCTCAAAAAATAACTTAGCCAAATGTATGGGTGTCACGATATCACTTTCAATATGAATATAAGGCACTGGCTTCTCTTACGGTAATGTTCTTTCTTGGGACATCGCTGATATGCAGCAAAGTCTTCTCGGCAGAGTCTAATTCATCCCTAGAAAACAATCTGCCAAAGATGCCCTGCCTGGTACCAAGTTTGTATCTGCCATCAGCCGTCACGTACATAACCACAGCAGAAATACGGCTCGGGCTTCTTGCAGATGCCGGCAAATCTGAATCCGGGATAGCGACGATGCGAACGGATGTCCCGATAGAGAGGCTTGGTATGCTTTGGCCACTGGACGAATTTCCTTGCTGCACCGGACGCAAGTTAGCTCTGGCTGCACAAGGACGTTGGAGATGTGATGCCCTTCTAGACGACTGGCTGGCTCCTGGTCTCGTATTGCTACTGCCTTGGGAAACTGGCGACCTTGAGGGCATGGCTGAGACAACTGCACACGGTTTTTGTGCGCTCATCCCTGAAGTCGAGGGTCTGCCGCACGATGTAGGCTTCTGTACCGCTGAGCCACACCTCTGAAAGCGGCATCTTGATTCAGTGCTGGAACTCTTGGTGCTGGACTCGCTTGATGTATCTATGATGGCTGAGACAGGATATCCCGCTGAGACACCCGTTTCAGCATTGCCGCTCCTATCGTTGGCACAGTTGTTGCTGTCGGATGTGAGGGCTGACCGAGTTTCTGAACATGCCCGTTGTCCTGCCGTCGTTTCTTGAGGCGATGGTGAGCTATTGCTAAAATCTTCCGTGCGTCCCGTCGAAGTCTTTTCAGTGGCTCTTGGGCACTGACTGACCGCCTGAAGGTTCCTATTGAGAGGCCTCGTTCTAGCTGTGTCCAGAAATTCGTTTAAATTCCTCAGCTGTGCCTGAGAAATCGCGTCACTGTTCTTGTTTTGCCCTGAACAGTTTGCATTCATTCTAGAGTTTGATGATGCTGCGGCACAACAGCCAGAGGATTGGGATGGGGTTTTGCAGCATGCAGACGCGTTAGAGGTTTGGCATGGCCTCGTGTAACAAGCTGAGTTTTGAGAAGGAGTTCGATGGCAGGCATCGGGTTGAGATGAACCTCTGCAAGGAGGAGCGTTTTGCAACGGGAGCATGCAACAACCTGAGCCTTGTGAAGGAGCCCTTAAACATGCTGAGCTTTCCGACGACCTCACGAAACATTCAGAACGTTGGGATGGAGGCATGTAATAAGTAGAATGTTGTGCAGAACTGTAACAGACACCAGAACCGAGACATGTCCGGTTCGAACCACCTCTCACCTGATACAAGTTCCGACTGCAGTACCGTGAGTTCGTATTACATGTCGCTCTATGTTCCCGTCCTTGCAGTGAACATTCACCACTTCTGCATCCAAAGGCTCCATACCTGTTCATAATGGTGATTTATCGTGCAGTTTACTCTATGATACTTGCTTCTGTGAATATAAGGAAAGAGATTCTATTGACAGTTTATGAAATCGACACTCGAATTTTGATAAAGGTGGTTTGTGACATTTATTATGCAAGAATTTGTTAAAACCTCACGTTTGCGGCATTTTTCAGTGCGCTTCAGCTGTCGTCCTATTTCGCCATGACCGGCGAACCAATGAAAGAAAATCCACTCGTAGTAAATCGTGGTAAACTACTAACATTTCAAGCTAAATAAACTCATTCTGACTAGATCCAATGCACTTTTTCTTTGTTTCAAAGTTCATTAGAAAGATTAAGTCCGCCTATTTCAGTTAACATTTTGCAGGCTTTCAGGAACTTCTGCGTCCTACGCATATGATGCAAACAGTAGTCTAAGTCTCTTAATTTCTGCGTTTTCTTCAGGATCATTTCTGTCAGGAAATGCCTGGTAGGGTTCCCACAAATTTACTGGACAGTTATGGTAGTCCTGCTATAAAATGAATAGGCCTGCAAAATTAACTTGATAATCATGAGAAGGAGGAGGACAAAGAGTTATTTTTTTGTTTTTTTTTAAATTATAACTGTACATTTTCGTCGCTTGGAATCTTTAACCGGACAGAGATGCATTATAGCATCGTAGCTTTATATTTACTGTGCCTGTTCAGGTTTATTTTTTATATGGCACTGTACTTTGTGCTTCTATGATTTTTTTTCATCCCTCTTGACACGTTATTTAGGCAACGGTTATGCCAAGATCTACACAGACAATTACTGAGAAGATGAATGTAAGCAGAGAGAAGGAGCAAATAAGAATGAAGAAAGCGGGAACGATTTCAGGAGAGAATGACAGACAAGCAACTGAATGAATGAATGAATGAATGAATGAATGAATGAATGAATGAATGAATGAATGAATACAAGACAGTAATAGAGTATTTTTTTTTAAAATATATATATAACTACAGTGAATGGTACAGCCAGACATATTATGTGCATTGCTGTGGGAATTCATTCAACGAAGTTTTGCAGAGGTTGAAGTTTAGACAATCACTTACATTCTTCTATTTCAGCGTATCACAGGGTATCAGTGTCTTCTATCGTCACCAGTTTGGCGAGGTCTTAATGTGTAACGAAGTAGAGAGTAGATGACTCAGTCTTAAACCCCCGCACGTAGGCCTGATTTCTACCTCCTCCGACCATATGTCTCGGTGTGAAAACTTTTCAAAATATGATGATTATTTATCACTTCCAAATTTTTTTTTAAAGTTTTGTTTTGTTTGTTTTTGTTATTTATTTTGTCGTTGGTTGATAGATGTTCAGCTCCACCTCGCCGTAAATGCGTGAATGTTTGTCAGTATTTTAGCCAAGAAAAAGAGGTGAGGAAGAGATTAAAGACAGCTAAATCAAACACAATGTTTATAAACATAGAAAATGTTTTCAAAAGATGATTAATGAAGTGTTTCTAATGACCGCGATGAACGCTGTGAACTACACTGACTGTGTGTTGGGAGGAGAGGCTGGGTGAGGTGGGGGGAGGNGGGGAAGGGGGGGAGAGTTTCTTCATTGAAGTAATAATAGCAATGGGAGTCAATTTCATGTGACTTTTCGTATGCTCGTACGAGCGCCATTTTTCTTTTTTTGCAGGGAAAGAGAGAGAGGGAGGGAGAGAGAAAGAGAGAGGGAGAAAAAGAGAAAGAAAGAGAGAGAGACAGAGAGAGAGACACAGAGAGAGAGAGAGAGAGAGAAGAGTGAGAAGAAAAAAGCTCATTGTGATGGAAAAAAACAGTGGCCATAATAATATATGGCATCGCTAGACACTGAATGGACAAAGAAATGCTGTTTATTTTCTCAGATTTCTCGGTCCAGTGCTGCTGTCATTGAGCTCAATTCTCGTTTCCTTCTCAACAAGTTTCAACAACTTTACTAATCAGCTTAAGTACAAAAAAAAAACAACCAAAAAAACAGTACATTAAAGCTATCAATATGAAAACACAAACTTACAAGAACAACTGACGATAGTTTACAACAGAAACGACATACAACAAAATGGCGTTTGAACTAACATGGCTTGTTCTGTTAGCTAGTAGAGCAATACTGTTCTACCTGTCTCCATATAGTGTGGGCTCTGTTTGCAAGGGTAGATCATGATCACCTCACAAATTGAGTTTCGGAGAGACCAGTCCATCTGAGCTACTGAGGTGTTCTATTTGTGTGTGAAATTTGACTGACAGTTAGGCTTTAAAATGGTTTGCAGATTTTCTCAACACAACTCTGCTTAATCCCAATCCGGGTGATTGCATCTTCCGCTTATTCTCAACACTTTCTACATGGCAAAATGCTACATTTCTGATCAAAGTTAAAAGTTAACACAACGTCTCCGTGTTTCCGAGGGATCGAAATTATGTGGAGTTGACTGTACATGAAATTCGAGAAAGTGAGATCCAACTGTATTACAATGTCTTACTTCTAAAACCCTGGCTGTAGTAGGTCCGAGGGTGGACACTTTATATACTGATCTAACCCACACCGATTCAGTTTCGAGAAAATCGCATTTAAAGTTTTGTGCACTTCAGAACTTTCAAAAATGCATAAAATATCTTATAATTGAGGTATCGATTCCGGACAACCGCCAAATAGTTCAGAAAGACATTTCTGACTTGTCAGAGGTATCGCATTCGGCATTCGGATTCTATTAATTTTATTAAATATTCGAGATTTGTGGGTTAGATTTGGGATAAATTTCCCAGGCAAAGAGAACTAAGTCACAAAATGTGGGTTAACGCCTACATTGTCACCAGCCTATTTTCAAGCAAAAACAACCAAGCCACCGAAAACTGAGCAAATACGAGTATGATCGAAATTTAAATTTATGACCTGAAGATTTCCACAGCTGCTTTAGAAGCACGCACATTTATAGGCATTTGAGAACACATTACCAATTTACCAATGTTATACAACAACCATATATCGCTATGGCTATATAAACTTTTGACTGAAAGGAATAAATAACATTACATATTTTGCCGATTATCACTAGATCAGTAAAGTTGGTGAAAAGAAGATTTCAGTGACAAGTTACAAAACTACAGTCTTCCTAGTGCTGGAACACAAATTTCTAGAACGACATCTCCTTGAGTCCACCTCCTTCCCTCCTCTACAATTTTTCACATCATTTATCCGAAAGTAAATCATTTGCATCGTAAATAGTCTTTTTTAGGAACTGTCCTGATTAGTTAGTCTACATAACCCTAAAAACACATAGTCATAGAAAACAACATGTATGTTAGCATTTAAATAAGCGTTAGAGGCATACTGATATAAACTTATACTTCAGGTAATTTCGCTTTAGAAGATAACACATAAACAACATGTGCATTTAAAAGCACATTACCAACTTCTTTATCCGCAGTTAACAAACGTATACCAATATGACAGTATGAACATTTAATTTAAAGGAAATATATGAATCACAACGATATGATCAATTGGTGAAGGGAAGATATTGATTACAAGTGTCAATGCTATAATCTTCGTTGAGCAAGAAGATGAATGAGGAAAGGAATTATGGTTTGCTGGATCGATCATTGAAGGATACTTCTAAAAAGATAAAAGAAACTGTTTCACAGGTTTCATGTGTGGTTTTAGATACTGTTCGAAAAATCTTAAATCTGAAACAACAGTTTGGTGTTGAAACTTCAATTTATATTCCCCACATAAGCTAAGAGGTTTGAATCAGCTGAAGTTGGTAACAAATTAACGGGCTCATTATGCTGCCTTTGAACTCACGAATTTTCAATAGGCCTGCTTGGAAAATTATTATTACATTCGTAAGATGTCATGCAACCATAAAGAAAATATGAATGAGTGATTTTTTGAAAGGCTAAACACACTTAGGAAACTTTTGACCACATCAAATCTTGGAAAGATGTATTGCTTCCTGTTTTTCGGTGTATCCTTGTTTTAATATAATGGTGCTTTTCTGCTACTGAGGCAAACAGGATCACTTCACATCCTGTTCATTTCTCCCAAGCTTGATAACAATCTTTTATCATATAGATTTAATTGTTTAATTCTCATCTCAAGTGGGCGATGAGTCTCCAACATGATCTGTGAGCTGTGAGTATTATAGTGCGATGGGAAATAGAGGGTTGTTTTTTTTCTCGAAATAGCTCCGCTGTGACTCAAAGGAACTATTTCGAACTTTGCACGCAGTTTCTTATCCCTTTGTTCTTCCTAAATCACATTTTTGAAGAAAATATGCCAACTAAGTCAAGAAACCCTTTAACAAAGTCATTTACAAAACGATGTATAGTTACTTGCAGTAATTAAAGTGAAACCACGTATGTATTTCAGTGATAAAGTAAATACCTGGGTATGGAAAAAATTCAGATCTAATCCACAGTGGATCCATCAGCTTCTGTTATAGGTTTACAGACCTGTAATGCAGTTGGGCCATTTTTTCCTGTTTGGGCTATATTAGCCTTTGGAGTTACCCTCTGAACCCAAAGTTTTAGCTTTCACTCAGCCACACATATATCAGTCTGAAGCTCATTATGTGACCCAACTTTTAAGACTGACCTAACCCCAGCAAGCCCATTGAAATTTTGAGCTTGGTTGCTGTTTGTAAACACACCCTACCTTTTTCACTAGTCAAGGCCGAATCCCTCCTCATCCGCCTGAGCACACCCTTGACCTGACAGTCCCAGCCCAGGGCTAAATAGTGCCTGGCAAAATAAACTAAAATGGACGCAGTTTACCATCAAATCAAAATTTCCCCCCTGGAGTCCTTATTACTGGAAGCAGGGCATGCCAAAAGAAGGAAAGAGGGAGGTCAAATATAACCCCTAAGTAGTAGGACCCAATAGTGAAAGTAGAACTACAGGCCTGTAACCTATATAAAACATTCCAAACATCAGCCCCTGATTTTCATGAAGTTTATCTCAGTCATTTACCAGGACTCCTTAGACAGTCTACACATTCTCTAGTTTCCTCGCCAAATTTTTTCACACCATAATAATATAGTATATAAGTTTCTGACGCGTTTTGTTTAATTAATTGACTGATCATTTGGCATGCATTCTCTAGTGCAACCTGCTGTGTATCCGGAAATTTGTTTTGGTAAATGGTATAATAATTTTCACCAAGCATCGAAATAACCCCAATAAACCCGACCAGCACAGTACTGGTATGGGAATATCGAAACAGCAAAGTGACGAACTGAATAGTCGAGTAGATATAATTATGATCGCACGTCAAAAAAGTTGTAACAAAAGGTTAGATTCAAGATGGCTACCGCCCCGTCTTGAAAATGCAGTATGTATGTAGTTTCCATAAAAATAGACCTAGAACAAGATTTTTGGTGTCTAGACTGAGGTTTTCGGGGTCAAGATATTTAATGGCATCAATAAAAATACTATAAGTCCCCATTGAATTGCTCACTCATTACAGCACGAAAATATGTCTGAACTTTATGTTCATTTCCAGACACGCTTCACACTGCCAAAGCTGTGGGATTTTTAAGATGGCAGTTAGAACTGTCAGATTTTCCCAGAAAAACTTTCTCAGGGTGAAATCTACCCATCCTTATCCTCATATATACACTGCTTGCCACACCGTATGATCTGGGAGCATAAATACAGTACATTCCCCCTTAATTTGGCGTAACCTTAAAAGCAAATAGAGTGAAGTCTATCGAACGAGGCAAGGGATTAGGATAGTTCTGCAGTCCAGATATAGGTTTTATGAAATAACAAATGACAAATTCGTTGGGAAATATACACATGCATATTTAATCCCTCTAAGGGGCATTCTAAAATGATGGTCGCTCCAAGTCGTGTCTATTGCTCAGTAATTTAGTCAGGGAACACTGGGACCAGCTAAGATGATACGAATCAAATATGGTAAACGGGTGGTAACTATAATTTCCTATTGATTCTAACTATTCTGTCTTACTTAATACGAATAATATTATGTTTATCACCCCAACGTTTTCCGTTTGCATACCGGAAAATCAGTTTAAAATGGCAGCAATGAAAAACAACACATGTTATTAAATAAAGGACAGTAATTATTCAGTTGCCAGTAACTCCTTATCAGCGAATCTGATTTCAAAGACGTTATTATTATAAAAAATAAGAGGAAATGGGCCATTTTAAAAGCAAAATGTAATACACAGTGACACTAGTATACCGTCATGAGAGGAAAGAAAGCCTGAGTGATCTGAAATTCTCAGTGTGCATGTGAATTAAGTATTTTAAGACGTTATAGTGAACTTACGTCTGGCTATAGACGACGTCTGGCTATAGACGTCTTAAAACCTCACTTGCAGCCCGATAACAAGTAATCGCAGCAGTTAATTGCGAAGTTGCAGTGAAAAGAAGTGAAGCGGTAAAGACAGTGATGTAATAGTTTCATGACATTTTGTGAATATAGGTGTTTCTGTAATTCTATAAAACTAATTTAAATGTCACTTAAAATTAATCACAATCTACACTATAACCCGAGACTCAGATTAGAACACGATTATTGTAAAATTCTATAACATACGTATTTCAAGCTTTTTAACGATATAGGGTTTGTGTTGAGACAAGGAAGATTCATCTTCTGGCGATTTAAGAAGAAAACAGGTTCGCCTCTGACTGGCACAGCTATATTGTTCTGTGCATTCAGTATAATTGAATTCTATCCCCAGAGGCATTCATGTAGGCTTAAGTTGCTTAAGATTACATCGCAGCAATACCGTCGCCAGGACATTGCCATACAATTATTATTTAATCATTTATTACGGGGAAAATTGGGAAATCCCATCCAATTTGTCTTGCTCACTTTTACTTATTGTTTGAGGTTTACTTCAAAAATAAGGGGGTGGGGTTACATTTATGCGGTTAGATCCTACATTATGGCAAGCAGTGTACATACGAGCATAGATATTGAAGAATATACCTTGAGATCGATTTTAGGAAAGTATGAAAAGTTTGGCCGTTTGAAACTTATTTTAGAATAAACGTATCTTTAGGACATATTTTCGTGCAAAATCACCAACATTGGTGTGCAGATGATAAAGTAAATATCCGCTTTCAGTCCCTAAACAAATAGGTAGACATTCTTTTTTTTTCTTGTATTATGTGATATCATGTTGCATACTTCATTTCTTTCATCACTTCGCAAACCATATTGTAATCACTGAATTGCAGTTAAGAGAAGTTGCGTACGTCAGATTTTGGTAGACTTGTTTTCCTATCATCCATCACGTCCACTGGAGCCCAAAACCGTTGAGATACCATTTGTTAGAATTCTTTGGGGGCTGGGGTGGTTTTTTTTTCATATATTATTATCTACCCTACTAAAAAGACAGTTCTGAATATGTGGTCGTATGCATGATAGGTAACTTAACGCACTGGGCTAACTACAGTGAACACTACTAAGGTTTTGGGAGTTTCTGATGGTTACCGCAGTGCGTGAACTAATGTACGCTCGTAAGAATTATTTCATACGGCCACTGAACACATAAAATGGCAAAGGCGGTTGAAAAGTTCAATAGAAAGGGCCATGATTATGTTTAACGATGGTACATTTATTAAACATCAATTATAACGCATATCTGTCTTTCTTTCTTTCTTTTTTTTTTTGTTTCTTTCTTTCTGTTTGCTTTATTCTTTCATTTCTTTCTTCCTTTCTATCTCTCCTTTATCAATTTTTTTTCGCTCCGTTCTCACATTCGTTGATTTTCTGTGGTTGAATGTGTGTTAGCGGCTCAGAGCCTAATAATGAAGTCTTTTAATCTTGAGTCGTGGTAGGCTAGGCTGAGAGAGAGAAAGCTGATGGTCAGGAAGCCCAGAGTCCATAGATAGTACAGTGTACAGTAACATTGTTAGACAACTAAATACCTATAAAATATTCTAAGGGAAAGTGACGCGGAGAAGAGTTAATCACGGCCTTATTTTTGGTCCAACAGGAGTCAAGACAAAACGCGATAAAATCTAACTCACAAAAATGTTCTTTCTAAACGCATTTAGAAAAAAAATAGACCGTAGCTTGGGAGATAAAAGGAACATGTTTTTCCTCTCAATTTTAGCTTGCATCAATAAATTAGGAAACAGGAAGGCCAGAAATGTGTTCCAGGGTTGGAAACTGAACGTTGCAAGTCAAAATTCGAGAATGTTACTTCTTACTGTGCACTGCATTAATAAAAAATGCACGAATTTACCCTCTTGAGATCGTCTAGACGTTTTTTCCCATTTTCAAGCTCTGCCTACTCATAACTTTCCTTGGTAGTAGCTAGACAAATCCGCGTAAATTATCACTTGTTTTGACGCAGTTCAGAATCTAAATTTGTATCATCATCTTCACTTTTGTACCCACTTCAGTTCCGCTTAAAGTTGCTCTTCAGATATGTCCATATATGGTCAGAGTCGTTCCGTAGCAATACTGAAAGCAGATTTATTTACTACATCGTGTACTCAACTTCATGGAAAGTACATACTTATCTGATGGTACTTCAAGTGTGATCAGTAGGCGCAATTTCTGCCAACAATGCACATGCGTTTTGACAATTTAAGACTTGAAAAGTGTTGAAGACTTGAAATTTGAACAATTACAATGCAAAAGTTCAGACAAACTATGAATAGCCAAACAAGTTTGAAAACATGATGAGTATGCACAGGATTAACCTCGAAATTCTTGCAATCTGAGGTGGATGGGGGAAGGGGGTGGTCGTCGAGCCCTCTGAAAATTAGCACGGTACACATGGATGCAACCATTACTGAGTTTTAGGTATATTACGTCACTTCAGTATTTTATAAGTTGCGCGCTGAATACCACTGCCAGATACCAACATCTGCTCCTGTTGTATCAGTGTAACATCATTGCCTTTCCCTCTACGACTACTACCATCTACGCCCCCCTCCCCCTCCTCCTCACTAACATGACCTCCTTCTGCTCACCACCACCATCACCACCAGCTCAATCGCCTCCTACCCCTCTCTTGCCTCCTCCTCTTCCTCCCCTCCCCCACCAACAACTCCTCATTTCCACCACCATGACCACCACAGTCACCATCACCATCATTATCACCACCACTATCACCACCACCACCACCACCACCACCACCAGCAGCAGCCCCATCTCCTCCTACTCCTCTGTTGACTCCCCCACCGCCAACCCAACTCCATCTTCCCCTCTTCCTTCCGTAAGTACACTGAGATCAAAGAGAGCCATCCCAAACTTTAAAGTGTTACCGCATTTGGTCGCATCAGTTAAGTGTCGTCGTGCGGCGTTTTGTCTCAATGGAGGCATTGTACTCACGTGCTAGCGATAGCGCCATTAGACGTAATACTCACTTGTGGTTTATGAATGGAGTTGTGAGTGTAACTGATTTCAAGGGGTCGTATCAAAGGTTCTTTTGTGTCTCTCACGGGTGAAAAAAAACAACAAAAACGCTGCTAACTTTTTTTGGTGAAAAAAAACATGAAACATGACAAATTAGAAAAAAATAAGGTAAGACGTTTCAAGGAGATGGAGAGGCCGGGGAGGTGGGTNGGGGGGGGGGGAAGAAGGAGTCATGTTATACACCTCGTAATGTTGATTGTTAATGTGAAGAGAATAGCACTTATGAAGAATGTCTTTTTAGGTAAACAATGGAGAACTTGCGCATTAACGCTAGGATCTCTTTCCATCGTAAGAATCACATTAATTCTGCATATTGAACGCTACTAAGGTTGCTATCAGCATCGATGCACTAAAGTAACTCTCACGGTAGTAAGGATCCCATCGTTATGGCACAAGTTCTCAAATAACTTCGTGATTCTCAAGTTTCGTATTTAAGCATTTTCCTTTCATGCGACTCAGTTTTATTTTCACTCGCGCAGGCCACATCACACAAAAACATTCTCAGCTACCTCTGAACTAAACAGTGTTCCTGTACTGTCTAAAGCTCAAGACTCCGAATGGATACCCTAGGAATTTTATCAGTTCAGGTCCAAGGATACATTTCATGAGCGTCCAAACTACCAATGTGCGAACTAGTCTAGGTTTAGCCAGTGGGTCGAAGATCTTCTCCAGAAACGCGAATGGGACACATTCCAGCTCGGGGATTTATGCCGAAGACTAGTTCCACGAGGTTTCGATCCAACACCTCAACTATTCAGCCGTACTGCTCCACTTCGATGCAATCAGCTGCATAATTCCCTCCCCCTTCCCCTCCCTCCTCCCAATCCATACACAAGTCCCAAATCAAAACAAGCCATACACTAAAATTCATGACAGTGCATACACATACAACAATGCACATCAAAATTTTATTATCTATTTTAAGTGAAATCCATAACAAAGTCATTGTTAGTCGCTGCGGTGCAGCAGTCTAATCTCCAATGTGAAACAGTGACAACAACAAAGTTCAATAACTTCATTGCAGACTCATCATAGAAAAGTACATGTACATGCATGACAAAGGTAAGATGAGGCATAATCAGTATTAACTTCGGAGTCGAGCAGCCTATGAGAGTTCAGTGTCTCACCCAGAACATTGTAGTGCGTGTGCTAAATAACCCACCATTGTTGATATGAGAACCACTGTGTTTGGTAAAATCCAGAATTTGTTTCATTTCATTGCTTGGCTTGCATGATTCAAATGAAATTGTCCTGTTATTCTCGGTGGATGGTCCATGCAAATTACAACCACTGTGTTACCAGATATTTTTACTGACGTTAGACTTGCCAAGTTTAAGTCAGTGTCCACCCGATGAAATGTTTTCTTTATGAGGTCTATACCGTAGGCTACCTACAGAAATTGGGCAAGATGCTTGCGTTTTGAGACAACAGATTTTTTTAAATATAGCGTAAAATGTCACATATAGCATGAGGGATGTTAGAAAATTCTCAATGACAACAATTTTTCCCTTTTTTTTCTCCTTAGTAAACAGTTAATTACAAAGTTCTCGGACAGTAAAACCATCTTAGCAGTCATGCAACATTTTTTTGTTTTGTTGTTTTTATGAGAATTATATTTTCTGGACGTCAGATTAGAAAACTCCTTTAAAAGCCACTTTTGTTTAAATCGTTTGTTATTAAACCTGACATCTACAGAAGTTTTCCCATATTGTTCAATTTGTGAAATAAAAATGGTAAATGACTATAAGCCAAATGCAAAAACATATATTATGGAATCTTAACGAAATGGACGACACCTGTCTGGTTTTGATAAAAATCAATCCATGTCAAGTTTGTTGGATACTACCTCTATATAACGGGGACAGTCAATGCTAACAATTTAAGATATGCTGCAATGCTTTAACTCTTGTGAAATGTACCTGACGCTAACTTTTCGGAAAAACCCAGAACTGCACCAACTACGGTTTTTAACCTATGATTTGCAATTTAATTCATGTATTAGACAAATCACCATGCATGCCCTCACATTCGATCAGACTGTCTCCTCGTTCCCTCAAAGGATGAATAAGCCACTTTTCACCTGCTCTGATACTCGTTCCTGTACCCCTTGTCAACTTTTTAAAAAAAAAATTTGTCCATGAATATTTCATTTTCTCTAGAGAATATTATCCTGTACTAGTGAAACTTGGTCAAAAACCTTCTTTCTAGAAATGATTGTCTTTGCAATCTTTCTGGTCTGTCATTGACCACAATGTGAAATTGAACCAGTTTAAATTTTTAAAGTCAAATGCAACCGATTGTTCTTTTTTGCAAGATTAGCACAAGTAAGCAAAGTAGTGTTTTTTCCTGTGCAATTTCTCAAGTGGTACCAGTTAGTTGATGCACTTCTAAGTAGTGTGGGGGCAGACTTGTACTTTTACATCACATAACTGTCAGTTTAGTGCATGTCATAATATGCACTACGAAGTTTAAAGACGGCCCCCGACATGTGTGGGAAAACTCAGATTGACCTCATTTTCTGAGCCAATCCTTGTGGACGTCCTCAGAAAGTGGGCGGGACAGACTAATATAAGGAGACAGTCGCTCATCCTTGCTTCATCAGCTCGCTGAAAGGTGATCCTGAAAGCTTACTCAACAGCAGTGACTGAACAAGCCTAAGCACCAACTGTTTGAACAACTGAGTTTACCCAAAGAGTTTTCAACTGCCAAGTGAAGTCGGTGTGCCACTGGAAATCTCGAGATTGAAGTCTGTCAAACAATGAAGTTTCTTTTTGCCCTATTGGTCATTGTGGCCATTTCTAAGGTATGATTATCGTGGCAGTTGCTTTTGTTTTAATGATCATTACTCCTGCAGAAAATAATGTTAATGATGAATTACAATTTCACATTTTATGTCTAAATTCTGATGTTTTTTCACCAATGCGATCGCCGATGTCCACTGAATCACCGTGTAAGCGTCATTTCAGTCTGACGCATACTGCTTTGTGTTATTTCACCATTAATTGTTATTCACTTGTGATTCACTATTAGAAATAAGGACAATACAAAATCTTTCGTCTGCATATTCTAAAATTAGCAAAGATTCTAACTTGTAGTGTGGCAAAGTCATAGGAGAAGAAAAGAAATCAAGTGAGTCTTTTTGAAGCATCATGAATATTAATTATTGATGAACTTCTTTTCGTTTCCATCATCAGTCAAGCGATGGCCGTCCATCAACCTCCACTGTGCCTTGCAATGAAGCAGCTGACATCGTGTTTCTTGTGGACACGTCGTCTTCAATCTGGCCGGGGTACTTTAACAAAAATGTCAAAGCATTCCTGAAAGACATCATCATTTCTTTTAATATTGGACCTGGACCTCTGGACACCAGAGTTGGACTAACCCTCTTCAGTACTGTGGAGTATCTTGAGTTTCACTTGAATGAATACCAAGTAAGTTTCGTCTATTTTCTTTCTATTTAGTTTTCTTAGATTCGATCTTTTCTGAATAAGAGGCTAGCAAATCAAGCCAGTGGTGTGACGCACGTCTTTAATGAACTTCATATTTTTTTCCCTATAAAACTCGTGTAATCATGTCGCACTGTGCTAAGGTGGTTTATTCGTGGACGTTTTTAATGTGCAATAAGGTTTCTCTTTTAATACTATAGCACAAAGAAGTGCCAATGTGCTAGTCTTTATGAAAACTTGTCGGGATCATGTAATTTTAACGATACAATCCCATATATAATCTGCAACCCTTAAACTCTTTAGTAATGGAAATGCTTAATGGTAGGCTTGCTTTTCAACTGGCAGGTATAAATATCGGTTTTGAGAGGCACATACCAGTGTTTTGAGCATAAAAAAACCATATCATTAAGCAGTCAAATTAAACAGTTGTTACCCAGTTCGACAAATCTTTGACATACCAGCCTTTGTAGAGGGTGGCAGTACAGGATACATTTATCTCATTACTATATTGTATACCTATGACAAACAATGTTCTAACCCTCTTTTCCTGATGGCAGAATGCGGATGATCTAGTACAAGCAGTCGAAGATATGCGTTTCCGTGGAGGAGACACGTACACCCACAGAGCTCTGGAGTTCGCTATCGAGGATATGTTCACAGCTGAGCATGGCTCCCGAGAGGGCGTCCACAAGCTGATGGTCATTCTTACTGATGGCAAATCCGCAAATTCTGAAAAGACTAAGGCCGCTGCAAACGCCATCAAAGCCGAAGGTATGGAGGAGTAAGATACATCGTCACGATCGCTCTACATTTGCCTGAGTCAGTTTTTGAGGTTTTGAGAAATGTAGCGCTCTCAGCATGTTGTTCAAAACGAAACAATATGGCAGATGTAGTTTACAGTAACGAGTCAAAACTCTACATATGTTTTAACAGGAAAAAGAGGATAAATGAAAGCTCATACAGCTTAGATCATCAAAAAATAACTTGGGCAAAATTAATGTGAAATGAGATGACATATGTATTACACATGCTGATCAAGACCAGATTTATTCATAGCCGTAACTTGCAGTAAAAGCAAAGATTATATCCAGCTTTTCAATAAACCAAAATGTCAAGATTAAGGATGTCAAGATTAGAGTCTTCATGACTGTAGTAAATTTCATAACAGATTGTTAGGTGTTGCTTTTAAATCTTGCTCGAAAACAACACTTTACAGTAAATTTATATTTCATTTTGTTTTGTTTTATTTTTGTTTATATTTAAATTCCAATTGTATTTTAGATACCCTGGTAAAACTTACCTTTTTTTTTCTATCTCCCGCAGGTGTCAGTGTGTTTGCGATCGGAGTCGGTGAAGCTGTTGATTTCGAGGAGCTTCACGCCATGGCTTCATCTCCGAGCCAGAAATTCGTTTACCAGGTCACTGACTTCAGGGCACTGGACAGCATCAAGCTCAGCTTTGCACAGTCCACTTGTGAAGGTAAACACCGTTAGCCAGGTTTAGCTTCATTTGGTTTCAACTCCTCTCTCTTTCTCTCTGTCTCTCTCTCTGTGTCTCTGTCTCCTCCTGTTACTGTTTCTCTCTGTCTCTTTCGCTCTTTCCCTGTGTGTGTGTGCGTGCTTCTCTCTGTGTGTGTGTGTGTGTGTGTGTGTGTGTGTGTGTGTGTGTGTGTGTGTGTGTGTGTGTGTGTGTGTGTGTGTGTGT
>JAWQUT010000018.1:1484266-1503930 GCA_033807755.1 Ellobium chinense | reverse complement strand
GGAAGGGTCTCTTGTGTAGGCCTGTATGTTTGTATGCACACGTGAGTGTGAGTGTGCGTGGATGTGTGCTGTGTAATCACGAGATGGTATTAAGCATTCCTCTGCGTATGCAAGCATGTGTCTGCGTGTATATGAGAGCGCATTTGGAAACTGAGTACGTGTTTGCATGTATGTGTTCATGGTAAAGACGTGATCAGGAATGGGAAAGATAAAAGTAACACTTAAATTAAGAGTGAACGGATGGTAGAATGAGAGAAGCATGAGAGTGAGTACAATATGCACCTTCTGAGTTGATGAAACTTAGCCGGAATGCATCAAAGTTTGAATCCAGAAAAAGTCATCCAGTTGGTCTAAACAAAATGACTGGATACATGATACCATGATACATGTGTGTGTGTGTGTGTGTGTGTGTGTGTGTGCGAGAGAGAGCGAGAGAGAGAGAGAGAGAGGGAGAGCGAGAGAGAGAGAGAGAGGGAGAGCGAGAGAGAGAGAGAGGGAGAGCGAGAGAGAGAGAGAGGTGAGAAGAGAGAGTGAAACACAAAAATGGTAGTAAGAGAGGGTGGGGACAAAATGAGAAGGTGGGATAGAGAGAAAGGAAACATGAAGAAACATGTAAGCGTAGATGACAGAAAGTGTACTTCAAAATGTTCACCAGCGGTGAAATTCTGCCATTGTCAAATTTGTTTGTTGACCATTTTCATTCAACATTCGTCTGGTTGTGTTGTTATTGCTGAAATAAAACATAATGTGTCATATAATAATACATATCCTGTTTTTGCTTACTATTTGCCTGCAGTATTTACACTTTACAAAAATATTTTGATGCCTTGTTACAACACTCCCATAACTGACACGTAGCTACAAAAACACTTTTCAGTGTGAAATAACATTACTTTTCTCATCTCATCTCAAATCACTTCATCTCTCGTTCTTGGAGTTTATGACCTCATCCCACCATAAACAGCTACTAAACCATGTGATCTTACTATAGATCTGTGGACATTATCATCAACAGATCTGCATAAATGGGTAACTGAGGAGTGGGGACCAGGGGTAATATTTCCAAGGCTTGATTGTGACTTCAATACATCTGGCTCAAAGAAAGCTTGCTGGGAATCATAGATATACTACTGAAAAGCATTATAACCTCTTTGCTGATAATCAGAAAATAAAAGTCTTCGGAGTGCTGCAGTATATCTCTTCAATGGTTCAGTTCTGTGAAAACTCTTCACATTGAAGAGAACTGTCTTGAAACATGTGCATCTAGAAGAAAATCTTATGTCCTGAACCGAAACGTTGTTCTGATGGATCTGAAAACTGCATTTGGTTATAAGTCTTTGACTTTATTTTTCTCGGTCCAGCAATCACTTGAGTTTGAGCCCCTTGGCTTGATGCCCTGGTATATTGGGTACAGGTCTTTTGTACAAGTCCTTTATAGCTGTCACCTTCTATATCGCCTATCTGCTTACATCAATCTAACACTTTTCCTCCATATGTTGCCACTCAGCTTCAGCAATTTACCTTTGTTTTCCTGCACACAATACCTATTAAAGTCATCGTCACATGGCAATGTAGTGATGTTCCTTATGTGTCCTAAGAACATAGATGTAAATGGTTTACTCCGTGTGTGCTTCAAGGGGAGGAAAGTGTTAACATTACAGTTGTTTTTTTTTTTGTCTCCCCTACTTTGCCAAATAGTTAAGGTCTTTGACACCTATTGTTTTTTCTTCTTTTGGCCCTATTAACATTTTATGTTATTCTACATATACCACTATGATTTCGGGAAATTTCTTCCATGGATGTTAAAGTACTTCTTTTGCCCGATCTTTTAACGGGAAGAAAAAGGGGGGTCAACGCCTAAAATTTTTCACTAATGTCTTTTGAAAAAGGTCACCTCAAATTCTGATCTGGTCCCTAATTTTTCATTTGGCTGGTTTTGACTGCGCGCGAATACATAGGCCTACACATTTTATTGTTTTATCTAGAAGGCTCAAACTGTACCTTAAACTTTAAAGTCGGATGCTTTATTTAGATCACAGGTCATTTTACGTATTTCTACACCCTAACACTGGCTGGCAGGTCCCCAAAAAAGGGGGATTTTATATATTAGTGGATTAATTGGGTTGTACACAATGAGTGATTTGCCCCTCTAATAGGTGTCACAAACCTTTAGGCCCTTTCCATCCTCATTCCCCAACTCTCCTCCAAACACTCTGGACCCACCCCAGTACAGGTGATCTGGCGACCCTGTTCTTAGATCTACAGATGGCACAAAACTTGCTAATAGTTGAGACTTGAAAGTGACATAAATTTGTACAAACTTTCCTTATGAGTGGTAGTTTACTGAAATTTTACATCTGTGAGTTCTGTCACTGGGGAAATATCAACGCACCAACACACTGAAAAATCAAACTATTAGTATATGACAAAACTAAGGGCAAAGAGTGTCCAAAACAAGGTCATGTTTTTAATAAAAACAAGAACTGATCACCAAAAAAAAAAAAATAAAAATACATGCAATTTTCGAATCAGTATCAAAGTCTTGAGCAGCTGTAACCATATTTTTTCATCTGTTTATTTCCTCTCCTGCAAAAACAATGGCTGACATGCACATAAATATTTGCATGCAACCAACATAGGTATACAGAACTCAATTTTACCCATCTAGTGCCTGCTCCTATAATCTGTGAAGGCAAAAGTTACAGCACACCATTTCATTATCTGAAACATACATCCCACTCTCACAGCTCAAGTTATAATTACGGTATTCATCAATTCATTACAACACGAAAGGTGCATCCACAAATTTGAAATAAATCAAGTCTGGCTACATTCAACAGAAACAAGTTGACGGTTGAAACCAAAACACACCATCTCTTCTAAAATAAACACAGCTGAATCAACGCATTCACACTCTGAGCAAATGAGATAATTTAAATATTATCATAACTGTCTAACAAAACTCAGTCACGTGCACTCAACATTCAGGAAATTCAGAGTCCATGAGTCACAATCAGCAACAGATAAACCAGTCGTGCTTGATTAGCATGTAAGTCAAAAGTGGCACACTTAGGAAAAGTATGTCCATAACAATCAACATCGAAGTGTAAAGTACCGGTAACAAATGGGATGTACTAATAATTTATCTCCTCCGAAAAGTGAAACTGGTGCTAATTTTGCCACTTGCATGACCATTATATACAATTTCACAGGCAGACTCCTGAGGAATGGGAGGAACTAGCTAATGACAGTTGTGCCTGGTCTTTACAGACTTGAGACCTGGTTATTGTCTTCCGCCTGTGCACATATCATGCTGTGCTCAACACACACTTTTAACCGAATCCAGCCACAGATTGCTCCATTTTTCACTCTGTGTGACTGCCCAAATGAGACACTGAAGCATTTCTCTTTCAACAGCCCCTGTCTAAATTACCTGCAACAGAAGTACCTCCCGCCCAATCCAGACCTTGGAAATACCATATCTTCACACCACAAACAGCTTGAAAAAAATCTGCACTTGCTACACCATGGCATACTGCCGAGGGGCCCAAGCTCAGATGGCTGCTGTAATGGGTAAGTAAAGCAAAGTTAAGGTCTTTACCAAACGTGTGCAATCCACTGACTGGTCATTTAAAGGTAACTCAAAATAAGCCACCAAGGGCTCTGAAATTGCAAACATGGAATCCCTCCATAACTCTTGCACCATTATGAAAACGCCACTTATTTGTTGATGTTTCCAGGGTCACATCAATTCATCACATACATTCTACACATTCCTATGTACAATCCTGGGAGCTGGGTTCAGGTCAAAGGTACATCGTAAGACTAGTAAAGCTGTTAGCTGATACTGTCATCTTGCAGTTCAGTACTCCTCACAAGAACTGGCTGTTGGCAAAAACATGACTGCAGAATTTCATATTACCAGAGGAGCTTTGAAGATGCTCAATCTCAAATAAATACCGATTGGGGTTAAGGAAGAACTAGTGGCTAGGGTGATAAAATCACTATTTATTGACGGATTCTCTTATAACTTCGCATGTGCCATCAATATGGAATGAAACTTTTATTGATGTAATTTTTTGCATAAATTATGCAAATTAAGCATTCAAGATGGCTACCGGAATACTTAAAATACCAATGAATTTTTATGCAGGCCTGTGACCTCAAATATTGACCAATTACTTTGAAATTTCACAGATGTTGCTGCAGGGCCCCTAGTAGAATTATTAGTATATTCTTAAAATAAACTTTTTACCTATATTTGAAATTTGACTTTGCCCACGGTGAAAAAAATTCAGCCTCATTAAATATGCATGGAGGTCTTAATTCTTGAAGTATGGGAGGGAATTACTTTGTTTAAGTACCAACCCTGCATAATAAACCAACCCTACACAGAATGTACATGTCAAATTTCTAAAGAATTGCTCCAATAGTTTTTGAGAAATCCTGCATGAGAGTAAGCCAACACTTCGCAAAAATCACTTTTGAGAAAAACGACCAAAACGTAAATATTTTACCTTGCATATGTCATAAATTAGGTGCACTTATTAGCTAAGTAAGTGATATTTCATAAACTGTTGGTGGAATTAATTAAAGAAATGGTTATACTTAGATAAAATGAAATAATCACAAATCACATTTTAAAGGTTTTGATCCAAATTCTGCCACTAGTTCTACCTTAATAGGCACATATACAGTTGTCACCATTTACTTTGGGATCCATACAAAGTACTATATTATCACTTGAAGCAAAGAAGCAATATTCTATCATACAATCTGTCATTTGCTATGTAGGTGGACCTAAAACCAAAAAAAAGCCCTCCATTAGAAATTAGGAGGGATGGAACAGTAATCCTTCATAGTGATATTTGCACAAATGATATTTGCAACAATCCCATCAGAAAATGTTTCCAGTCCATTTGATTTCTTCAGGGCAGAGTGCCTCTTTGTCTGCTTGAAAGATGAATCAGCTGTTACTCTATATCCTATTTAAAACAAGAGTCATTTCTCAAACCAAAATGAAGGACCAAAGCAGACTCATTGCCAGCTACATTAAATGACATTTAATACATCCAATTGATGGGAAAAGTCATGTCTTTACAATCCTTCAAATCTGCGGGTCCCTTCACCGAAACCAAGATCCTGGGGTCTGGATTTCAGAGATGAAGTCTGTCTTGCTGAGCTACCCTGTGAACGGCTGGAACCAAACTCAGAGGAAACCTTCTCAAACAAGAGCTTGGCCAACCTGAGGATGAGTGCATGTATTGCATACTGAATGACCAAAGCGCCAAAGCCTCTGTACAAGCCTGGAAGGCCTTCCTCCGCAACAATGGATCGGAAACAGTCGATAAAGCCTTCATAGCGAGTGTTGATGGGAACCACACCTAGACCTGTGTCTGTGTTGTCTATGATGGTTCTTGTGCCCTGGAGATAAAAGGGCATTGAGGCAATAAGAAAGGTTAGTAGGGAAGAAAATCAAGGAAGACAAGGTGAAAGGGAGGCAGGAAGAAAAGACAAGGAATCATAACGCACTAACATTTTTTTTAACCATTTCAAAAATATCTTCTTCTGTTATGATTATCCAAATCTGGCTCAGCCGTTCTGATGTCACAATATTTGCCCACTTTTCTGACAACCTGCTATAGCCGGAATGGCATTGTCTTTATATAAAATTCTCTGAACTCATTATGATATCACATAGGAATATCTCAATATCTGAAAAATCTCTACTATGATGGTCGCAAGTTACATAACATGTTAGTTATCTGAAGAAAATAACTTGTTTATGTAAATGCAAATCTCTACAAGAACGAACAGGAGAAATGGTCAAGCCAAACAGAAAAATGAAAAAAAAACCAAAAAAACCAGGGGACGAAATTAAATATAAAAAGCACAAGAACTTGAAACAGCTTTTTTTTTTCTTTTTATGAAAGCAGACTTTCCAGCAAGAATATTCCTGATTTCATATAATTCTTTAAAGAGTGGCATTCCTGCTGTACTTTTAGCTTCTCCCTGAGTTGCACAGGAAATTAACTATGAATACCAAGTACTAAACAACAAATATACAAAAAGATGAGAGGACCCAAAAGAATCAACATGTTGGTCTCAGTCAAATCACTTTTACGCCTGTTCACCATACCTGCACATACAAACGATGCAAGACAGTTTCAAGAGGGTAAGTGATGATATCTGCTAGAATGCCACCTGTGAAAGTGGCCAGTAACTGTGGAAAGTATGTCTCATACACGTTCAGTTCTCTCCCATTTTCTCCAGGCTGTTCCTGTTAGGGAAGACGTACAAAATGAAATGCAATGCAAGGCAGAGATCACAGCATCCACTCATGCAAGATTACATATTATCTACCAATCATAAGAATTGTACGTGTCTGTCAGTCTTCAATCATGTTTGTGACAATGATAAAGCAACGCCAAATGACACACAACAAGGAAATGTTCCATGCATTTCTTACTGATTTAAATAAGTTCACACACACATAAAAAGGTCTATTTATCAGATATCACTAAACAAGCAGAACACTGCTTGGGTACAAACTTCATTTCACTAGCACTAAGTTCTACCCGGTGTTTTCCTTAATAATAAAAGCAAAGTGTACCAAAATGTGCTTTCAAACCTGATCCAATTTTCCTGACAACTTTACAAAATGGCAAAAAATTTGTACCTGAGAAATAATATGACACTGATCATATGTTAAAATAATGGAAAATGTTAATATCTCAATGATCTGAGTTTCTACACCACCCAAAGCAAATTTACTCAAAACTGGGAGCCAGTATATTCCCAAATATGAAGAATGTTGCAGTTCACAAACTTTCTCCAAATTCCTATTTTGAATTTTCCAGAATGAACATACTACAGTGTAAAGGCAATCATAATAACAGACATTATGGCTGTAAATTTGCTTACCCTTATCTCCTGCTGTTCAAGATGCATAGCTGATGTGATCGTAAACTGAGCTATTGAGTTGACAATGTAGTGAGAGAGTCTGAAGATCACTGTTGGCAGAGCAAGCTGCCAGACCGGTATTTGTCGTCCAACCTGAGGGGCTCCCCATGATCTCACTCGCGCTGCTCCCTCAAACAGAATGTCTAGCACTCCTGGTCGTTCACTAGCAATATCACTCTGAGGAGAACAGAGAAGGTATCTTCAGTTAGAGCATCCAAATCCAAACATTATATCCAGGTAACCTTAATCGTGATGGAATTCATTCATCAAACAGTATGTTCAGGACATCAGATAACTTCACCACCAGCAACATTGTGTTAGAGAGAACATTTTAGGAGGAGCATATCTACTGACATTGTACCTTAGGCTAACATGGCCTGAATTGAATTTTACCTTACAGCTTCACATTATTTAATGGATATGTCAAAATGAAAGGGGGGGAACATGATTGTGGTGCTGACTGAGGTGCAAGGGTATAAATGTGATGCTTTTCTTTCAAGCTGTTGTTATGCAATGATTTAATGGTGGATCAAAATGTCATAGGTCACTTCACTCACCTGAACTGTTTCAACAAGACTAGCAGCGAAAAATGGCGTTGTCACAGCAAAGACCATGCTGAAAGGAGAAGATAACAAACACTGCTGTTAACAGATTCATGGTGACTGTTCCCCTTTTCTCTTTATCTTTAATCCATTATACCCCCTTCTTCTATTGACGCCCCCCCCCCCTTGNCGCCCCCCCCCCCTTGTAAATAGTCCCTGCAATGGCGAAAGGCCATAGGAGCTGAGCTGCTCTTCTTTAACAATGCTCATCTCAGATGCTGACAGTCACACTGTCTTCAACAATATTTGTAATGAGCGACTGTCAGCAACTGAGGTGGGCATCACATCCATACAATATCACAGATGCAGAAAGCACTTATGCTCCTCTTCCACATTAATGATGAAATGCTGCCTGCACTTACAAACAATCTTCTTCCTTTGTAGAAAGCAGAAATAACTGACAGTCTGTCCTGGTAGACCAGCTTTGCACTTAAACTTTCAGTGTCATGTCATGGAAGATATTTCTTCATTCTCTTCGTCTTCAACTAAATATTCCTAAACACCCATCTCATCACAATCTGGTTAGAAACGAATTTAAAGAAAAGAATAAAAGAGACAGTCAGTCTCTTTCCCCTCCATAGCTGTGTTTAAATATGATAGGCAGGTATTATGATGCATGCTTTTCAGCTCTATATTCTTCTCACTGATTGAGGGTCACAAATTAAAGAGGTAAATCACATCAGTCTTGTTAGAACAATCAGGCTGAGATAGACACAACAGGATCACATACCCCTTAAGCAATATATGTCCACCCAGTTTCTTTATTGAACTATGCCTTGAAACTTCTCTGAAAACAAAAACAAAACAAAAAAATTCAAATTAAGCAAGATAAATATCAATAAATTTGATTACATTCTGATAATAAGAAAAAATGAAAACCTTAAAAATGAGAACAAGCAAATATCAAGGTAAGGCCTATCATCATATTGGTAAGGCTTATCATCATCTCATCTTCCCACTGGAAAGACTGGAAAAAATTGGCACTTAGAGAGAACAATGAAATGAAAATGATCCTATACATCAAGTTTTAAGACAAAATGCATAACTAATACTGGTGTATGAGTGAAACATTAATGGGGATTATTTTTTGTTGTTTTTTGAGAAAGTAATTCTTGCTTTGTGCAGAATAGCCAGTCCATCCATGATTAGATTACTGGCTCGCTTGAAAAAGATCTGCGCAAATGTAATAGTCATGATAGTGGTTTAAGAACAACCAAGATAGCAAAGATTAGGCTAAGCCAACAAAGCATACAGCATCTTAGATAAATGTCCAACCCTCTTTCCCTTTTATAGAAATAGCAGTACCTTTTGGAATGGCACATGAGTCCAGCCAGTGACCAGAAGTGTAGTTAATACTATAAAAACTGCAAGCAAGCACATCCTTTAGGGAAAGTCCTGTACTCATTCATTGTATGCAACTTAGGTTTGCTTAGAATAAACTTTGTGAGTACCCTAATTTTATGAGTAATGTCATAACTCTATGGTCTACAACATAAATGAACAAGTGCAAGAGGGGAACTGTCTCCTCACCACACAGAGCACAACAATGGTGGTGGAACAGCAACATGACAAGGCAAGACTCACCTGGGAAATGTTGTCACCTCACTAAGAATGGTCTCAGACACCATGCCAATGCCTCGCACTATGTACACACCACCTAGGCCTTTCCATAACACCATTCCACCCTAAAGATAAAGATTACAGGATAAAACACAATGGCCAGGCTTGCCACAGAATGTAAAAAAAAAAAAATTCCTTGACTTTTTCATATTACAGTCGACTCAGCTTAATCGCCCATCCTCGGGATCACAGGAAAAGTGGGCGATTAAGTGATTAAGCGGAGAAGGTAATTTCTGCCATATTTTTGGTAATGGGGTTAAATTTCTTTGATGTCATGTTTGATGTCGTGCATTGACGCCTTCTCGTCATCAGACTTAGGACAGACTCAAGTTTGATGGTATTGTAGCACACAAAATCTTTGATCTCCGTGGTCTCTCTCATTGGCCACCTCGCAGTCGCCCAGCAGACAATAAGGAGTAGGATGGAAATGTTTGGATCGACCGATCATCCACATGACACGTTCTCTGATCTAGTCGAAATCCACCACACATTCTCAATGCGATGTTTACGTTCTCCGCCTCTCTATGACGGAAGGCGCGGGGGGAGGAGTCTATGGCGCATAAGCATTATCGGACAGGAGACGGCGGTGATCTGTAGCGTGGGACGAAGAGGGACAGGTGGGAGGGAAAGGCTTATCACACCTATTTCTGCGTGGGAGCTGTCACTCCCTGTGTGTGTGCCATCCGTCGCGAAGTCAAACCGTCTGTGTACATTTGTTTGTCAACTGTAATCCTTCAACTGCTGATCTATGAATTCACGGGCGCTGAAGAGTGGTCGATTATCCGGAGTGAGAGGCGATTATCCAGTGACTTTTATATAGAAAAAATTTGGTTCCCTGGGAAACAAGGCGGTTAAGCAGAAAAGGCGATTAAGCGGAGGGCAAGTAAGCGGAGTCGACTGTACTTCCAGGTGGTCTACTATGTTTTCCAGACGATAACATAATTATAAGCATCATACCACAACTTTTCTTTCCATGAAATTTATGCAGATTTCTGTTAGCTTTCAATTAGTCTGTGCACAGCAAAGTACTCTTAAACAAACTTATGAACCATCAATTCATATTTTTAAATCGTCCATGATTTTCCATGACAGCTGACTATTTTTTTTGCTGATTCCAGGTATTCTCTATACCTGGACAACGTGAAACACAATTTTCCATGATCTTTTTAAGTTTTCAGGTGTGTGACAAGCCTGTAGGGCAACAGATATATCTTGAACTTGCTCCACATGGGATGTGTTATATAAGGTTACTACTGAGTCAAAATAGCAGCGTAATGAAATAAAATTCTGGAGCATTCTTTGCCTCAGTCGTTTACTTTGTCATTGATTTTGCATGTAGAATCATTCAAAATGTAGTGTGACTGCATTAATGCAAAGGTGCAGATAATGAAGTTACTTTCAAATCTTAAATGCCATGAAGAAATTACATAGCAAATCCCCATTGTCTCAAACATTTCAGTAACAGAGATGTCTTGATGGTATTCGAATGAGTTCCGAGCTTGTGATGCTAAGCACTAGCAAAAAGGCTTGGTATGAACATGAAATGACACAGTTTAAGTACTCTAATTTACCTGTGTTCTTTGTATATTTATCACAGTCTGTAGCAAAGAAATGGGTGTTAAGTGATACCATGAGCCTGCATGATGAACCTGAAAAACAGAAGAATGACTGGGATAACCATAACAATTCATAATGCAAAAGTAAAGGAAACATGTCTCAGTCCCTTAGCCATTTCTTGATACACAAAGGAAAAGAGAAAAGTAGTCTGGTGTATCAATGACCAGTACATTAGAAACTAAATGCTCATGAGAATCAATTTCAGAGTTAGAATAACTGTGATTGATCAGACAAATGCGAACAAACAGAAGCTGTTTCATAACCAGGAACAGTTTAAACAGTTCTTACTATCATCATACAGTACATCTGTTTGATTTTTAAAAGTGAAATCAAATGAAAAGCCTCAAAACCAATTCTATTCATGCTTCACACCTATCAGTACCGGAACGAACTAAACTAGGTGTCCAACCTTTCAAGAGGAGGGGTCAGTGTAAGGGCTTTATTTCCAATGGGGGAGCATGTATGTGTCATCATATTTCATGACACAAGAAAGAGCCCTGTGTAGCTTCTGAGAGAGCTTTATGGGCCACATTTTTTTTTATCTTTTGTGGATCTTATTTGGCTTGCTGACTAGCTGCTGGGGACTTCTGAATTAAATCACATTCCATCTTAACAATTAGAGCGTCACATCATTATGTTTTCATTCCTTTGCCATACTCCATTTACCTACCTGACATTGCCTTCGCAAGACTATACAAGGATGTGACAGTACTTGCTCTGCAAAAATACTGCAAATAAAATGTTTCAATACATTATGGATAGAACTAATGTTAAAAATGTAAAAGTTCTTAAGGTGCACTCAGCGTATAAGAATTACAAACCGCTGAAACAGCTTGAAGCACTCTGACTCCACCGAAGCAAATAGACTATCCTTTCCGTACATTTGTTGCAATTAAAGAAAGCCTCGTAACCAAAGGCACAACTCGTATTGCAGACAACATATTTTTCTGGTGCTACACATTTTGCAAAGAGGTTTACTGTAAATGCCACTTATAGCATCACACTAACATGGCCAATAACATTACATGCTCCAAATCATAATATGTATATAAATGCATACATGCCCAGCGCATAAGTATAGAGTCTGTATTTTTTAACAAAGAATATTACCACAGCAGCCATATGGTGGCTATACAGCTGGTGTGATGTATTGGAACTTCTGAGTGGAGGCATGTTACCAGCCACCCAGGAACAAGTGCATCAGGAGACAGGCTTTATTCAGAGTTTTATCCTGACTGCGCAATCCCACAATCTTTAAATTTAAAAATCCCCTCACAAAATACATTGAACATGCACCCATCTCCCCTTCTTTCCCACACTCCAAATCCACATTACCAGATAAAACCTCAAATCCCTCTAAAACTTAACAAATCTTTCATCAAATTTGTGACAAGGGGAGAATGTTCTCCCGAGTCATATGGCTTTCAGGAAACAATGCTTTAATTTATCATTTATTATATTTGCACTTCCTGGCTGTGTTTTTCCATTACATGCTCACGAAAGTTATCACTCTAAAGCTCATCTAAAAACATCAAAGAAATTCACCCAAGGGAAATATTTTAGTTACCTGCAGAACCCTATGCTCAGGCCAGCCAACTTTTGGATTTGATCTGAAATAGAAAAAAAATATTATCAAGAAGGTCAGTCTCTGGACACAAACATTTCAAAAATGGTGGTAGTCTCTCACGACAGTGCCCTCTTGGTGATGTCTTGAGTAAGACCAAATAAACTTTTAGTATTTACATTGATACAAGAAGCGACATATGCAGAGTGGCACACTAGATCTAGATCTTGCCAAAATACTATGTATGGTAAAGTAAAGCCAGTGAGAGCCTTAGTGGGGGGGAGGAGGTAGATTGCTTGTGACAGAATATGGTTTCATATATATTTATTTCTGACCAAATGAAGTCATGAAATATAATTCTCAAAAACATGCAAGATTTGTTTAACTTCATACAAAATGTTTAAAGCAGAAAACAGCAGAAAGTATTGTTTTGTATTTATCAAATTAGGTTCCACTGTTCACGACCTATGCTAGACTCGCTCACTTTATATTTAACAGCAATGGCTTTTATAGGCGCTAGGAATAGGAACCACATCTCAAAGCATTAGACTTGGAATGCCATGTTTATGAGCATCATAATTACATCAGCTACTATTCATAGAGACAACTGCATGATATGATAGGTTAGGGACCTAGTCTTGGTGAGCATTAGGATCAGGATTTAGGGACTTCCACCTACATCATTGCTACATGTAAAGAATGATTATCCTTGACCTTATATAGTTTGATGATGCACAACCCTGGACTCTAGACTAATAATAATAAGTGACCTCTGACCTGTCTGTTGTGGACCTCCTCCTTGGCCTTGGGAAAATTGTGCAGGAGGTGCGTTATTTGACAGCCGTGGATCCAGGTCGAAATCTAGGTCACGCCTTGGACGTAGCGGATTTCCACTGCCATTGTTTCGATTCAATTCAGGGTCATGAGAGAAATCCTTCATTACCCGCGTTCCCATCAAAACCTAAAGAAATCACAGAGTAGTGACCTTAGCCCACTCTATGAGGACGGTGATGTTGTCTTCCTGTTTTGTTTTCACAGACGGAAATAAGCTCTAAAACTGATTGCTACAGAAAGAAGAGCTAGTCTACATGTCGGAAAATCGGAAAATTGTAAAATGACCTTTTAAGCTACAATTATAAATTAATAATGTCTGGTGCTATCAGTAATTTTTATATGATCCCGATCGTGTTTGAGCCTTTTGACATTTATAGTACATCTCAAGTAATTAGTCTGTTATATTGAGTGCATGTCGATATTTTTACGGACTAGATATTTATATCTAGAAATATTTTTATTAGATGTTTTAAAATCGACTGGTAGAAGATTTATGTAGATTTTCTGCCATAATTATGTAGATAATTAAAATGATAATGATAATAATATCAACAACCATGTAGGCTGCACTATAGCCAGTCTTCCAAAAGGATTTAGCCCTTGATACAACACCACACTTTCTTACATTCTCATAAAAGAAAGTGGTCTGCGTAAGTTGTTTTCCAATAAATAGATAACAGTTACGAGGATTACGATGATGATGTAAGGTCTAGTTGGACGTAGTTTATTCTAGAAAGACCTGCCTCCTTCAAAAAAAAAAAAAAAATAGCACTTCTGCATTCTTCGTCCTGCCCCTCTTCCTTCGCCCTCCTTCCCTCCCCGTTCCCCCTCCCGCCATCCTCCACGTCTTGTCTGAGATCTGTCTCAGTGAGATCTAATAGGGCTACATGAGATCTGTTAAATGAGCTTTCCATAAAAGGCAGCAGTTTTGGTTAATGAAGAGGACATGGAGTTTAATCAGCGTTCCACGTCTTTTTTTTAAAAAATTACCTTTGAGCATAAAAGAAGAAAGAAGCCCCCCCCTCCCCCCCCAAAAAAAAATATATATATACTCTCAGTTGTAAGACTTCAGACAGGTCTGGACAACATAGTGAGTAAAGAAACAGAAAGGGGTAAATCATTGTTGTCGAGAGTGACAGAGTGAAATACAATCAAATATATTGTGAAGTGACTATGTGGAAGTAGTTGTCACACGACCATTGTTAACCCAGTTCGGGAAGGAGGTCCAGTGACCACTTCAGTGATGCATCACACCAAAAGGGCACTAAGTACAGTGGAACCTCAAAAATTCGACCTTCAAGAAACAAGTATAAATTTGGAGTTTGTAGAGTGATCGAGTTGCTTTAATGATATAGAAAAAACACCAGTCTCGGGATCTTGCATTTGATTACAAATGGCAATCTGATGATTCTAGTATATTAAGAGGCAAAGAGGTCCTACTGTAATTCTATTCTATTACGCTAATTCCCCATTCTTCGAATATAATCAGCATGACTGAGAGCTTAGAGGCGAAATTCACATGGCATAGCGATCTATGTGCCCTGATATCAAAGCGGTAGGGACCGCATAATGTGGTATTATTGCTGTGTCCTGTTTCTCATAGATATATGTATATTGTATGATAGAGACGCGATGCACTAGAGGAGATAGTATACCAAATGTTTTAGACGTCTAGAAAAAGTTGGACCACGGCGGTTGATCAGAATTACGTAATCTCGGCACAAATGAAAGTCGAAAGAATAGGAGAAATGGTATAATACCGATTTTACCCGATCAAAACTCAGAGGCGCCCGTATCTCGTGCTAAAAGTCTGATTTCTCTACGACCTACGCCAATGAAGGAAATGGAGAAAATTAGCATATCCACCAATGTTTATTATTATACATAGTCTCAATATTTCACATCCTATATTTGTCAAACACACACCCTACCAATTTACAGTTTAAGCTGAGAACCGATTTCTCGAATAATTTCTAGTGGGACATGGATTGCCTTCATAACAGTTTTCGGTTATGAATCACGAAAAGAGAAATGTGATGATACACTTTTCAAACCATACAGTATACAGTTTGGTATACAATTCCACTAACAAGGAAACTGTACTGTACTCTGTTGGTAGCACGCGATGCTGCCGCCTTACGACAAAAGGGTACATATGCGCTATGATTTTTATGCATAATTATGTGCCTTTTTATCGTGAGAAGGTAGAATGAAGCTCTGTAATTGAAAGGATCTGAATGGCTTAAGCCTAACCATCAACTTTAAGACCTACCTTTTCGTGGCGACGATACAAAAACGTTGTGTGATGTTCATGGACCAATGGATGAGGAATACTGTAATCCCACTAAAATTTAATACAAGAAGTCTGACATGATTTACATACGCCTGCTAACATACACAGTAATAGGTATTTATGCAAGTAAAAGGGGGANGGGGCGGGAAGAGATCCAGTGTAGCTGTCCTTTAATATTGCTGAAGTTGCGGGTTAAATATAATGAGGAGTACACGTGTTATACAATCTGACCTACAATATAATTTCCCCCCATTCATTTACTTGACAATGAGAGACAGTTCCGTCATTCTGTGCGGGGAAGACGTTCACGCCCCCTCTGTTGCCTCCGGGTTGATTCATAGACATAGCCTGTCACTGTGTAACCCTGCATTACCAAGGAATGCAAAAGTGCATAGTAATATGTGCCTACGACCTTCAAACATGGAAAAGAAACAACTCAACCATGCATAAGGAGACGGAGGAAAAGATACTAACTACGCAAGCTGTAAACACTCGGGTGAAAAGTACATTGCTCTACCTTCCAAATCTGAAGATTTATTGAAGATACTTGAAGCAGCATACTGTATAAAATTTGAATTTGAAAACAAATAATAAAAATTCACAGACTCCGCAGTTTGTGTTCATTTGCTACTTACCGTTGTTTATCAGAGGGACTCATTGATCAAATGTGTTCGTATTATGCGTTGTAGGTTGTTGCAGATGTTTGCTAAAGCCTTGAAGTGAAAAACTTTCGGCGAGTTCATGTTACATATTTACTCTTTTCGTGCTGGTATATTACTTTGCATTCCAGAAAGCTAAAGGATGGATAAAAGAGGGTCATTTACTACAATTTTATTGGCAACAATGTTTGTATAGGCATAAGGAAGCATAAATTCGTCATAAAATGGGTACACACCGGAGTTTTTGAGATCTTATACGAAACCCCGATACTGTCATTAGGATTGGTCTGAAATCCTAAACAGACTGAGCCAGAAGGCTGCATTTTACCTACTTAATATATACGAGCTGACCTTATTAATCAGTACAAACAGTTACTGAATATCAAGACATGGGGCCTAGTAATGACTCACTGACATATATATAGAAAGAACAATGAGCGAGATAAGCAGACCTATCATAATAAATATACGACTCTGCTTAATCGTAATCTGGATAATCGCAAATTCCGCTTTATTGTACCACCTATACTTCTACCTAATGATTTTTGGATAATGGCAACTCTTCTAAACTGCAATTTCCCCAGGAGTTGCAAGTGAGCGGATTTGGCATCTGCATGTCATCCTTTCTCTAGCATCGTCTCACGTTAATTTTGTTTCAAGTTTATTTATTTAGGCGAAAGCCAACCGCCTACAATACGAGGTATAACGTCACATTAATGGTTGAATGTGGTTTTTATGATTTCATAGAGACAGTCAAGAATGATAACTCATGTGTATCAGCTCGCTCTCTCCAGCCTCTTGTTATATTTTTACATATCATAAAGCTACGCTATCCGATCGGGACCACCAAAAGATAAGTGTAACCGGGTGGAATCGCAATACAGTATTCTTTCTCTTATATTTAAAGGGGAGGAAGGTGACCTTAGTCTCATAATTTTTCAGATGTTACATATTATTTTAAGGAAGTGTGTCACCAGGGATTTTACCAAATTACAGTGAATAATCAATTTTGAGAAGAAAGGCCGAAAAAACCTACGCTAGAAAATTTCTGTCCCTGCCGGGGATCGAACCAGGGTCTCTCAGCTTTGCAAGTCTGAACGTGTTACCACTACACTACAGGGACGCTAACTTACAGCAATTTAATTCTTAAAGGAAGACTGAACCGTCATACAGACCATATTAAATCATACGGTACCCTATTATTCCAATAAAACAGTCTTTCAAGTGTCTGTCATAATGATATGACGCCTCTGCTGGCCCCAGACAACCCATAGGATTACATTATCCAAAGTCCGAATTGTTACAACCACTGCGCGCGTGGCGGCCATAAGCTTACGTCAAATACGTTCTTGCCACATGGCCCAGCTGTCTAGCCAGTGCTGTGCGGACGGGTGATAGCATGTTGGTATGAATGTTTTAATTCCTCTGTGAACAGTAGATATGCCAAACAAAATCATGCTGAGGCAATAAAAATGCAGAATACTTTTTCTGGCTTACTCTATCAAACTTTACGTTTGAATTTGGAATACCAGAACCTTAATTAAAAGCTGAATAATACAATGTCAGGTAGAGGTGTCTGCAGATGCTGGAACGTAAGTGACGTCAGCGTTTTTGCCGCGGGCTTCTGCTGATCGGGGAAGGGGAATAATTCTGGACTGAAGGGCCAAACCCGGTAACTCTAGCTCTCTTTGTTACGTCATATTACATACGCGCACGATAACAGAACGATGCTCTTTCTTCGCAAAATTGACTCGGTGGGCACCATAGGTAATTTTTAAGGAGAAAAGGTATTGAAAAGTGGAAAATTATTTTTGATGTGCGTGTCCTACTTTAAATATCTACTGCCTGAATCGGTCCCTACTTCCACGTGCGGGCCTAGTGTTCACCCGTGACCTTCACACAAGCCCCGCCTACAAATGGCCGTGGACACGGCCTCGACTCACATGGAGTTGCTTTCATATTTCAACTACCTGACTGGACGTTTTTATATCAGTTTTCTTTCCAATAAGTTTCAGAGAAACAGTGAGCTAGCGATCTGCCAAATTTTTATGCAGTATACAAGTTTTCGCTCGTAAAATTCAGAAAAAAAAAGATAGTGCTCTCTGGTGTGAGCCGTGCAACTAACTTCAAATAACTGAAGAATCCAGTCATGTCACAGAATGTCACTCCTCTCCTTGCAATGTTTTGTTATCATTCTCGCTCCTTATGTAACCGGGTGGCAGAGCATATAATATATTATGACAATGAAAAAGTGAAAATGAAAATATGACTTTTATTTACCCAGCAGGGAATTTGATTTACAATGCCGTACAGTGTTATACATCTCATTCATAATACATAATACAAACACATATAACAATACACATCATAAATATAAATACATAATATTGCAAATGAAATCGTCATAACAAAGTCATCGCTGGTCGCCAGCGGTGCAGCGTTCTGGTCCCCCCAGCTCTAAAGCCAGGTACTCATTTACACCTGAGTCGAGTGAGGAAATAGAAGTGAAGTGTTTCCCAAGGACACTACAACGTAAACCACCCAGTGTGCGAGTCAAACACACAAACCTCAGATTTGATAGTCTTCATTTTCTGAGTTCGACTCACAAACCGCACGGCCGCGCTGCCTCCCTATAGTGTTCATTCTCTTATATTTATATGGGGTGGATGTGAGCTCAGTCTGATAATTATTTTTAGATGTTACACATTATCTAGGAAAATGTGTTACTATGGATTTTATGAAATTAATGTGAAGGATCGATTTTGAAAAGATAGGCCGAAAAAAACCTAACACTAGAAAATTTCTTGTCCCTGCCGGGAATCGAACTAGGGTCTCTCAGCTTGCAAGTCTGAACGTGCTGCTACTACACCACAGAAACGCTGACTTCATAGTAATTTAATTCTTAAAAAGCTACTCCCTGAATCGATCCCTAACTTTCACGTGTGAGCCTAGTGTTCACGCGTGACCGTAACACGCTTCCCGATTGCTCTTACACAGGTTGACTCTAACTTGTAAAACTATAATGGAACGGGACGGAAAGAATTTTTACAGCTTTCCCATTGAGTGGACCAGCTGCTAATTATTATTAATATGAACCCTCGCCGATCTTGTCAGCTATGCTGGTCTGGGGTTCTTTCGTAATTGTTTCAGTCAGTTCATGAGAACTTTGGTTTGACTGACCTTGTACATAATTATATGTATGTATGTATGTATGTATGTATGTATGTATGTATGTATGTATGTATGTATGTATGTATGAATGTATGTATGTATGTGTGTGTGTGTGTGTGTGTGTGTGTGTGTGTGAGTGAGAGAGAGAGAGAGAGAGAGAGAGAGAGAGTGAGAGAGAGAAAGAAATACAGGGTGTGTTTGTGCGTGTTAACGTATGTATGTACATAAATATGTGTATGTGTGAGAGAGAGAACGAATGTATGTATGTATGTATGTGTGTGTGTGTGTGTGTGTGTGTGTGTGTGTGTGTGAGAGAGAGAGAGAGAGAGAGAGAGAGAGAG
>JAWQUT010000018.1:1459340-1471491 GCA_033807755.1 Ellobium chinense | reverse complement strand
ACACACACACACATACACACATACACACACATGCACACACACACACACACACACACAAGACCAACAGAATGATTCACTTCTGGAATTTTATTTAAAAGACAGTATATTATTTTTTATCCACTTCCTCAAAATCAAAGGGTATATATACGATCTTTTATGGAAATAAAGATGTTTTGCAACAGCCACTCTGGATACACTATTCCTGAAAAATCGAAAATATTCATAACTTATTAAGACATCAATATTTAGCCAGATTGTTAGTTGCGCTATATTTTACAACATGTGGATATAACGGGTTTTTTGTTGTTGTTTTTTTCTTTAGAGAAGAAGAGCCGATCATTTTGATCTGTTATTGTTCCGTGGCCGCGAACACAATTAATTCGTCTCTGCTTTTATCATACCAGTAAACGAGTTCCTATCCTACCTCTAAGTTGTCTTAACCTAAGCCTAAATTTTCATAGAAAAAGAATGCCAGCTCCAAACCTGAAGTCACATATCAGGTATTATGTCACAGAAACATTCCGGCAAGAGTTTTGATTGGAAGTCAAAATATTTTCACAGTAAACAAAAGCATCGATAAGTAACGTGTCTTGAAAACAAATAATATGTCAAAGCTTAACTCTGAGAGTTCGTTTACACCTCTCTACATGGTAATATGACAAGTATGTCAAAATAACCTCTAGACATTACTTTGTCAAAATCACGTGATCTATGTCACGTGATCAGTAGACCAAATTTAATTCGTGGAAGAAGGAGAACCCCTGTCAAGCCTGTTCAGAGATTTCTTTGACTATATCGATCGCCCCTCCCTTTCCACATTAGCTGGAGTCTTTAAACGGTATCAGGATTGTTGAAAATCGAAAGTATCATACTCAGCAACGAAACCTGCCATCAATTGAACAGGGCGGTTTGCAGAAATTAGATGGTAGCACCGAGGTTGTACTGTTTCTTCTTTTCTGCTCACATACAAATACTGTTGCCACTCCTCGGGATTTTCCTTACGATAGAGTGAAATGGCTTTACGAAAAGCCATTTGCCCCTACGTAGGGGACAATATCCTTTTTTCGTAAATTCTTGGGGGAAATCGCAAAATGTAAGGTAAAGTGGGTAATGCCTGGTGTTTTTTTCTTCTTTTTAACAGTAAATCACAGGATGTTTTTTTCCTCTACGTTTGCTTCAAAATCGTGCGTAGGAAAATACATGGGAGGAAAATCATTCTGGCAAGAAGGAAAAAGCAAATGACCAGAGTGGCAACACTGCTTACAACCTTGTGCTCCTTGAGAGCATCTAAGAATGTGCGATTAAACGGAACTGGATTATGCAGCAACTTTCATGTAGAAAATACAACCTTCAGTCATCTGAAGAAATTTGCGATAACGTGGAATTTGAAATTAAGCTTAAGAATGTGCGATTAAACGGAACTGGATCATGCAGCAACTTTCATGTAGAAAATACAACCTTCAGTCATCTGAAGAAATTTGCGATAACGCGGAATTTGAAATTAAGCTTAAGAATGTGCGATTAAACGGAACTGGATTATACAGCAACTTTCATGTAGAAAATACAACCTTCAGTCATCTGAAGAAATTTGCGACAACGTGGAATTTGAAATTCAGCTTCATTACTATGCTGTTCTTGCTGCCATCCACACCTATCTCCACCTGTGAACACCAGCACGACTTCACAATCTCCCATTCTACTTGTATCTGTAGATCTTTCACTTTAGATGGAACATTAGCAATGGTTTTAGAAAGGTGATACTGTATCATGATCTACCTACAAGTACGCGTAAGCTTTTCGTTCACTGGGTCAACGCGCAAAGCTATGCGACACGGATAAACCTCATTTTCATTTTGCCCGCACGCTCTTAGTTTGGGCTTGAAAGCAAGCCAGTGCGGGCGTTCGTTCTTGAATATCATTAGTCTAGCTGCCCGTTTATGGTGGGTGTTGGCAATACGACTTTGTTTGAACATACTTCGTCTTTGTGAGTAGCATGTTACTATTTTGTTTGTTTGTTTGTTTGTTTTCTTTTTTTATATATATTTTAGATTATGTTTTGCGTTTTTAAATTATGTTGTTTTTTTTTTAATCTAAATTTCGATCAGGTTTTAAAAACGTGTTGTTGTTGTTTTTGTTGTTGTTGTTGTCGTCGTTGTTGTTTCGTTGTTTTCTGTGAAGCAAAATAAGAAGAACTGTCAACAGCTATGATTTAAAACGACAGCTATTCTGTTAAGAAAATTTAAAACAAAAAACTGCTTCGTCCAGCAGAAAATAAACTCCACTGGGTTGTGAAGGAAACAATATTATAATTACATACTGCACTTTGAAGGAAGCACTGATCTATACACGACACTTAACCACTGAGCTGTACGGAAAACAAAAAGTTTTATATGTGAAGAAAATACCAAAGGATGTCCTGTAAAGTAAGATGGTTTGTAAAAAAAAACGAAAATGTTCTCTTTGTGAGGCTTTGCTCTGATTGGGTCGTGGTCCTACAGCTTTGATTCATTGTAATATGAAATGTAGCTTGGGGATGGGGTGGGAAGGGGGGGTGGATTCATGGAGCAGGGAATGCCTCATGCTCACATCCACGTTTATATGGCTCGTTTGCGAAGACAGAGATAATACGTTTGGACAAAACCATTTTGCATCGAGAAATTTTTCAAGTAATAAAACAATGAAAGTAGTTTACTCGTCTGCCAATGTCAGTTATGTCCCTTCACTCTGAAATATTTTTCATGGTTCTCAGCAATCCAGCATTAAGGTGTACCATACATCATGTTTGCCAAAGAATCCACTTGCATATTAAAATTTAAGCGCACAGTGGAAAAGAATCCTCAATTCTTTTTCTTTTCTTTTGCTTCTTTCTATTAAGTATTTCACTCCATCCTTTCCTCCTACAGCTGTAATGTATGTTTTAAGTTTGTTCTATGGAGACCGAGCTGGAGGATGAGGCAGTAAATTACCGGGTTATGAATAGCCTTTGTCTGCAGCAATTATGCTCAACTGTACACCAAGGGCTTTACCTAATGCACACGGCTTTATCTAATTGCACGAAGAAATTTGCCCGGATCTATTAACCTTTGATGGCTACCCCAGACATTCTCGTTGCATTTTTTGGGCTTTAAGCTATGACAACATTTGAAAGTGCTTGATTTGTGACACACGAGTGAACGTAGGCTGGGCTGCGAATGTACTTACGACAAAATGAGAAATAGAATTGAAACCACGATAAAATGATGATGCAGCTTTATCGATTATTGTATGATCATGAATAGAAAATTGTATCGCATTTTTAAACATTGTTTCATTAATAATGGTTTAATTATGAATAGAGAATAGTATCGTGGGTTATTTTTTCTCTATAGTCATCCACAAGAATTTACACATTTGCCAATACTTCTCTAATAGTTTTGAGCAACCACAAAACTTTCTGAGAATTCTGCTACAAATTTTTGGGTCTTTATTACATTTCGAATCAAGAAAGTGAAAGGAAAGTTGAAAAAAAAAAACAACAATGTATAAGTCTGGATTGTTTACCCTAGTGATCCTTTTCTGTCGGGGATGTCCCGAACAGCGGCGTCGGAGTTGATATTATGTACCCGAACAGCGGGCCACCCGAATCGCGTGTTGTGTGTTGGTTGGCGAATCGCGCGGTGTGTGTTGGTTGGACACATATTCTGTTTGAGTAATCAATGCTTAACGTAGACACGAGATTGACCGAAATGCTTCTCGCTTCACAGATGAATTGTCTATATCCGTGTCACAACAAGAGATCGTTTGTTAGATTTGCACTTTCTTGTTCTATATAGAAATCCACATGTGTTTATCCAGACTTGCTTGATTTCTAATCATATTTTTATGCAATATTACATGTAACCTAACTCGAGTACACACCATGCGATTCAGGTACCCCGCTCTTCGGGTACAGGGCCTTTTCTGTAGCTGCACGTTGGGTGTTTAGCGTTACATTTCTTACAAACTGGGAACAAACATTTTCTTTCCGCTAAAAGTGCATGAAACTGCATCATCATATAAAGCTAAAGGGACGAGTTCATGCAAAGCCTATACATGTCATACAAAGCCTATATATAAATATGTCATGCAAAGCCACGTGCACCTATGAATTTTGACATGTCACCAGTATCGTCACTGCCGAGTTGTGAGCCGGTCTTAGTTTTACTATTTTAAGAGCTTTTATACTATTACTATTAAAACTAATTCTTCTTTGCAAAGCTTCGCGAAACCACCTGTTGTTGTTTTGAAGTTGCTGAAACATTAGATATGCTGCTTCACATGATCAGAGCTCACAGATCAAAGGTCGCGTCATGCTTTGTTGTCCGTTGTCAATAGACCCATGCTGGGGATCGGAAATTGGCTTTTCAGGCATGGCAAGCCTTTCGATGAATGGCTGTTATGCTAGTCTATACAAAAAGCTGTGTTTACCACTGTATAAGACTTGGGCCTATAATTAATTCATTTTACAAACACCAGGAAGGAATGCATAATACTCTGGGTCGGGTTAACACACCTGTGGCCGTATGCATAATCCTTACGTTAGTTAACGCAATGCGGTAACCACGGGAAACTCCCAAAATATTAGTAGTGTTCACTGTAGTTAACGCAGTATTTTGATGAACACACTTTGCATAATCTTTCTAACAGACATATTTTATTGTACTGTTGTCCAATACACCGTTCCGAATCAGCAAAGCCAGGGCAAACAATCCCGTATGTGGCTATGTCTGAAAATAAGGCTCAAAAGCGTGAGTGATTGACTGATGCCTTTAGTTACTGGTAAACAAACATGATTTGAAATTAGACCTGCAAAGTAAAGAAAGAGCGGATGTGGACTGACTTAATTTAGCCATGTTAAACGTTTTTTGGGGGCTTTTTTGTGGCTTGTTGGAATGGTGACTTTAAAATGGGAATCTAGAATGACGCATTGTGATACAGCACGATATCTTTGCTGGCAATGTCTTGCTTGTAATGTGCAAAGTACATGTAGATGTCTTAAAATGTCTGAGGTGTTAACCCAGTGTGATTTCGTTCCATTTACCTCAGACCTGGAATTTGTAATGAGATCACTTCAGTCCGTGACAAAACGAACATCTTATGACAAAAAGGCTTATGTTGGCTTTCCCACCAAAATCACTTTTTCACATATTCCCGAGCTGTATGTCAGTATTCATCTTCCTACGAACTATTTTATTTTGAAACTGAGAATGTTTATGTTAAAGGAACAGAAATTAGACATTATTTTTTGTGAAACAAAGACTGTGTTCAAAACGAACCACTCAATTTTCTCAAACACAGTTTTGGCAAAGATAAGCTCTTTTGTCAGATGAGATTAGAAAGGATCCCCTCCCTCTCTCTTTAATGACAATGTTACGTACAACGCCTGTTAGCGTGTCAGGTCGTACCCAGCAGAAGTCAATCATTTGGTTACAGTGACGCCCACCGTGAAGTTTTCAGTGACGACTAACGGTATGAAAATGGCTGTGTGATTTTCAGTGTTAGCGAAATCTCTTCTAATTCTGGCTCTACCAAAGCATTTGCATCAACCTAAGCTGTAAATAGTAAAATCTAACCCGTTTCCTCCTCTCCACGGCCAGTTTTCTGTTTTTGTAGGGAGTAATTAGAATGGCAAAATCGTATGCCAGATACTCTAGGCATCTTCATACCTGCAAGACAGGATCCGAATATCTGAGGAGAATTGCTATTCTTTTGCTATTTCCCGATACCCAACTGGGATATTAGTATGATGGGGTTCCTTCCAACCTCACCTCCCTCTCCTCCTCCCCTCCTCCCCCCCCCNNNTTTAAACAAAAAAAAAAATCGGAGCGTCCACTTCATTGCAAAAAGCTCTCCACACAACAAAAACGATATTTATTAGGTCTATATAAGAGTCACTGGATAAATCGCGTCTTCTTGTAATCACAACATTTTCCATGTTTCCGAGGAGTAGCGATTAGGTGGGCTTGACTGTGTTTATATTATTTGATCTTGCATATAAATTCGGTTACTGTCATCAGAACCGGCAAAAGTTCTTTCCAAAATTAATAATACCAAAATCTGAATTTGACCATATTTGCTAAATACTGTATATAACTCTGAGAGCTTGCGCATTAACGATAGGATCTCTTACCATCGTAAAAATTCGTCTGCATGTTCACGACCACTAAGAAGAATATACTCAGCACCAGTTAGCTAATGTAAATCTGATAAAAGTAAGATATCCCATCGCTAATGCGCAACCTCTCACATTTATGCCAACAACGACAATTGTTTAATCACAGCCCGTCTAATGAGATAAGAAAATGAAGCATTCAGTACGTGTGTAGATAATGACAATGTTAATTAATGAAGAATAATGTTTAGCTCTATGCCCTCATTCAACCAGTATGCGAACCTTTCGCTCGTAAGTACATAACTTTCTCTCCGCCTACATTCATCTCATTCCAAATCATAAATGGATTTGTTTGCTATCATGTGCGATCGTACAGGATGTAATAAAGCACTGACTTGAATTGAATTGAATTGAATTGAATTGAATTGAATTACCATGATAAAAGATTCGATCTTTAATGCGCAAATGCTCATGTTGTTATCTAGCCTTGTATCTGTAATTAGCTCCCTTTGCTGACGTGTAAGACCATCATTTTTATGAATTTAAAGCATTATATTACAACAAGATGATCGTAAGTATTTTTTTCTGAGAAAACGGATATGATTTTGAAGGAACATAAAATCAAATACATTTTGGGTGCTGAAGGTTTGCGGGTCCCCACTAAGGCCCCCGCTGTCTCAGTTTTTAATGTTGTTTGGATCATAAACGGCAAAGAAGATAAACGCATTACTGTTTGCTTAAAACCTAGCATTACTTCCTTTAAGAACATTTGTAGAAGTGCACCCTTATAATTAAAATGAAATATGTTCTCCCGTTCCTTTCACTGTTGCTTTGTAATAGACGTTTTGTCTTAGTCCGCACATCTCAGAGTGCTTTCTTATGAAGTCGCATGTATATGTTATGTAGCTGTGAGCTACTTCTTGTATATTAATCTGTAATTTGATTCCATGTCTGCATATTATGTCTATTGGGAGCATGGAATAGGTTTGGTGTCATTATCCTCGCTGGTGAGGGAGTGTTAATGTTTACGACAAAATTAGCAGTAATTTTTATTTTGAAAGATGGTGATGAATTGTCAAAACAAAAATAGCGCACAAAATAATTTTAAGGCATAATTATTGTTAATGAGGAACCTTTAGTAATAATCATAATAATGATAATACTGTTTATAAGTTTCCAGACAAGTGTCCGCTCACGTGACTTGTCACTTTATTACCCCCGCAGACTGATCCTCTAGAACTTTCTCAACTCCCTGGGGAGCATACAGTACCGCTGCCATTTACAGACACTCCTCACTAGCATTTTGACATTATCTTTCGCTGCCTATAGCCATGTACCCATTTTACAGACGATTTTAGCACGTGAATGAACAATCTGATTAGCCATAGTGAACAGAACAAATGTATTTCCAGAGACTGTAATGTACATTTCATCGCGTTTGCCTCAAGCATCCCCATATACAGTATTTTGTCGCGCAGAATTCGACTTGTCCAAAGCAGTCTCTAATTAATTTTGATTAATACTGTAATTATCTTAGATTTTTTTCCATCTGCACTTATACGGGCTCAGAATCTGGTAGTCTTGCCTTTATAAAATAGGCCTACACCCAAAATTACAGACATGCCGATATCAAACAACACTTCAGGTACATCAGCTTTAGAAGAAAACACATAAAACATGTGCATTTGAAACACATTACCAACTTACGTGACAGCAGTTAACAAACGTGTACCAGTATGACCGTGTGAACATTTAATTTGTAGGAAAGCTACGAATCACAGTAATATAATGACCATTTAAAACTGATCAGTTAGTGAAAAGAAGACGTTCATTACAAGTGTCAAGACTTCAGTCTTCGTAGAGGAAGACGTAGTAGATTTCAACCATTATTGACAAACAAATAAACAAACAATCAAATAAACATCCTGTTGAAATTCACCTCCTTGTTTATGAGCACTCAAGATAGGCATTTTCGTGCAATATTTGCTTTCGATGTTGGCTTTCGTATGTCAGAAATCGTTTTCAGAGAGATTGAGAGATTGCTTGGACCACTTTATAGCCACTCTGTCTTCACTCGCTCCGCTAAAAAAAAAATGACAAGATTACAGTCTTCGTAGAGCAAGACGTAGTAGATTTCAACCATTGTTGACAAACAAATAAACAAATTCAAAAAAAACCAAATAGACTCCCTGTTGAAATTCACCTCCTTGTTTATGAGCACTCAAGATCGGTATTTCCGGGCAATATTTGCTTTGATTGCTCATAATTATGATCCCAGGTCTGCCCAACCTTGCGTCTGTCCCCTTCACCCCTTCCCCCACCAACTTCCTCCTTCGGGGTCAGCGTCGGATTATTACGCCCCGCCACTAGCTCCTTTTCATCTCAATTTCAAGCAAAAACACAGTTGAGAAATAATCGCTGGTTACCAATGCTATCGCAGGTTGCGCCTATCTCGATTGTTTACAAAACCATGACGTGACGATGTTTACGCAGTGAACAACGCAGAATCAATGATACCGTTTTATGGACACCATAATCTTCATGACCGTTTAGTTTTGCTCAGGTACACGAGATCAGACGAAGGAGCTTGCGCCCGACATCGGGTTGCTTTGATGTTTTTGTTTTCCCCGAAAATTCAATTCGGACCATCAAGCAAGCACGTGACACACACACAGACACGCGCGCACACGAAAGTAACGAAAAAGTAACGAGTAATTTTGTATACACAAAACTTCGGTAACGAATACTTTTTCGTTATTTTAGATGAAGCGTGTAATGAGTAAAGAAATTGTTGCTCGAAACTGGAACGAGTACTCGTAGCGGCGTTACTTTTTACTCGTTACAACAACCCTGATTTAAGGAATAAGTACTGAAAAATTAAAAGTCGTGATTTTTATCTGTCTGTCTGTCTGTCTGTCTCTCTGTCTACTTGTAATTCTATCCGTCCGCCTGCCCGTCCGTCCGTCTGTCTGTTTGTCTGTCTCTCTGCCTGTTTGTCTGTCTGTCTGTCCGTTCGTCCGTCCGTCTCGCCTATCTGTTTTTATGTTTGCCTGTCTGTCTGTCTGTCCATTCGTCCATTCGTCCCGTCTATCTCTCTGTCTGTCTGTTTGTCTGTCGATCTTTATGGCTATCTGTTTGCCTGCTTGTCTGTCTGCCTGCCTGTCGATCTCTATGGCTATCTGTTTGCCTGCTTGTCTGTCTGCCTGCCTGCCTGCCTCCCTACCTATCCGTCGACGTCAACCAGTAAAAAAATTGATATGTACAAAATGGAACCCAGAACAATAATCCCAGAGCGGATCACGCACAGGCCGTTATGGTAGAGGTGTTGAGTATGCACATAATTATTATGGCCTTTCCTGGGGTTATGAGTTATTATAATAATAATAATAATAATAATAATGTGGTTTATAAGTGCCCTCTCACGCGACTTCACACTATTATTACCCCGGCAGGTCTGACCTCCTCTAGGACTTTCTCAGCTCCCTGGAGAGCATACAGTACAGCTGCCATTNACACACACACACACACACACACACACACACACACACACGCGCGCACACGAAAGTAACGAAAAAGTAACGAGTAATTTTGTATACACAAAAATTCGGTAACGAGTACTTTTTCGTTACTTTAGATGAAGCGTGTAATGAGTAAATAATTGTTACTCGAAACTGTAACGAGTACTCGTAGTGGCGTTACTTTTTACTCGTTACAACAACCCTGATTATAACGAATAGGTACTGATAAATTAAAAGTCGTGATTTTTATCTATCTTTCTGTCTGTCTGTCTGTCTGTCTGTCTGTCTACTTGTCATTCTGTCCGTACGCCTGCCCGTCCGTCCGCCTGTCTGTTTGTCTGTCTGTCTGTTTGTTTGTCTGTCTGTCTGTCCGTTCGTCTGTCCGTCTCGCCTGTTTTTATGTTTGCCTGTCTGTCTGTCTGCCTGTCTGTCTGTCTGTCTGTCCATTCGTCCATTCGTCCCGTCTATCTGTCTGTCTGTCTGTTTGTCAGTCGATCTCTATGGCTATCTGTTTGCCTGCTGTCTGCCTGCCTGCCTCCCTACCTATCCGTCGACGTCAACCAGTAAAAAAAATTGATATGTATAAAATGGAACCCACAACAATGATGCCAGAGCGGATCACTTAGAGGCCGCTATTTTAGAGGTGTTGAGTATGCACATAATTATTATGGCCATTCCTAGGGTTATGAGTTATTATAATAATAATAATTATAATAATGTGGTTTATAAGTGCCCTCTCACGCGACTTCACACTATTATCACCCTAGCAGGTCTGACCTCCTCTAGGACTTTCTCAGCTCCCTGGAGAGCATACAGTACAGCTGCCATTTACAGGCGCTGGTCACTAACATTCTGATAATATCTTCCGCTGCTTACAGCCAGGTACCCATTTTACAGACAGATGGACTGAGGAAAATGTGAATGAAGAGCTTTTCCAAGGCACTTACAACATGACCGTGGTAGAGAATGGAACCCACGCCCATTAGATCTTGAGTCCAACGCCTTAAGCGTTTGGCCACGCTGCGCCATGTATGATCCATACTGCACGGTACGAACCCCGTCTTTTTTCCCTTCCACAGTACAATATTCTTTTTGTCTCCTAGCCATAGTCTACATCTTTACCACCTCTTGACAAAAGTGCGATCCATTTAATGGATTTATTATCAGCTGCTTATAAAATTCCTGCTTTAGTAACGAGTTCGCGATAACACGTAAAAAAAAAAATTACAACACTGAGTAATAATAACATCCTCCAACCCTTTCCAAATTTTCCACCATCTATCATGGGCGTATGCATATTGCACCGGTCGGTATGTAGATTGCGCACAAAAAAAAAATGCGATTATAGAATGCGCCAGATATTTTTCAACGTATTGAATGATTTTACATATTTGGCCAGTCTGTAGCTGAATGATAGTTCTTTCCAGGATTTACCGTTTGCCAGCTTTGCAGATTATGAGAAAAGAAACACTGTCTTTTTTTTTTCTGATAACAGTTGTTTCTTAATATATAATAATAATATAATAAAGGCTGACTGTATGTCCATCATATCAGCACCTGACCATGGAAAAATGTGAAGACTGCTCTGTTCAGTCAACGGATTGAACATTTCGTTGCCTTCATGACGAACCCGCCTATCGGCAAAAATTTCAAAATTCACTGTCTTCTCTATTCCTGATGTACACGGTGAGGTTTTTAATATGTATAAAGGATTTCGTAAAATTCGAAGTAGTACTGTAGATACAGCAAGATTCATAGTGGCCTAACTTTGTTTTTCGTTCTTTTTCTCTATGACTAACCGACCTATCACAGTAGGTCACGTGGTTAGATCAGCCAATCAGCTTCCCGCGGATATCTTAATCTAACAAACTGACCTATGACGACATCTATGACGCGGCAGTAGACGCTTTCTGAACTTCGCTGTGCTCCGCGAAGAGTTTATGATCTGTAAATATGTAATTTTAGACAATCAGTGTTGTTTTTTAACTTAAATGACTAGATCAGAATCTAACTTCCACTCACCTGTTGATGTGCAAGACGATTCATTGTTTAGTCATGAAATAAAGACATGGGAAAATGTGTCGAAAGGAAGAGGTAAGCTAGAAATATACCTTTTCTTTTAAGTTTGGAATTTCTGACTGTCAAGATAAAATGCCGATTTTTTTTTCTTCACCAAAAAGTAAATTGACGCTCTCCGCATATTAATAACCCGCCAGGCTGACTTCACCCTAATTTGAACTTGGCCGGTCCTATGCGAAAACGGACGATAGGCTATTTTCGGCGCAATCTACATTAACATAGGTCTTCCCCAGCCCCTGTCTGGCGCAATCTATAGAGTTATCCCCCAACCCCTGCCTGGCGCATTCCCCACCCCTGTCTGGCGCAGTTTATATAGATACCCCTTTGGCGCAGTCCACAAACTGTGTGTGTGTGTGTGTGTGTGTGTGTGTGTGTGTGTGTGTGTGTGTGTGTGTGTGTGTGTGTGTGTGTGTGTGTGTGTGTG
>JAWQUT010000018.1:1443452-1459331 GCA_033807755.1 Ellobium chinense | reverse complement strand
GTGTGTGTGTGTGTGTGTGTGTGTGTGTGTGTGTGTGTGTGTGTGTGTGTGTGTGTGTGTGTGTGTGCGCGCATGCATTGATTCTATGGTATCAGTAGAATTTCAGATACGCCACAGGATTTGCGTGCAGGCGTCCTCGCTTTGAACTGCCCGGACTGACTCAACGACTCAAGGAGACCATAGAATTGTCATAAAAACCTCACGGCAAGATCTTATTATAATGAACCAAATTTAATGACGATTTACAAGCCATATTAACCCTCTAAGACCCAAGAGTGAAAATATTGTTAGAAAATGTATTGTTATATGTACTGAGTAAAGGGTGCACATGGCTTTGCTTAATACGATATTGGAGACAAAAGTTTAAAACTCTAAGCACAGTTATCATTCAGTGGTCACAGAGGCCGTATGATACGAGCATAGTATGCTGGTTATTTGAGGACTACCTTTTATCATAATTAAACATCCTCTCCAAACTCATGTGCCAAATATGGGACAGTGGGTCCTACAGGGTTAAAGTGTAAACGGAGAGAGGTCAGGATGATACTTCTGAACGTTCACTTGCGTTGTTTCTGATGCGACCGTTCAAATATCATTTTTTTAAAAAATAAAATAAGGCTTACCAATTGGTTAAGAATTATAAGAACTAGACTATACACTAATAAACCCTTAATATTTTTTAAAAATTATTTTGCAATGCTATACAGTATTGTATTTTTTTTTCTTTAATAATTAGCTCTTCAACGCATATGCAAGAGTCATTCACTAGTTCACCCTGGATGAATCATCAAAAACAGTGATGGATGCAGAATTCAGAAGTCATCCATGGTAAATGTTACTATATTTAGTGGCAAAAGACAGATAAATGGTAGAGTAAATTTCTGTTATACCTAAAATCATCGGAATTACTAGCGCAACCTATGTTTTCTACGGTGGAGAATAGGACTAGCCTTGAGGTGCCCATTAAATGGAATCAAAGAGGTTACAATACTGTTGTGTATAGATGTAACTTCAAAGCCGTGACGTCATTATTGTGAGCCGATCCCCATAGTCTAATTAGAGAATATCCTTGAATCAGTCTGCACCTCGATCATGACTCACATTGCATGACATCGCCCACTCTTTGGCTAACGATAGAAATTGCACTGAATTGGCGTGACTTTTGGATCCCGGATGTGACCCTGGGAAAATAATTATTATGAGGCCCGCTACGGCGCGTTATTATGGGCTTGAATTTAGAATTATTCATCTGGTGAAACAATGTCTTAACAAAACCCTGAAGGATCAGAAATGCATGGCATAAAAATTAAGTTTCGTTGATTGAATTGTTGGGGTATAAACGAAACTTCCCTTAGTGTCAGGTCTGACTGATGACTGTAATATATGTATCTCTACACGTTGATGCAGTTCAAACAAATGTCTATTGTAAATAACTTATGTAATACAAATTCATGTACAGTATTCTATTGTCTGCTTGGTCATGAGATAATTCAAAGGCGATTTATACAATGAAGAGTACGTATTTACTCTGTTGCCATTTTATTTTTAAGGGTGTCTTAACAAATGTTGTGCCTATATTGGTTCTATTGTCATATGCCAGATCAGACGAACAGAGCGAGGACGATCACTACATATTAGAGACAAATTTAGTGTTCAAAATTTTGTGTGTGTTTGTGTAGACTGACGGTTGTGATTAATGAATGCAAAGAAATTGGTGCGGTGATTTTAGGTTAAGTAAAGTCAGGAAAGGCCAAATCGGCAATTCCCAAGAAAATACAAGTAAAATCTACATTTCTGAAGTTAGTTTTCAGATGGCTTTTTCCCGGCTATCTTTTTGTGCCGGTTTTTTTTTCACCAGGGGAAGAAAGTCAGGCCACATTTTTCAATCTCTGGATGTTGTGTTTCTTTAAATATCCTACGGAGTCCTGTTATAGTCTCAAGATTCACAAAGAACCAATGCTCTGATTTTTTAAGACAGAAATAGATCTTATGATGTTCCACATCAACAAATTTAGATTTACAGACTGCTTCTTCAGGTTCCAGGAACCAGATTATAAAATCCTCTCTAGGCATTTTAATAAATTTTTCTCATCGAACCAAAGGAGCGTTCCCAGATGGCCAAGACTAGTCCGTAGGTCTGGTACCACCACTGTGCTATAACCAAACTCTGTTTACAATGTGTGTGTGGATTTTTTTTTTNTTTTTGGGGGGGGGGGGGGGGGGGTGTCCTTCATATAAATTATTCACAATTTTAATTTAGCTAAAAAGGAGTTAAAATATGGCTTTCTTTTGCACACCATATCTCCGCACAAATGAAATTCGTTGACGCCAATGGCGAACACTGCGTGCAACATTTTTTTTTATTTTTTTGGTAATAAATGCAGGATTGCATTTCACCACTGCTGCGGTTGGTTTCAGGTCTTAAGAATATTTCTACACAATCTCTCCAAAGGACAGATTTTATAGCCTGCTCTTATTGACTCTGATAACCCAGATATTTTGGACCAGTCTGCAGAAGCTTCATTCTGTTCTGGCACTGTTAACTTTTTTTGCGCATATTGAAAAACAAGATAAACTTTAGACTCTGCGTGATTGTGTAGATATAATAAATGATAAGATACAGTAAACATTTATTATGCTGGCTGGTCATAAAAGATAACAACATAAGATACTGGATGCCCTTGGCACAGAAGAAAACAACATAGAGAGGCAGAGAGGCTTATGAAGTTGTCATTGATGAATTGATTAGTTAGAAAGATGTCATGGTCTGTGTTGTTTGGCAAGTGCTATGTAACTGGCGTCAATCGTACGAGATTTGCATCGTGGGAACTATCGACGAAGAATTATCCCCGGTCTAAAAAGATGTGCTTAAAAGCACCAGCTCCACCCGGTGCTAGGTACACTACAGAGACAAAATTTATAAGGCAAAGAAAATTTTATTGTTGGTGCAAGATGTCTGGAAGCACCAAACACAATAAATAACATTATGCAAGTTTGAGTAAGACACTTTTATGCTCCATTACTTCCGCTCAAGGAGTTCCTCCACTACTTTACTTCCTTTGGAGAAAGTGTAAATCAAATAACCGCCATTTTCTAAGGGCCTCATCGAAAGTCGTTGACCACAGCGTGTGCGTTATCATTGTATGTCTTGAGCGAAATGATTGGAGGGGCAATGGGGAGGGATAGAGAGAGGTGGTCGTGGAGGGGTGAGGGAAAGGGGGCAGAAGGTATGAGAGACAGAAATGAGGAACTGAAGAATGGAGACATGAGACAACTTTAAGACAGTGGACAGGCTATGTGATTACCTATTGCTAGGCGATATTTCGAGTTTTTTTTTGAATAATCGCGATTACTGATTATTCCAGCCACAGGTAATCGAAAAAAAATTGCCCCTCCCTCTCCTCCCACCCTCCTACTTCAAAGCTTTTTTTACCCACAGGCTTGACAACGACGATGTAGTTTCGCCCGGTGAATGCTTCTGTAAATTTTGATGACGGCATCCGCTAGCAAAATTTTGTTTCGTTTCCGGCCCGAGATTACCAATGGCCGTAGAAGGATCGGAGATTTTTGTAATTTTTTTTACTTAATCCGGCGATTCCAAATGACCATCAAGATGACCGATGTACCTTTTTGTAGTTTTTGTCCCGCTTAATTCGAAGGCCAGGTACTCATTCACACCTGATTCGAGGGGAAACATGGAAGTAAAATGTCTTTTCCCAGGACACCACAACGCAAACTGTCCCATGTCGACAGTGATTACAAACCTAGATTTATAAGAACTACTCACAAAGCCGCAAGACCACGCTGCTAGATGTGCACAGTTAAATTTCCTTGTGTCATTTTAAGAGGTACAATACCACAGTTAGACCTGATTGATTATTTCTTTAAGTACGGAACTCGTACAAGACAGAAAAAAAAATATCTCGTCAGATTGTATTTCTCCTTTTTAGCAACCGTTCTAATGCAATGAAATTCGGGGCCGTAAATGCCAGCCACCATGCCCGAGCCATGTGAGGCTGCTCTTATAGCTGCTGCACCCTTTACCCTGTGTGAACGAAAAATCGTTATTAAAGTGAGTTTAAACAAATAAGCCTAAATGCACAAATAAACGAATAAATATTAATAAGTGAATGAAATTCTCCGGGTTGCCAGCTATAAGGTGGTTCAGTAACGGATCTCGTCTAAGTCTGTATAAAATTTTAATGTTAGAATTAGAACACCGTTAGGATTGACGTAGAGTATGAGTTCATATTCTATTCCATAATTTAGGTAAAAGTACACAGTGGTTTCGCCTTGTTCAAAATATGAGACTGACTGTTATGTCAGTACCGGGCTTTCAGAAAGAGTTGAAAATCTTAGATGGTAAACATAATAATATCATTCATAATAGTCTACATTTCTTCATGCTAAATTTAGTGTTCGTTCGAATCCTTCACCAAACCTTAGTTTAATGGACCACTTCAGATTACTATTCCGCTAGCTCTCCCTGCTCTACTTTATGACTTCATGGAGGGCAAAATGTGGGCTTCAGTAATGACGCATAGTTTGCACCATTTCGCACGAATGCACTGGATGTTTTACATCGACCTCAAAATGTGCTACAGCGCTTCAAAGGCTTCAACAAGGACAATTTCTGTCTCAACTCAAGGACCTTGGGGTATACTCCGTCTGATCCTGCAGTTCCTTTACTTCCTTGACGAAAGCATCTTACTTGTTTCCGTAGGGCGGAAGCCCTGGGTCACCATGCTGTCCAAAATTTCGGAAATCATGTGACTGTTTAGTTCCTATTTCGAAGCGGTCCATAGAAAGCGACCTTATGCTACGTGAACATAGACTGCCAGTGCTTTTTATTCCTCGTTTATGACTTTGCAAGAATGTCTCACGCTGCCATTTTGTCTACCCAGTTGTACGACATGACAGCACCACTTGCTCAAGAGTCCATAAAAATTCTGTGTAAAAGAAAGAGATTGAATGTGATAATTTAGGCCAAAGAGAAGGAGCATAGAAAGAAGTCTCACTAGCTGAAACTCTTCAGCATTTCGTTACCAGCGAAATGTGGCCTGTAGGTTACACACGCCCAAATCTTTTTGCTATATGTACTGTCCATTGCCGTCACTCCAGCCCTAATTTTCATTGGCTATTCCCACTCACCAGTAATGGAGATAAGCATCTGATCTAAAAAATAAATACATTACTTTTAATAGCCCATAAGTAAAGTTTTTTGTCGTGACTTCTCGTTTGACCTACCCCCATGAAAAGCCACTTAAGGCCTCAGGCTATTTCAAGAAAACAGGAGGTTAGCTCATTGGCAGCCCCTATCTTTTCAAACCTCTGACCCGAAATAGTGCTGCTTTAATTTAACCTTAACTGGCCAGGAAAGTGGCAAATGCATTAGAACAGGTCATAGCTAAGGTCACTGGGCCACTGAGAAGGAGAAAAAAAATGATGTGATAAATAGATCACCCTTCCTTGTAAGTCCAACCGAAGTGACCTCAAATTTAATCCAGCCGAAGTGGCCTCAAATTTAATCCAACCGAAGTGGCCTCAGATTTAATGCGCATGTGTAACCTATAGTGCTGTGCAGTTGTTAAAAACTTGNGTTCCTATTTCGAAGCGGTCCATAGAAAGCGACCTTATGCTACGTGAACATAGACTGCCAGTGCTTTTTATTCCTCGTTTATGACTTTGCAAGAATGTCTCACGCTGCCATTTTGTCTACCCAGTTGTACGACATGACAGCACCACTTGCTCAAGAGTCCATAAAAATTCTGTGTAAAAGAAAGAGATTGAATGTGATAATTTAGGCCAAAGAGAAGGAGCATAGAAAGAAGTCTCACTAGCTGAAACTCTTCAGCATTTCGTTACCAGCGAAATGTGGCCTGTAGGTTACACACGCCCAAATCTTTTTGCTATATGTACTGTCCATTGCCGTCACTCCAGCCCTAATTTTCATTGGCTATTCCCACTCACCAGTAATGGAGATAAGCATCTGATCTAAAAAATAAATACATTACTTTTAATAGCCCATAACAAGTAAAGTTTATTGTCGTGACTTCTCGTTTGACCTACCCCCATGAAAAGCCACTTGCGGCCTCCGGCTATCTCAAGAAAACAGGAGGTTGGCTTATTGGCAGCCCCTATCTTTTCAAGTGCTGCTTTAATTTAACCTAAACTGGCCAGGAAAGTGGCAAATGCATTAGAACAGGTCACAGCTAAGGTCACTGGGCCACTGAGAGGGAGAAAAAAAAATGATGTGATAAATAGATCACCCTTCCTTGTAAGTCCAACCTAAGTGACCTCAAATTTAATCCAACCGAAGTGGCCTCAAATTTAATCCAAACGAAGTGGCTTCAAATTTAATGCGCATGTGTAACCTATAGCGCCCGTGCAGTTGTTAAAACCTTGTTATGCTACACTGCTACAGAGATGGAATATAATCTAGAAGGTTGGACCTCCCAATGGCAGGTGGTTGTCAAATGGAATCACTGCTTCTATATCACTCTACAGAGCTTCGTCTCTCTTGTCATTTTCCTTGCGGCTAATTATAAATTATTAAACATATAATTTGATTTTGACGCGCTTCCTTTCGTACTCTGTTTAGGCCTTCATGCAAGTTCCATTCCCTTTTTCATACCTGTTATGTTTATTTTCTCCAAGGTCATTAGTTCTCTTCGGTTTCCTGGAATCCAGCATCTCATTTCTTGTTTATCCATCCATCCATCCATCCATCCATCCATCCATCCATCCATCCATCCATTCACTTTTTTTTTTTAATTCACTCATATACTCAAATCCCACATAATTCGTAAAACTTACATCCATAGGTACGTTCTGCCAAAATGGCGTCCCGGACTAAATCAGTTACAATTTTCCTTATCTTGGCCATCCTGGCAACTCTGGAGGTCAGAGGTAAGATCACCGATGTGGACCAGGCTCAGGCGTTTCTGGATGAATTCAACCGGCAAGCGGCGATCGCCTACTCCACGTCTATTGAGGCTTCGTGGACTTTTAACACCAACATAACCAGTCATAACCAGCAGGTTATGGTAAGTGATGCGTTAAGTTTAGTGGGATGGGGAGTTAGGGAAGGTAGGGGATTTGAGGGAGGGGGGAAGGGAGAAGAGATCCACTGGATCCGGTCATGTCACCAGGACGTTTCATGCTTCCCCCCCCCCCCCCCNCCCCCCCCCCCCTTTAGCACTGTGACTAGGAGGGAGTTCATTCCACCTAATCTGAAACGTCAAAACATGATTTTGGTGTCCTCCTGCAAAAGGTCTGTCCAGATTCTATTTCCCTGGAGGACCGCACGAGGATCCGACGGTCTTGCGCTCAACAGTGGAGAAGCTTATGTGAAACACTGTAAGAACCAAACTATAACATCTAAGTCAATGGAACTCATCGTACGAGTCAAATTGTAAAAGCCTCTTTGAGCATTTAATAAAATTTTCTGTTCGAATCCAAAGAGTTTATCATAGAACTAGAGCATGTAGTGCCTCTCCGCGAGTCCTGGCAGTGCGTGGCCACGAAGGCAGCTGCTGACCTACAGCTGAGGGCAGGAAGTCCATTGCAACAGCACAGTAAGTAAGTAGTCCGAGAAAACGATCAGACAATGCAATACAAGCAACTACAAAGTTTAATAGCCTTGTATTTGAATAGATGTTGTAGCGCTTATGAATCTCCCATGAATTCTAAAAGATAAATAGCCTAGATAGATTTAAGCGCAAACTTTTATCAGGGATCTGGCGCGGGGCGCTTTATGTCACGTCATGACGTCAGGCGAGCAGATGTAAATAGTAGTCGTGTATCGTCAGTGTGAATCATTATTTTCATGTATAATGTGTATTGTTACTACATAACCTATGTGGTACACTCCGCTGTAGTCTAATTCTATTATAAACCCTTTGCTCAAACGACATGAACGTTCCAGAATGGTCAAGACTAGTCCGTAGGTCTGGAGCCACCACTAGTCTCAAGTTACATGTTGTTTACAGTGGGTGTCCTACATTTAGATTTTTTTTCGCTATTTCATTTTAAATGAAAAGGGTTAAAATTTTCGCTTTTTTTTTTGTATACCTCAGGCTTTACAAACAAAACCTGCATAGGCCTTTGGGAAACGCTGTCGGCAACAAATATTTTGTTATTTTACAAGTTTAGGGCTGTCTTTCACCAAAATTTCATTTTAGATGAAAAGCTTTACATTTTTGCTTTCTTTTGTAGACCTCAGGCCTTCACAAATGAAGTCTGCTTAGGCCTTTGGGAAACGCTGTCGGCAACAAATTTTTTTTTTTCTGTTTTACGTTTAGGGCAGTCTTTCACCAAATATGCGGTATAGATTCCAGTATTGCGACCATTTTAACACAAATATTATATTCTGCTTCGATTGTCTCTAGTAGCTCTGGATTTCGACCAATGCGGATACCACAGCCTTCTAGCCTTTAATATGACTTTTTTCCCCTTTTTGGAACTTTTTTGTCCTTGATATTTTCGGACTTTGAATTTAATAAATTGTTTTTGTATTTTTCCTTTTGTTTTATGTTTTACCACTGGGTATATATAGTAAAACAAAAGGAGGACTTGTATCAAGCATGATCAGTGAGTCAATATGTGTTATAATCTACAGCTGGATGAAGATCTGAAGCTGGCTAAGTTTGTTCAAGAGGCAGCACACAATGCAAGCCAGTACAATCGGGATGTGATGCCTCCTATCATGAGAAGAGAATTCATCAAGATTATGGACATTGGCACCTCGGCCCAGACAGACGAAACCAAACTCGTTCGTGTGAGTTCCTGTCTCTTTTTACCGATACAAAGGGCTGTTGTTGTTACTGTTGTTGTTGTTGTTATTGTTATTGTTGTTGTTGTTGTTAATGTTGTTGTTGTTGTTGTTGTTGTTGATATTGATGTTGTCGTTGTTGGTGGTGGTGGTGGTGGTGGGGGTGGTGGTGATGTTGCTGTTGTTTTTGTTGTTGTTGTTGACGTTGTTGTTGTTTTGTTGTTGTTGTTGTTGTTGTTGTCGTTGTTGACGTTGTTGTTGTTGTTGCTGTTGTTAAACCTAATAAGTTCACATTAGTGAGATACTTTATAAGCGAATGTGATGAAGACATACAAAGAAATTTTGAACAAAGTGACACCAAATGTTGTATTCGATCTAATTCATGGACTACGTCGGTAGGTATTAATATAATCGATTTGTTGAAATTCCATTGTATAGCGGACCGGGATTATCAGAGTTGAAATGGAATCGATATTGTCGAAAATCAGAACATGACGTTTGAGTTTCGAAGAATTCAAAAATTCAGTTAATCGGACCACTACTGCCCGGCTGCACATGCTGCCCCTCTCTCTTTCTCTCTCTCTCTCTCTCTCTCTCTCTCTCTNCCTCTCTCTCTCTCTCTCTCTCTCTCTCTCTCTCTCTCTCTCTCTCTCTCTCTCTCTCTCTCTGAGGTGAATCGACCTCAAACTTCATGTTTTTGCATGATAAAAAAAATACTTGGAAATTTATAAGGTATGTTGAGTGACAACCTAAGGCGAGCAGTGTTTTCATGTAGAGAACTTGAGCCGTTCTTGTTATTTATTGTTCTTTTTGATGTTTAGTAACATCTTGCAGAGCTTTATATCTTAGGTCGCCAAAATAAGAATTTACAGTACCAAAAGCGGCAAAAAAGATTACACAATCTCAGGGAGGTGGTTTGGGGNNNGAGAGAGAGAGAGAGAATTCAGAGTTTGCTACTGTAAGACTGATAAATATGTGGCCTGAAGGCTGCGGGTTGTTTTTTTTAATTGTAAAAAGTCCTCTATATACCCCAAAACAAAACAAAAAATATCCCCAAAACATCGTTATAATATTGAGCCAGCACGCCAAATTTCAAGTGTTTCTGTGGAGCGACTGCAAAGTTATAAAATGTGTAAGGTGGGACAAGAGTTTTTGAAGGCACTATAAAAGTCTAAAGCAGTCTTGATTAATATAATATGGCCTGTATTTCACCAAATGTCCAAAATATAGTCTCTCACTGAAACGCTAACGACTCTGCTTTTTTGTCCGGCTAGGGACGTGGACTTATAAGAGTCCCTCTCTCGTGCATAAGAGAAGAGAAGAAAAACTCTTAAAGCTAGGGGACATTCCGACATTGCAATGAAACTGTCTTCACAACGCAATTACAGAATTTATAAGCACATTTTATCGTTTCTATAATGACGGGTGTATATTTGCTGGACAGATCAAGACTAAAATAAATGCAATACAATTTTAACAACACCACGAGCTGAAAACAGAAGCATTTGATACGACAGGTGTATCTTGCACTGAATAATAAAAGATTTTGAACGGTGTCGAGTGCAACGTGGTAATTTATTTGCACACCACTGGCCTTGCGCAGCGAGCCAATATTGCACGAGGCGTCTAGGCACGGCCAGTGACGTGCAAACAAAATTGCATGGTGCGATCAAAACATCGGCAAATGATCATTTCACGATTTTGAATCGACTGTGGAGATAGATACAGAATACCAGAGAAAAGTACAGTGAAATTCTGATATATACGCTCACATCAATCTAAACTATTGAGGATGTGTTATCAGACATTTTGTGTTGTTCAAAATAATAATAACAATAATAATAATAATAATTTATTTGGATAAGTACCACTTTACAGCGGGGGTTTCACTGGTCAAGGCAGGCTACCAGCGAAACGTCCATCATACAATATTATTAATTTAACTCTTTAAAGTGTCTGTTTATATATAGAGTTATTCTGTAATGATTATCACTGTGGAAATGTGAAACAAAGTGTTTGGCGTATGCCTAATAAAGATTTTGAACTTGAACTTGAACTCTTTAAAGTGTCTATTTATTCATTTAAAAGCGTTCTTCTTTATCAGGTCTATACGTCACACAGCAATTTAAAATCTGTTCTACAACAGCTATGTATAAAACATTTTTGTTAGGCTGCCGAGCTGACATAAAATTTTTAATACATAGCTCTTGAGTCTTATAAGAGAATGATTCTAGCAAAACTTGACAACTGTAAATATTCGTTAAATACACTCTCACATTCATATAAGATTCAGGGTGCTCTTTATAAAGGGCTTGTCCTATAAAGAGGTCTGCCTTGGGCACAAACTCCTCTCTATATACTATACCATACTGTGGAGGGTTCTGCTCCTTCTACCTCACCTCACACAACTGGAAATCGCCGACCGTTTCCCTATGATTACGGCCCTTGACAGACGAGATGTAAAAAACGCAGCAGGAATTACTGCGCAGTCTGGAGATACACTGTGGCAAATGGGTGCGGTCACACGAGCGACAGGCAGTAGTTTCAGTCCGGGCGTAGCAGATGTGTGTCGCCCACATTCTGGTATGCCGCGACACTCACCATAACCAAAGCCACCCTGACTCTCCGATCGTCCATGTTGAACTGAGCTGTAGCGTTAAATGTCGCCCGTCACAAAAGTAAGCGACACTTTCTGCGCAGAATTTACTGCGCGACAATTGTAGCTCGTCTGTCAAGGCACTACGATGTCACTTTCTCAACGCAATGTCTTGTGACGTTTTTCACATCTTTTTTTTTATTGCTCTGTCGGAGTGTAAAATATCGAGTTTTATTTACATTGGCTGAGTGCAAATACGAGATTTTACCTGGGAAGCTCGAGGCCATTGTGATCCTTCGCATGCAATATGAAGTTTTGATCACGTGGGATGAACATCAGTCACTGATTGGGTCTACTCCATAATAATATAGGCCTGTAACATACTATACTTCCAGTGTGCTGTTAAACTGAAATTTTATACAGTAATCAACTAAATGACTTTGTATGTACGTTACTGACCGATCAAAGCGATTTTGACCAACAGTGGTGAGGCCCTTNCCCCCCCACTCCCCCACCAACCAACCTGGCCTCAGAAAAGAAGCACAAAAGTGATTGGCAGGTGCTTGCGTGTGATTCTCCCACTAACATCAGGTACGCCCCTACTACTGTTGACTTTAGTGCTTGCTACGCCCATGAAGCTACCGCAAAAGGAGGCTGAGAAGAGCCTCTTGGGGCGCTGTAAATTATGGGGCTTAAAATATATATATATATATATTTTTTAATCTGTAGAGGTGCCGCCTAGCGTCGTGTCACATGGCTATAAGTATGAAGATACCTATCTTTTTTCTACTGTAGGCCATAAAAGGTTTTACACCCCTCATTAACTCATCTGTGGGCCCCGTGCCAAAATAGTTCCCACACAAGTTGTTTAAATCGTCCTCCATATTTTGACACATAGAAAAATACCTCTAGACCAATAATTTTTAGATTTTGAGGACTTTGTCAGTGAATCAGACTACCTGTTTTCTTGGGGTTTTTTTCGGCCTTTTCACACATTAAGCAGGGGTAACCTTACCCATCCAGCAACACCCACACAGTTTATATTTGAGTGGTTAAACTTCACCAATTCTGAGTCTACAAAAGTATTCGTGCCAATCTAAGCTTTTGAAATTCAACTCCTATCTCTTTCCCCCTTCCGCGTGGCCAGGTCTCGGTGCCTTTTCTACCACGAGACATTGGCTCTTTGTGGCATGGAAAAGTCTGCGGATGGGACTCCGTGTGGTCCCCTCACGTCTTACGTTAAAACTCATGTTATCGCAGTGTCATTCCCCCGCCCCCTTCCCCCACCCGCCTGGGCCCAGGTCCGCTTCAAGGGACGGGCTACCGGCTGGGCAATATACCATCCGCGTTGCCAGTCGTCTAATTTTACTATTGGCATCTTCGTACCTATGGGGCAAAAGAGAATAAACGGTTTTGTTCCTTCGTTACAATGAGAGTGCCCTTCACTTTAATGTAAAAGAAATAAGTTTGTGCTTGCGCGTTAACGTTGGGAAGGCAGACCGTGGTTAGAATTACACTAACACTGCATGTTGAACGCTAATAAGGATGCATTCAGTACAGAAGCAATAAGGGTAGTATCAGAGATCCGTTCGCTAATGCGCAAGCTCTCTATTGAGTCTTGTAAATACATATGTATTGCTCTCACTGTTTGCTATGGTCTGAACATGTATTTATTCATAAACTTTCAGCTCAACAAAGTACTCAGCGAAATGGAGACTATCTACAGTACCGCCAAGCCATGTATATCCCCCTCACGGTGCCTTCCCTTGGATCCTGGTGAGGCATGGAAAAGACAAGGAAACAACTGGGATGTGAATGGGGCGNGGTGGGGGGTGGGGGTGGTTAAAGGAGTGTGAAAGCAAAATGAGAAGTGGATGTAAATATCTTGGTAGAGAGACAGTGGTGATCACTTGATTCAGACAAAACATAAGATGGCGGCGGTGATGGTGATGTCCATAATGATGATGAGAGGATGGTGGCGATGAAAGTGGTGGTGGTGGTGGTGGTGGTGGTGATGATGATGATGATGCTAATGATAACATATTGATAAAGGCCTTAAAGCCGAAACGTTTAGATGTAATTTTCGGTCTTAATTCTTTACTAGATTTTTAATAAATTCCTTGAATTAAGGTTGAGCTTTTAATTTTTCTCAGTTTTAAATGACGATGGTGATGATGATGACTGTGTCGTGACGTGAGCATATCGATGATGGCGGTGGCTCTGTCATAGAGAGCCTTTTATGAAATCTTAAATGGGGACTATAAAAGAAGATGATGATGATGATGATGATGATGATACCTTGTTTCGGTTCCTTTGATATTTGCGTCTGTTCAAGCTTTTTCATGACTACTGATCAATTTTTTTTTTTTATGACATGTCATTCTTAGTTCATTTATTTCCTACACCTGAAGATGGACGCCAGTCCGAAAATTTGTGTATTAAATTTGTTAAATTGTTATAGTGTTTTTTGCCTTACTTATTTAGATCCAGTGCGGATAAATGTTTTACAAATAATTATGATGATGATGATGATGACCTTGCTGATTGCCTCATCAGATCTGACCCGCCTTTTGGCCACTTCCCGAGACTACAATGAGCTGTTGGCTGCTTGGAAAGGCTGGCGGGATGCTACCGGCCCCAAAATGAAAGCTTTGTATACTGAATTCGTGCAGCTGAGCAATGAAGCGGTGGGAATTCTTGGTAAGGACATAATGTACTTCTTTGTTGAACACTTGGCCACACGACCTTTGGTCGTAGTACATTACTTATACACAGTCAAGAGACATTTTGACGATGATATCATGAATTAGTCTCATGGATAATTGACAGACAAAGAGAAGTTTGAAAGTATACCAGAGACACACACAACATAGAAAGCGCACGCGCATACACACATATACGCACACACCAACTGTCGCACAAACGCACACGCACACAAGCACATACATGCACAAGCACACCCACGCGCATGCATACACGCACGCGCACACACACACACACACACACACACACACACACACGCACGCACGCACGCACGCACTCACTCACGCACACACACGCGCGCGCGCGTGCGCACAGACTCACACACACATACGCATATGCAAGTGCGCACGCGCGCACGCACTCTCACACATACACACACACACACACACACACACACTCACACACACTCACACACACTCACTCACTCACTCACTCACTCACTCACTCACTCACTCACTCACTCACTCACTCACTCATTCACAACCACTCACTCACTCACTCACACTCGTTCACTCACATATGCATCTAACTGACTTTTTCTTTCCTAGGTCACGCAGATACTGGAGCTTACTGGCGTTCATGGTACGACAGCCCAACGTTTGAGGCTGAAGTTCGAGCCCTCTTCGATCAACTCCGTCCACTCTATGAACATCTACATGCTTACGTAAGGAGACGTCTCCGCCTCATGTATGGGGCTGAAAACTTTCCTTCCTCGGGCCATATCCCTGCTCATCTCTTAGGTAAGCTGAATGTGAGACGCTGAGAAATGACTGAGTTTGAACCATTTCCTGGGAATTTCTGTGGCCATATGCATAATCCTTACGTTAGTTGACGCAATGCGGTAACCGCGGGAAACTCCCAAAACATTAGTAGTGTTCACTGTAGATTACACAATACGTAACTTAATGTATGAATTATGCATACGGCCACTGGAGTGGTGTCCCTTGCTGTGCTGAACGAAGCGAAGATGGGAGTATAAGCCTATAAACTTCAAAATCGATAGCCCCAGTGAGGGCGATGCCCTTTTTAGTGAATATCGTTTGAAGGTTCAGCAAACTGTCATCACGCGAGCTAATTCCTTTCTACGCCTCACCAACAACTGCACTTTGTTCGGCATGGAGAAAGTCACCCCACCTCGTCTGCGCCCTCTCTACCTACCACCAGTCTACATGAATAATAATTATAGGATGGTTGTAGTAGTGGTGGTGGCAGTGATGGTGATGGTGGGTAGGTGATGATGGTTTTACTGGTGTTGTTGGAGGGGGGGGGTAAAGAGTGGTGCTGGAGACGACGAATGGCAAAGACTGATGGCAGTGGTGATGTGGTGAGGATGGTGGTGCTTGTGGTAGTGGCAACGATGCTCGTGATTTATTCCGAGAGGCCTTCTCGAACTGTCGAGGTGATTTTTATTAGCTTGCTTTTTTAGCTTGGAGAGGCAGGTGGAGGTAAGGAAAAAGGAGCGGGGAATTGCAATATTTATGGCTCGTTCTAAATTCCAAATTTAATAGATGATAAGAGGTGTTTTGTTGTTTTTTTAAATAACATAAACTTGATGTAACAGTTTCATTTTATCCTGGTGACGCTTGAACCAAGAGGAAAATATTTTAGAACTTGTGATTCTAATGTTATTATCCTGCTTCTGAACCTAGTGGCTGTGCTTGACCCCTAAAACTGACCCCTCCCTCCCAGCCCCTCCCTCCCAGCCTTCGCCCTCTTCCCTTACTGCACTTCCCCCTCCCCCCCCCCC
>JAWQUT010000018.1:1427028-1443398 GCA_033807755.1 Ellobium chinense | reverse complement strand
GTAACAATTCGGACTTTGGATAATGTAATCCTATGAGTTGTCTGGGGCCAGCAGAGGCGTCATATCATTATGACACACACTTGAAAGACTGTTTTATTGAAATAATAGGGTACCGTCTGATTTAATATGGTCTGTAGGACGGTTCAGTCTTCCTTTAAACTAAAACACGACAAGGGCATCCAGGTTTGGTTTGGTATTTATATTTCACGAGAGAAAAGTTTTAGGGTTCTTTTTTAGCTAAATTCTACCCGGCTTTGCACGGGTTACACTTAATGATGAACTGCCACGGGCTAAATCGAATACGTTGTCTTGCTGTTCTACCATAATGTTTCTAAAGAGATGCAGACAGGACACCTTGCCCTTTTTGCCCCCAGTTGTATGGAACTGTCTGTTATAGAATGAATGAATGAATGAATGAATGAATGAATGAATTGAATGAATGAATGAATGAATGAATGAATGAATGAATGAATGAATGAATGAATGAAGTTTCCTGTGGTAAAACAAAGGGCAGGCTGCAGTTTGTCTCACAGGTTAAAAAAATTCAGTCTGATTTCAGACTATTTGAGAAAAGCCGTTTAAAGCATATTTATCTCGAAACCGAGAGCAGATCCTGCTGCCACTGTCAGGTCAAAATCGACAGGAAAATTCTAGCTAGAAGTTTAATCCTACAACCACAAAAGCGCAAAATAGCCACGGTCGTGCTGAGGTGTCGTAAAACCCTAACTCAGACAAACGAACAAATCTCTAGACCGAAATCATTTGTGCAGGCTTGTCTTTGTGCAAAAAATAATTTCTGAAGTTATGGCTGCTATATATTTTAGACCATGTGAGACTCTCCTGCTCTCTTTCGCGTTACATAAAAGCACAATAATGTACGTACCAATTTCTCTTTACGAAGAGGTTAATAAATCAGATTTTTATCCGTAGTGACATGTCAGGCTGTATATTTCTATATAGATAGGTTGTATATTTCCATATAGGTACGTTGTATATTTCTATTTAGGTCATCTTTAATGCGAGCTTCTCCGTCAACGCGGCCACTTGTGAATCCGACTTTATATGTGATATAATAATAATATTAACAATAACAATTACAATAACAATGCAGTTTATAAGTTTCGTATCCAGGCCAATGCCCACTCACGCGACTTCACGCTATTATTACCCCCCCAGCAAGCCAGATCACTCGATGACTCTCTCAGTTGCCTGGGGGTGTATCTTGTGGTGCCGCTGCCATTTGGAGGCACGGAACACCAGCATTGTGACAATATCCTTCACTGCCTATAACCAGTTACCCATTTTACAGACGGGTGGACTGAGGGAAATGTGGATGAATCTTTATTAAGAATCTACTCCTTTGCAATGGGGACAGACAAGACGGGTAACCTGTCTGCGTCATATATAGAAAAAATATGCCACACATTATACCTACTGACATTAAAAACGTAAAATATGTCTATTTCGTAAAAAAAAAAAAAAATAGTTAAGCTAAATTATCCAATCCCTGGCTAAAAGTGAAAACGGAAGGACATGAATCTTTAATATCAACGGTCAAGAGAGTTTCTCTTCTCCAGCATGCACAGGTTGTGTTTTTTAGTTACCAAAGAGTTACACGGTTTATTTTCTGGTACGACGGTTGATTTTCTTCGCCGCCCACTTCCTGGCTTGTAAACTGAAAAAAAAACTATATAATAATAATAATAATAATAGTAATAATAATAATGCTGTTTACATGTCTTGTATCTAGGCTAATGCTCGCTCACGCGACTTCACATTATTATTACCCCAGCAGGCCTGATAACTCTAGGACTTGCTCCACTCAAAAACTGATATTTCAGGAAACATGTGGGCCCAGCAATGGTCAAGCTTAGTCGATGACGTCATGCCGTACAAGGGTAAACCCTCTTTAGACGTCACAGCGGAGATGGTCCGGCAGGTAAGGGGATCACTGCACATAGAATAAGAGTAAAACTAAATATATTTTATTGCGTTTCTATGGCAGATAGTGATCCATATAAGTTACTGGCACGTTTTGTGGGGTTTTTTTTCGGTTGTTTTTTTTTTCGTTTTTTGGTTTTTTTTCGGTTTTTTTGTTGGGTCCTATAAAAATAAAGCATTTTATTATACAAATTCTACTGTGATTTCGGATTTTTTTTTCTTCCCATGGAGGTTAAAATACTTCGATTGCCCGGTCTTTTAAAGGGAAGAAAAAAATGAGGTCAACGCCTAACATTTTTCACAAATTTCTTGCTAAAATAGTCACCTCTTCATCTGACTTTGTGCTCAATGTTTCATTAAGCTGGTTTTGATCGCGTGCTCATACATAAGTCTAACGCACTTTAGTTTTACAATTATAAGGTACAAATTTTACCTATAGTTTTAAAATTGGATGTTTTATCTAGATCACAGGTTGCTGTTTGCTTTTTTTTAATATATTTATTTATACACGCTGACTTTGGCCGACAGGGCCCCAAATATGGGGGACTTTATATATTAGCGGACCAATAGAGCTGTACACAATCTGTGATTTGGCCTATTGATAGGGACCTAAAACCTATACAACAATAATAATAATAATAATAATAATAATAATGCGGTTTATGAGTCTTGTATCCAGACCAATGCCCGCTGACGCGACTTCAAATTATTATTACCCCAGCAGGCCTGTTCACTCTAGGACCTTTTCCACTCCATAGTGAGCATACAATGCCACAGCCAGTTACAGGCTCTGATCACTAACATTCTGACAATATCTTCCACTGCCTATAGCTGCGTGCACTGAGGAAAATGTGAATGAAATGTTTTCCAAAGATTAGATTGGATACGAGACTTATAAGGCGGATTATCATTATTATTATCACTTTAGTTGTTATTATTACTATAATAATATTAATTATTATTATTATTACGATTGTTATCAGAATTTCAAACTCTTTAGGGTCCCAATCTTTAGTAGTAATGAGATCTTGAAATTCATTCTTGCTTCGCAGAATTACACCGCCCTTAAAATCTTTCAAACTGCTGATGAATTTTTCGGGTCTCTCGGCTTGGCGACGATGCCTCAGGAATTCTGGGACAAATCCATGCTTGAGAAGCCCAAAGACGGCCGAGATGTCGTGTGTCACGCCTCTGCATGGGATTTCTACAATCAAATTGACTTCAGGTTCGCTATATAAGTCTACGATCAACAAATTTGAAGAGTTTGATTGAAAATGGCAATCTATACGAACTAGCAAAGTTGGTTAATTATTATCTCGTTTTAACAATACAGTAAGATCAGTTTTCAGTCCCAAATAAATAAATCAATGAATACAATTTTAAGAGTAAACTAGGAGATGCTGTCATTCAGCCTGATGGATTTCTTACTTTTCTTGGGGGAGGAGGGGGCAGGANGGGGCAGGAGGGGGCAGGAGGGGGGAGGGAGAAAAGGATATATTTCCATTCAAGGGATTTTGTTGCACCTTTAGTAGATACATATACTTTTTCAGGTTGATCCGAGCAGGAATCCGAAAGAATTGAACAGTAGGAAGGTTTACGTACGCAAAAGAAGTGTCAGTTAAGCACTTTATATTCAGTAAAATGTAGGGGTAACCTCAATACTCTCCCCTCCTGTGGTGTTCGAAAATTGTGAAAATAATAGTACTCCATGACTATATGAAACTTCTCAAATTGATAACGTGTGTGTTTTGTTTGTTTTTTTCTTGAAACAAACTGTAAACTATCTTTACGTCAGTGATGAGGATCCTCTGGTAATGACAATGACTTTTATTGCAGTCCTTATTTATAATAGGGGCATATCTGGAGCATCACACTGTCAGTATATTTTGAATAGGGACAAGTAACATAGAACATAGAACATACAGCATACGTACATCCTTTCACACAATTTCATTATATAAAACAACAAATAATGCCAGTCTTCTAACTACTGCATAATTTCTACTTTTAAAGCGTTCTTTTGTCTTGAAGAAATTTGAGCGGCTATAATAATATGATTTTAAATATAATTTTCTTTGTCTGCTAGACAATGGCAAATAAATAGATAGTGGAATTCATCACTCATCTCGCCATGATATAGACTACACTTTCTTTCTTCAAACGCAAGAGAATTCCATCTTCCCTTTTCAACTAGCAAACAGTGGTTAGAGAGTGTAAATTTTGTTAAGCTAACTAGTATCTAACTATATTATTGTCAAACTAGTATCGTCCACCAACAAAATTGCATGTCTGTTCAGACCTATTACCTCTGCGACATGTGCCTAGCTTTGTTCATATATATGGTTCTGGTTAAAACACCCTAGCATCCTTTTTTCAGAGTAAAGCAATGTACAGACATAACACAGGATCACCTGGAAACGGCTCATCACGAAATGGGGCATGTCGAATATTTTCTGCTGTACAAAGACCAGCCAATATCTTTCCGGGATGGTGCAAATCCTGGTGTGTTCTGGTTTTAAGTTTATATGATTCATTCTTGTAGCTTTGACCAACTGTTCTGGTGCCCTGGCGTTTAGCGAGTTTTCCCGGTGGTGATACATTGTCAGAAAACATCAATCAGTACCATAATTTCTATTTTTTTTTTGCCAGTCAAGAAATTACGGCATTTTGGTAGCGCCTCACTTTTTCATTCTTCAGTATTCATGTCATTGAAATCTCGCCTTCGCTCAGCGCTGAGGCGATGGATCAGTTGGGTACTCCAGTTTTCACAAGCGACTGTCTCTCCCTGTTCCACATAACCGGGAAAGTTTAGGTTTAGGGTAATAACCAGTCAATAGCGGCTTGTTGTAATAACCAGTCAACTGAAAGATACAGTAGACGACGGTTAAAACGAAATCCGTGGGACCGAAGATTTATATTCGGTTCAAAGAGAGTCTCAGTTTAGACAGAGAAGCCTAAAAACAGGGAAGTGAACGGAACTTCTTGCTGCCTATCGTTTTAGCGGTAATTTCGGTTTAACTGTTTTCGCTTTAACGGTTATCTACTGTATTTGTCTTAAGTGTATTTCACATACATCTCTCCATGCTCAGAGTAAAACAGTGTACAGATATCAACCAAGACCACTTGGAGACCGCTCACCACGAGATGGGTCACGTCGAATACTATCTTATGTACAAGGACCTACCTATTAAGTTCCGGCGTGGGGCAAACCCTGGTGTGTTTATGTGCAATATATATTTTTTCCCTGTGCACTTAGGTGATGGGCTTTACGCGAGTGTTGGGCCATTGTTATTAATTTCTATTTTTTAAAAAAAACTCAGTAATTTATCAATCTATCTTTTGGCATTTTGAGCAATGGCCCACTAAAAGTATGTTATAAAAATATTGTTACGATAAATGTCCGATACTTATTTTAAACTTCAATCTTGATCATAGCTGATGTAGATGTTAATGACTTTAAAAAGAAATGAAGCATATGATAATCCTGATGCTTCTTTTAAAAATTATGTTTTGATTAGACATGTCGAGATACTGTGAATCCCTAAGTGAATTTAGAGTGCTATCATAACCAACACCTTATTCTCCTCATCATAGTTATCATTTCTTTTGTTCATTTTGCTGCTTTCTTTTCCTGCTAGTGTGACAATATTCTTGAGTTAGACTTCAGTGTAGAAGTTTCTTAAAGGAAGAACTCTAGTCGATTAGCAAGTGTATGTGACATTTCTAGAAGCCCATTACCCAAATGTGACACATCACCGCTGCAGCTTTCATTTTCATTACCAGCTTTCCCAGTAGGCCTACTTACACGTGCACCAAATTGACCCTCTTTCTGAGGGAGCATATTTGAGTATTTTGTACTCAATATCCATACCATAGATCTATTTCACTGCATATCAGAAGAATTTAATCGTTATTAAGATATGTATCTTATTTCCCGCCTCAAGGAATGTGCACACTGAAATCATTATACTGTATTTAGGTAACAAGACGCTCAGAAAGATATTGACTTTGTCACAGTCAGCTGTCTTGAAATGAGCACTGGAGACTTCGGAAGGTTTCAATATGAATCAACATATCCAAATTTAGTGACTTCAGTCTTCACAGCTTTAGCATAGAATATGAACATTAGAATGGCAAAATCGCATAGTAATGTGGCAATATTAGGTGTAGCAAAAAATGTCCTTTACATTTTATAATCTCTTATTTCAGGCTGTTTGCTTTGAACTATGCATGCTATCTGACATTCCAACTCATTGCTACCATCTTATGACAAAAAGGCACATATGCATTATAAATCATAGTGCATGTGCCTTTTTGTCACAAGACGGTAGAATATACCTCTCTGGCACTATTTAAATGGCGTCAACTCTATCCATAATCATATATAAAAGCTGAAAAGATATAGTGTTTTTTATGTATATATATATATGTTCTTGGGCAATAGTTAGGGGCAATTCCAGTACCATGCCACTTCTGTTACCTAATTTCTGAAAAGCTGTCTTTGTAGCAACCATTTTTGATATATGATTAAAGAATGAATTATGCCTCTTAGAAATAATCAAAATGATTGCTTTAAAGTCAAAGCTTTCCAGAAAGTTGCATAACAGATATAACAAAATAAGACTACATCATTTAGATATGTTGCGGTGTAAAAACGAACGCTGTGCTTTCCGTTATTTATTGGAAGGCTTGGCTACTTGTTGCACTTGTCTTAACGGACTTCGTTTCAACTTCTGGTAGTCTATGATAATGATAATTTCAAAAAATCAGTCTCTTAAGATTTCTAATCCACTCCCATATTACTAAACTTATTTTCGAGTTTAACTTCACTGACTTAACAGGGGTTGTGTCACGACAACCTTCCATTCTGGATCAAAGATGGCTCCGATGACCTTGATGGCCTTTAGTCTTATGACCACACGTGATGTTTTTATATCTTTAAAAAACATGAACGGGACAAGAAATGAAAGAATAGTTTTGGGGTCATTTATAGTGAGTTCATTTTTTTTTTTCGTTTTTCATCAGTGCTTTAATGCTTTGCTTCAACCGTTAAATTTTCAGAATAAAACAATGTACTCAGATTACACAAGAGGATCTTATAATCGTCCACCATGAGATGGGTCACGTAGAGTATTATTTACAGTACCGGAATCAGCCCGTGAAGTTGCGAAGGGGAGCTAACCCTGGTTTGAAACGCACATGGGAATGCCTTTCTAGATCAACACACAAGCATACGTGCACATTTTATTTTGAGGTTGTTTGATCTACATGAACTCCACGTTTTGACTTGAAATTATCATGTAGAAGTACCCTCACTTTCACTTGATGACTACACGTATTATTTCTATCCCTTTCAAAGATGAACAAAGGAAGACATGATAGCTGCACGCCTGCACCAAGATTGTTTGAGAACCTAGCATCAAAGAGACATAGATTTACAGGACACATGTATAATCAGCGAGATAGTTGTTATGGGAAAACTAGAGCGACGCACTACAATAAATGAACGACACTCGAAACCTGCACTGATCATAAAACTAAGATAAGATAAGTTAAGATAAGATATGATAAGATAAGATAAACTTTAATATCCACGAGGGAAATTCCGTTCACAGTTGATACACATTCAACAATAAATATAACAATAATATAACTAGGTACCAGCACCTCATTATTATATGTAATGTTGTTGAAGAAAAACGTTATGTGGTTGTATCACAATTGTTGATACGAATGGGTGTATATAACCAACACATTTCGTAACTATCTCATTTCAAAGTAGAGACAGACCAACGCCAACACATGAAGCAAGTTTATCAAACTGGACTTCACATTTGCATGATAATTTGTGTATTTTAAAGTATGAAGTTTCTTGAACAGCATCAAGCACCGGGCATCACAAGCCATAATTCCAGCAATCATGACTTCCGCTATCCACGTTTTCCAATGTCAGAGGAATATGATTGGCCGATGGGGTTTGTTACACTGGCTATAATTGGCTGAGGGATCTTTTTACTTTCGAAAGCGACATTTGATGACTCAGTTGTTCTTTTATTTTGTTTAAACGAGCTACGCTAGGTCTATAGTAAATTTCCTCTGCTCTTTGCAGCATTGCGACATTACTAATGTAATTAGCTATCTTTATAACTGCTGACTTAATCCACAACGGCATTGTACTTGTATAATTAATTATAGTATTGATATCAAACCCAGCTACTTCTAGAAAGCCCCGCTGAAACGTCTGCGAGTAGAATAAGATTAAACTGTTCTTCACTTTCCATTATTCACACCGATTTTATCACCTAGTGATCGCTTTCCTATTAATATTACTGTAAAACTGTCTTTGCACGATCTGAAACTATCTTAAGCAGCATGAAAATGCTCCGAATGTAGCATGGTTCTTAGATCTGCTTGTGAGTATTTTTTCTGTCTGTTGTCTGTTGACCGCATGCTGTCGCTCATTCTTTTCCTGGTATGTTTATTGTCTGGCATAAGTATATTACTTCTTACTTTATATATCGTTTTGCATACATTATTTAGTCTATAATATTATAATTTATTAATGGTCTTCATTCTCGCTTTTTATTTACATCCCAGCAAAATACAGAACATCACAATGGCATTGTCACATAGGTCCCATTTAAATTTAGAAAGGGGCAATTCCAGCGAAATGCCACTTTTGTAGCGCTAATCTCTGAAATGCGCTGACTTTATAGCAATCCGATTTGATTTATAATAAAAGAGTGAATTAACCCCTGTCAGAAATAATTTTTAAAAAACTGATTCCTTTAAAGTCAAAGCTTTTCAGAAATTAGCGTAACTGACACGACATTCTGCTGGAATTGCTCACAGTGGCTTACACTCGAGCCACTGGAGTTTACCAGAAAAAAAGACATGAGGTAAAACGTGTGTTCAAACTTGATGACACGGACTATACGAGGAAAGGATATGAGAGTTAAAAGTAGAGTGTCCTCATGTCTAACAATTGAAGGGACAGGGATAAAGATTTGCTTCACAATCTACGAAATCCACATTGTTTTGTTAAAACTTTGAACAGCATACTTGTTCCTTCCACCTGACCACTTCTCAGAAAGCACTGCTGGAATTTAGAGATTATCAATCTGCGTACGCCGCCATTAAATGTGTTGCTTGACGTCATGAGGGGAAAAAGGTAGTAGATGACTGATGCACACGCATGCACAAACTCTCTGGACCAGTCATCTGCTAGCCTGTCTCGCTTTTTGACGTCAGGCGGCACAATCAATGGCGGCGCTTAGGAGTGAAAATCCGGATATTCCTACGGCGTTTCCTCGGAAACTGTTGTTAGGAAAGGAAAAATATGCGCAGTTTAGATTTTATGGAATTAATGTGGACTTATTAGACTGTAAAACAAGTAACTGTCCCTGTCCCTTTAATAACAAGAGGAGAGAGTGTAAAGAGGAGGGAGCGATAGAGATACGAGGAGAATCCAGAGATTAAGCTGTGGAATTGGATAGTGATACTGATGGTGATGATGATGATGATGATGATGATTATGGTGTAGACTGTTCCGACATGACTTCTACTAGTAAACTGTTCAGTAATATTTTATTCCCTGACTTGTGCATTTACGGGAATGCGACCTTTTTTAAAATTCAAATGTCTTATATGAGGAACTCCATTCTACCTTTCACGGGAGGCTGCGAATTCATCCGCTTTTGGCTGGGTTCTGTCATTTATGACAACTCTTGTATTGGATAAGTCGGTAGATCCCTGAACCAACATGGCTAGAAAGTCTTAGATTACGTTCCCTTTCACTTTTTGTTTCTTCAGTTCATTCATTTTTTTTTTCCCTAGTCGACATTTTACATGTGAGTTTACTAGTTAATGATGATGTTAATACTGTTGTTGATGATGATGATAACTATCGTATCGCAATGCTTTCAGACTTCTTACGGTAACATAGACCCATGTATCACTAATAAGTTTTTGCTGCAGAGCTGATATTTGAACCATGATTATCCTACATGCTTCAGGATTTCACGAGGCAGTGGGAGACGTGATGTCTCTATCAGTGCAGACCCCCGAACACATGCATTCCATAGGTTTGCTGCCTGAGATCGTTAACGACGACGGTAAGTTCACTTGTCTTGCAGCCCGTCAAAATGAAACATCGTCGCTTTGTGACTAAATCAGATTATGATATAACATAAAAGCTTTAGGGGAGACACACCCCTTTTCCAGAGGTTATAATATGCACAACTGGATGTGCAACTTATTACCACGAATGCAGTTGATACCAATGTGAACTTGCACACCAAAATGCTAAACAGTGCATTTTTCTCCTTCAAGGGTGGTAATCTTTTAACAGCTGTCATTTGCAATGGCACCAATTGTTTGTGACCAGATTTCACCCACGTCCCTTAGACACGTTTGATGCATGACCTTCAGGAGGGGTTTCCCGATTTTCAGTGTAGATATAAAATTATTTCATTTAACATCAAAGGGTGTTGATAGTTTCTGATAATTCTACGTCAAGATGGAAACTCCAAAAAAGCCTCCACAGGATCATGCATAAAGATATGGGGTGAAAGCTGGTATCAAACAACTGGTCCATCGCCAGTGACATATATTCTAAGATCATCATCCTTGAGAGAAAATAATGCACTATTCAGCACGTTGGTGCGTAATTTTGCATTAAAATACATTGTACACATGGACATAAGTTGCACACCATGTTATGTGGAATACAGTCTCTGGAAAAGAATAGTGCCTCCCCTTTAATAGGTGAACCTTTTGTGTTTTTCCATCCGGTATTATTCTGGTCCGAGATATAGATTTTTTGAAATGGTAGGGGATCATTCCCATGAAATTGAAACAAATTTACAAACCTGAGAAAATCGCTGATGAAGAACAGTTTTAAATAGTCATTAATATGCTTCACAAACACTCGAATTTATCCACAAGCACTGGCCATTTGCCCATAAAATTAATGGTTTTATTTATAGATATGTTTCAATTTCGATTTCAGAAGCAAACAAAAATTTCATAGCAGTTGGCTCTATTCATCTTTAAAACCTGATATTTCAGTCTCTAGTTCAGCGACCTATAGGTATGAAGATGCTGGTTTTTTTCCACTGTTGGTAATATAAGGTTTTACACCTTTCGTTAACTCATCTAGGGGTTCCATGCCAAAATACTTTCCAGACATTTTGTTTAGCTCTTTCCCCAAATTTTGACTCAAAGAAAACGCCCCTAAACCAATTAGAGTTTGAGAACTTAGGCAGTGAAGCAGGCCACCTAATATTTTAGGCCTTTTCACTCAGTGCACAGGGTAACCTTACCCACCTAGCAACAACCACAAAGTTTATACTTGAGTGGCTAAACCTCACCTATTCCGAGTATGTATTTGCATCCATCTAAGTGTGACTGGGTGGAAAGGCATATAGACTTGTATTCTCTTATTTTTACGGGGGAGGAAGGTGAGCTTAGTCTGATAATTTTTATGATGTTATATGATGTTACATAATTATTTTAGAGAAGTGCGTCACCAGGGATTTTACCAAATTACTGTGAAGGATCAATTTTGAGAAGGGCCGAAAAAGCCTACGTTAGAAAATTTCTGTCCCTGCCGGGGATCGAACCAGGGTCTCTCAGCTTGCAAGTCTGAACGTGTTACCACTACACTACAGGGACACTAACTTCACAGCAATTTAATCCTTAAATACCCACTGCCTGAATCGGTCCCTACTTCCACGTGCGAGCCTAGTGTTCACCCGTGACCCTAACACACTTCCCGACTGCTCACATAAGCTTTTGAAATTCAAATTTTCAGCCGCTGATCACTAGCATTCTGACAGTATCCTTCACTGTTTAAAGATAGTTACTGAATTTACAGTCAGTTGGACTGAGGAAATTGTGAATGAAATGTTTCTCCAAGACACTTTGCAACACGCCGGTGGTCGGGGATTGAACTCACGACCTGTAGATCTTGAATCCAACGTCGTAACCATTCGGCCACGCTGCTTGGTCTCATCTTCACACAAATAATTGTATCTTTTATCTTCATCCTCAGAGACTGATATCAACTTCCTCATGAGTATGGCCCTCCAGAAGATTGCGTTCCTCCCATTCGGTTATCTGATTGACCAGTGGCGCTGGAGTGTGTTCAGAGGGGACACTAAACCAGACCAGTATAATGAGCATTGGTGGGATTTAAGGTTTGGCTGGCAAACATGTGTGTGTTTGAGGATTTGGGGGTTTAAAAAAAAAAATGGAGGCAGCGTGGCCGTGCAGTTTGTGAGTCGTACTCAGAAACTGAAGACTTTTAAGTCTAAGGTTTATGTGTTTGACTCGCGAGTTGGGCGGTTTACGTTGTAGTGTCCTTGGGAAAGACACTTCGCTTCCATTTCCTCACTCGACTCAGGTGTAAATGAGTACCTGGCTTTAGAGCTGGGGGGACCAGGGCGCTGCACCGCTGGCGACCAGCAATGACTTTGTTATGCATTTCATTTGTAATATTATGTATTTACATGTATGATGTGTATTGTTATATGTGTTTGTATTATGAATGAGATGTTTAACACTGTATGGCATTGTAAAACAATTTCCCTATGGGGTAAATAAAGTCGTATTTATTTATTTATTTATTTATTAGAGGTTGGGAGTATGATTTACATGTAAAATAATTGGCATAATGGCCAGTTTGCTTAGAAAAGACGTCTTTTAGGTTTCATTTGCAGTTTTACTCTGTAAATAAACTACATACTGCAACCCACACTGAAGACGCCACTGGTGTGTGCCTGCCTCTTTGACTCTGTATGCATTTGAACTCATAATTTCTTCACGTTTATACATAAACGTACCATCCTGACAAGAGAGAGAGAGAGAGAGAGAGAGAGAGAGAGAGAGAGAGAGAGAGAGAGNGAGAGAGAGAGAGAGAGAGAGAGAGAGAGGGAGAGAAAGAAGGGGGGGAGGGGGAGAGGGCAAACTTCCTACTACCTGGGTCATAAGTACAGTATTGCGTATTTAAGAATGAATTATCCGAGGGAGGTGTAGATGTCTACTTACAATTTACGGACTCTTCATGGGTAACACTATTCGTAAAAACTAACCTCCATATTCCAAAAATGTGTCCCTCACATTAAGGGTGTGCTTTATATCCACGTGTAATAGGGAGTAATATGCCACAGTACCCAAATAAAACTGAGTTCTTCGATTTACTGGATTATCCTCCAGATTAGAGATACGGCAGTTTCATTCAGAGTTAGTCTAATTAATCTGGGTGCTTTATTTCAGATGTCGATACCAAGGCGTCTCCTCACCAGTCGGGCGCAGCTCATCGGATTTTGACCCCGGGGCGAAGTATCATATTCCAGCTAACACCCCTTATATAAGGTAAAGAATCTTATGAAATATTAGATTACTGCCACTATTTTTTTTTGTTTCTTTATCACTGCCAGCGAGCGCTGCTGTTGGCATATCATTTATTTTTATGTGCAAAAATAAATAAAAACCACAACCGTCAATTACCAAGTACATATGCATAATATTTCCTGTAGAAAGTTTTTGTGGTGGTTTTTTTTTTTTTTTTTGTGAAGTTCTAATTTTCATTAATATCTTGAGCTTGACTCTCAAAACCTCTTGCCAAAAAAAAAAAAAAAATTATGTTCAAAATTGTTCAAAGAGATTTCAATGTAGTCTACCAGTAAATAGTTTGTATAAGCGCTGTAACCCTCAAGGAAAACACAAGTACGGTTATTTCTACTTCCAGTTACTTCTCATTATTTGGACATTATCAATACGATAATATGCTTTTTTCTAACAGTAATTTGGCAGTCTTGTGAACTTGTCAGTTTGGCAGTCCTGTAAACTTGCCAGTTTGGCAGTCTTGTAACGTCTGGATTACTCCAGACATGAGCTCATATATACATGAGAAAATCTTCATGTGACAACAAGCACTTCCACAGTAATGTTATTCACATAATTTTCACGCTTTACCAGTATGTAATTGAAATTAAATATTATTCTGCCCAGGTATGACACAATCCTTTTTGAAAGTGTATAATGTATTTTTTTAAATAGTCAACGTTTGGTGAATAGACACTTTTTCAAGACTGACAATTCAGGTATGAAGATGCCAGTGTATTTGTCACTGTTGGCTTTATTAGATTTTACACCTCTCATTAACTTATCCTGGGGTACCGTTTCAAAATACTTTCCAAATATGTAGTTTAGCTCTTCCTCCAAATTTTGACACAAAGAAAAATGCACCTGAACCAGTTAGATTTTGAGAACTTAGGCAGTGAAGCAGACAACCTAATATTTTAGGCCTTTTCACTCAGTAAACAGGGTAACCTTACCCACCTATCAACAACCACATATTGTATACTTGAGTGACTACACCTCACCTATTCTGAGTCTACACATATATTTGCACCTATCTAAGCCTTTGAAATTAAAATCCAACCCCTTCCCCCCTCCCCATGGGCAATTTTCTGATTTTATAGGGACTATTTAAAATTGCATATCAAAATGCCAGGTGCTATTGGCATCTACATACCTTTAGGTGAAAGACGTGCAAAGAAAAGGACGTGAATAGAAGTCTGAGGACCAGAAACATAAACAGAAATAGAGCAACTGAGAGACCTAGTGAAAGGGATTAAGATAAGTTCGTTGTGTGAGTTATTTAAAGTAACGGTATACATAAACACACATATAAAGCCACACCATTACCTTTACGTATTCATAATACTCACTTAACATATGACCAAAACTTTATGTCAATGTAATGGCTTTTTTTCCCCCATTTATTTCAAGGTATTTTGTGAGCTTTGTCATCCAGTTCCAATTCCACAAGGCAGCGTGTGAAGCAGCAAACTACACAGGACCACTACATAGATGTGATATTTATAACAGCAAGACAGCAGGACAGGCAATTGGGTACCCTATTTCTTTTTGTAGCCACACTTTTGTTCAGTTTATTCAAAACATATTATAGATCTACATTGGTCTTGTATTATTTTGCGAGCGTCACTTGCAGAGAGTTTGGGAGACACCTTTTTTTTTTTTAAAGTGAAATGAAACATCGTACCGTAGCAAAGCTGAATGAATTTCCGCATGCTTCCAAAAATCTCCTAAAACACATCAATTTGTTATACATTTTGGCATGTAAACCACATTATGCCTGACCACAAGTTTGTAAGAGCTCGTTCCTCAAATTGATTTTTTTAAAAAATTTTTTTTTTCATGTGAGCTTAATTATTTTGAAAAAAATGTAAGTGCTGAGAGTGTGAAACAAATGTTTGTTTCGGCATAGGTATATTTGTCTGTGTGTGTGTGTGTGAAAGTACTGTGCCATTACTGTAAGCACTCATGACCCATTGCGGAGAGTGAGAGCTATATTATATACATAAACGTGCTCATTATTATTATTTTTATCATTAAGCTTATTATTATTACATTGTGATGGTAATGATGATGATGATGATATAGCCTTAGGTCTCTTCATATGTCTTCTTCTTCATTATCATTATTGTTATTTACTTATTATTCCTGATGAAGGAAATGTTAAATTCGGAAAATTTGATACTTCCATATTATGTGCTTCTCTTTATAGTTAAAATAAAATTGTAAAATACGACTGAAAGCACTGGTGGACGCTTTTCTATTTTATTTTGTGTTAAACAAATGATGATGATGTTGGTGATGATAATGATGCGGTGACAGAGGTTCTCACCTTAAGACACACAATAGGAATTAAAAATGGGAAATCTCAACACAAAGAGAGTTATTTTCTTGATCTTATTTTGAAAATATCAACTGATGCAATAAATGTTGCCTGTTGAAACATATCTCAGAATTCAACCCCCCGAATAAAATGGAGGAAGTTTTGGATTTTCTAATCTCTCGCTCGGGTTGTACAGACTCGCAAGCAATTTCTTAAGTGCCTCGCATGTTTCATCATTACAGGGAAAGTAAAATTAATTGAACTGACACTATAGATCTACACTCCTGCTGTACAGACTTTCCCTTACGGCAGGGTAAAATGGCTTGTGGAAAGCCATTTTCCCCTACGAGGGGAAAATCCCTTTTTGTAATTTACTGGGCAAAATCGTATCGTGAAATATAGGGTAAAATGGGTAAAATGCCTCGTTTCTTTTTTTCAACAGTTAAATTATAAGCCTTTTTTTTTTTTGCTACAGTTTCTTCAACATTGTACGTAAGGAAATAATAATAATAATAATAATAATAATGATGATAATAATGCGCTTTATAGATCTTGGATTCAGGCTAATGCCAAGTCACGCGACTTCACGCTAATACTACCCCAGCAGGCCAGGTCTCTAAAGAACTTTTTCAACTCCCTGGGGAGTATACAGTGCCGCTGCCATTTACAGGCTCTGATCACTAACATTCTGACAATAAGAGGTGGATTGTGTGTGTGTTGG